>OX419719.1:32245102-32845102 GCA_948474765.1 Patella depressa | reverse complement strand
GGCAGTAATTAGTGGATATCGCTGAAAATCAATAGGAATCTCCGTCTCATGACCTTAGACACTGTGTATACATTTAAAGTCAATCAGATATTAACTTTAGTTGCTAGACGGCTCACAAGAATTTTTTGAGAGATCAAGGGTAATAACCCAGGCAGTAATTATCGGATATCCATAGGCTTCTTCGTCTCGTGACCTTTAACACTGTGCATAAATTTCAAGTCAATCGGCTATTAACTTCACAAGGTTTTTCAAAGTGATCAAGGGCCATAACTCTGGCAGTAATTAGTGTATATCGCTGAAAATTAATAGGCTTGTTCGTCTCGTGACCTAAAACTGTGTGCTTAAATTTGAAGTCAATCGGATATTAACTTTAGCCGCTAGAGCGTTCACAATATTTTTTGAAGAGATCAAGGGTAATAACTCTGGCAGTAATTATCGGATATCCTTCAAAATCCATTATATGCTTTTTCGTCTCATGACCTTAAACACTGTGCATAAATTTAAAGTCAGTCGGGTATTAACTTCAGCCTCTAGAGCGTTCACAAGAAATTGTGGACGATAGGTGGGCGGACGGTCGGGGGCGAAGGCAATATACGACCACATTTCCATGTGGGCGTATAATTAAAATATACGAAAATTATTATTACTTTTATGAACGGCAGCATCAGGCACGGGGCGCCGAGTGTTGGAGTTCGTTTGAGTGTCTTGTTATTCGAGTCTAAATTGTCAAGAAATGCAAATGGCGTCGTACCGATAAACATATCTCATCGGAGAAGCTAAAGGTCGGTAAAATGAAAAGTTATAGATTGATTTTGCTAAAATTTGGTGTGAGGTTATCGCTAACCCAGCGGAACATCCCCTGAAAATTTCAAGTCTCTACGACCCCGGGAACTGGTAGAGGTGCGATTCTGAAATAGAACCCAATCTTCGCCATATGATGCCTTATGCCATTTCTGATTTCATAAAACTAATTGAACATTTTCATTATCACCGGAAGTAATGAAATTTTGCCAGGATCACTTACAAGTAACATAAATGAATTGATATTGCTGGATTTGGTTGATTCTTCGTCCATTTTATTTGATGTTTGCAATGCTTATGTGGAAACCTGTTTAATGGTTTCATTGGTATCGGAAGTGACATATGTTCAAGGGCAACGTGGCACCGAAAGTAACGTGGCACCAGTGAAACCCGTCATTCCTGCATGCAGGTCTAGTTAATTAAATGTTTTCGATAACCTAAAAAATCGTGCAAAATGAAAAATAAGGTAATTTATGTTTAAAAATTTTATGGCATGTAAATAGAATACATAGAAGCGTGTATTGTAAAAGTTACTGCAACTAGTAAACAACTCTCTCTTGATACAGGCATATCGGTTTTATGGAATGATCTACCATTTACTTAGTTTAAGATGTTGCAAATATCTTTATTCTCTAAATAAAAGGATATTTAAAACAAATTAATTATATTGGCTTTTAATATATTTGTTATATGATTAAATTGTCACTTTGTAAAGCGTCCCTAAACAAGTTATGAAGAGCACACTATAATTATATACGTGTAGTGTCAAACTGATCCCGCAGTGAATATTTGCTTGGCCGCTACAATCACTGATAAGCATGACATCGACGAGGTTTAATGAGTACGGCATATTAACTTTTTTACTCCGACAAATTAAATTCTCAAACATTTTTTTGAGGTAAGAGAAAAATAAATAAAGACTTTTGAAGTATTTTTAGTTAAAAAATATTTCCTATTTAGTGTAAATGGGTATTAAAATGAGTAAAATGCATCATTTTGCCCGAAGCAGTTAGGTGTTAAGTAAACATTGCACGAGCCGTTGAGCCAATGACTACGGCGCGTGCAGTCAACACGCGTGTTCTGGATAGCCATCTGTTACAGAGATAATCCGTAAGTAATTCTCTGTGAAACAGATTGGTGTAGTGTATCAATATCCGTTCTTAAACTTTAATATATTATGTATTAACAGTAACAAAATTTCGATTTATAGTATCATTATTAATTTGTTTCCGTTATTTGCAAAACATCTCCCCGATGTTGATAATAAATTTGATTTGAATTATTTTTCCATGTCAGTTGGAAACATAATTTTCTAAGGTCTAATTGGACTGTGAAGTTTAAATCAAATATTAAATCGAATTAGGAAACAGGTAAATGTATTTTTGCATAAAATTACAATGCTGTTTGTTTCAAATCTGCATTGGACTATTCATGGTCTATTTATTGTGATTTATATTTGATATCTGTGAATGATATCCGACTATCATAAAAAAAGGTCTTTTAAAAACTAATAACGAGATATATGTTCATTCAGAAAGTATTCAGATATCCTAAATTATCTGCTACACACACACAAACAAAGTAAGCTATATGATCAGCGCTTCCCGAAGAGCTACCAATTTATCTGAATTTTCAAAGAAAAATTGCCAAATGTTATAGTTTATTATTAATATCTTCTCAAATAAAGCAACCGAACAGTTTTCCAATACGTGCGAATAAGCTCCTGCACGCCTCTACATATAAACAGAAGTGTTGCTTTGATCAAGGAGACGTCATTGAGATTGTCGAATCTGCACGGACAATGCATGCACCGGGGAGACGTGAAGTCTGAAATGCCAATGGATGGGTTAACATTGATTTGAATTATATTATTTTTATACGCCCACATTGAAATGTGGTCGTATATTGTCGTCGCCCCGGTCGGTCCGTCCGTCGGTCCGGCGTCCACAATTGCTTGTGGACGCTCTACAGGCTAAAGTTAATATCCGATTGACTTTAAATTTATACACAGTGTTTAAGGTCATGAGACGAAGAAGCCTATTGATTTTCAGCGATTTCCGATAATTAGTGCCAGAGTTATGGCCCTTGATCACTTCAAAAAATCTTGTGGACGCTCTAGAGGCCAAAGTTAATATCCGATTGACTTTAAATTTATACACAGTGTTTAAGGTCATG
The DNA here is from genome assembly GCA_948474765.1 of Patella depressa. Classification (NCBI taxonomy): domain Eukaryota; kingdom Metazoa; phylum Mollusca; class Gastropoda; family Patellidae; genus Patella; species Patella depressa. The sequence continues at coordinate 32,842,126 of OX419719.1, read as the reverse complement.
AGACAAAGAAGTCTATTGTTTTTCAGCGATTTTCAATAATAACTACCAGAGTTATGGCCCTTGATCACTTCATAATATCTTGTGGACGCTCTAGAGGCCAAAGTTAATATCCGATTGACTTTAAATTTATACACAGTGTTTAAGGTCATGAGACGAAGAAGCCTATTGTTTTTCAGCGATTTTCGATAATAACTACCAGAGTTATGGCCCTTGATCACTTCAAAATATCTTGTGGACGCTCTAGAGGCCAAAGTTAATATCCGATTGACTTTAAATTTATACACAGTGTTTAAGGTCATGAGACGAAGAAGCCTAATGATTTTCAGCGATTTCCGATAATTAGTGCCAGAGTTATGGCCCTTGAACACTTGAAAATATCTTGTGGACGCTCTAGAGGCCAAAGTTAATATCCAATTGACTTTAAATTTATACACAGTGTTTAAGGTCATGAGACGAAGAAGCCTAATGATTTTCAGCGATTTCCGATAATTAGTGCCAGAGTTATGGCCCTTGAACACTTGAAAATATCTTGTGGACGCTCTAGAGGCCAAAGTTAATATCCAATTGACTTTAAATTTATACAAAGTGTTTAAGGTCATGAGACGAAGAAGTCTATTGATTTTCAGCGATTTCCGATAATTAGTGCCAGAGTTATAGCCCTTGATCACTTCAAAAAATCTTGTGGACGCTTTAGAGGCCAAAGTTAATATCCGATTGACTTTAAATTTATACACAGTGTTTAAGGTCATGAGACAAAGAATCTTATTGATTTTCAGCGATTCCCGATAATGTCCCTTGATCACTTCAAAAAATCCTGCGGACGCTCTAGAGGCCAAAGTTAATATCCGATTGACTTTAAATTTATACACAGTGGATGCTCTAGAGGTCAAAGTTAATATCCGATTGACTTCAAATTTATACATAGTGTTTACAGTCATGAGACTAAGTCGTCTATCGATTTTCAGTGATTTTCAATAATTGCTGCAAGAGTTATGGCCCTTGATCACTTCGAAAAAATCCTCTGGAAGCTCTAGAGTTAATATCCGATCGACTTTAAATTAACACACAGTGTTTAGGGTCATGAGACGAAGAAGCCTATTGATTTTCAGAGATTTAAAATAATTATTGCCAGAGTTATCTCCCTTGATAACTTCAAAAAATCTTGTTACGCTATAGAGGCTAAACTTATCATCCGATTGACTTTAGATTGATACACAGAGTTTAAGGTGTTGAAACGAACAAGTATTTTGATTTTCAATGAATTTTAATAACTGAACAGCTAAATCCATGATATTAAATGTTTCATGTATATACTAATTGTTAGTGTGGGGTAACACTTTATAAAAAGCAATCAAATTCTAATGATTTTCTGATAATTACATAATGAGCCGTTACTCTTAATCAGTTTTTAGTGTATTACAAATGTTTCATTAGCAAAAAAAGTAAAAATATGCGACAACCCTTGTTGACTGCCCGGACGATTTAGCTGCTGTGGGCGTATGTTTCGTTGCCTGGCAACCTACCTTTATGATCATGAACACAAATAATAACTTTTCGGAAGACGAGATTAAGTATATTTACGAGATTAAGTATATTTACGAGAATAAGTATATTTACGAGAATAAGTATATTTACATACGGTAAAGTTACAAGTTTAGTTCTGGAATTAGGATAGTTGGATTGATGCAATGTAAATTTAGTGAAAAGCTAAAATAATTTTAGTTTAAATACCACTGTTCGGTTGGTTGTTGTGTCATAATATTTATTAACAAGGAGATTTCTGTTTGATGGATATTACTATTGAAGGTAAGATGCACAATTTACGCATTGTGGTCCGTTTTTGCTGGATTTACGCTCTATTTCACGTTGATATTCAATTTGGACGCTGACTGCTTGGTATTTATAAATGACAACATTACATTCGCCTTTCCGTATACGATAGATTAATCCATTTTTTTATTTCATAAAATGCAACTTTATATATATGATACGTAATAGGCCTACAATAGACATAAGAGAAACGTAGATCATAGTGAGCACACACGCCTATCTAAAGACCTCATTATTTTACAAAGACCTGCGTAAAACACACGGTCTAATGATTAATCGCACGGTTAAACAGTTTTACTTCTCAAATTTTGATTTAACTCGTACGAGTTAGATAAAGCATGTTGGTCCTTGATTATACTCCTTTTGGTGCAGTTATCGCAACTAGCGAGAAAACACGCCAATTAAACAATACACAACATTGACATTCATTTTTTACCGGTCGGTTAATTAACACACCTCTACAGAAAACGCACCTAGCGTTAATTAACCCACCACTCGGACAGTTTTTCACCCTCGTTAATTAACACACCTTTTTACAGTTTTAAACCGGTAATACCGAGTAATAGTGCGAAAATTAATTATCTTCCGACATACGTACAAATAACGACCAGGATTAAGAATTCTATACGGGCTGTGCACCTTTTAACTCCTTAGCAGTTCTCAGTGTATAGAGGTCACAATTTTAATTCGATTTTGATAAAACTTTAAATACATGTTTATAACCTAAAGGTCTTGGTTACATATTTGCGCATATCGGAATTATGGCCCCTGATTGTCTGAAAAATCGCCTTTTATTGCGTGTGGTCCCCCTGGAGGTCGCAATTATTATCCAATTTAAAAAAAACCATTTGATTATATCACTGTTACACTGCTGCTTGTACGCGAATAGTGTAACAATATTGTTTATCAAGTGGACCTGTAGAGGTCACAATTTTAATTTTATTTTGATGAAAATTGAAACAGAGTTTAAGGTCTTGAGACCAACAAATATAATATTGATTTTCAATGAATTTTTGATAATTGTACAGCTAAATCCATAATATTAAATTTTTCGTATACTAGACATTAGCATGGGCCAGAACTTTATAAAAAACCAAACAAATTCTAATGATGTTTGATAATTACTTAATATGCGACAACTCTTGTTGACTGCCCGGACGATTTAGCTGCTGGTGGGCGTATGTTTCGTTGCCTGGCAACCTATTTTTAACTTTTAAAATCGATATTTTTTCAAACAAGAATTATTTAATATGTAATAATAATATTATCTTTTGGTTTAAATTCACATACTAACAAAACTAATACGGTCATATAGATATCAAAAATTTGTTTCTAACTTGTTCGGTTGCCGAGATATAGGCGGTTTTCTAAAAGTCACTTTTGAAAGTTTTTGGCCCATAAAAGTGTCAATTATTATTCGATTTTCATAAAAATTTTACCCCTTGAAGCCCGCTGTCATAGACGATGTTATAAAACTAATTTCATGTTTTTAGTATCACGGGAAGTAATGTCATTTTGGCAAAAACTGTATTTTTAGCCTTCAAAACAGATATTTTATTCAAATGAGTCTGATTTGTAATGTTTTTACAATTATGATATTTGATGCCAATCAACAAATTGGATGGACCCATACGATCATACAGATGCCACAAAATCGTTTCTAATTTGTACGGTTGCTGAGAAATAGGCGATTTTCTACAAGTCACTTTTCAAGGTTTTGGGTCTATAAAAGTGGCAAATATTATTCGATTTACATAAAATTTTCACCATGTGATGCCTTATGCCATTTCTGATTTCTTAAAAGTAATTGAACATTTTCATTATCACCGGAAGTACTGTACACTTAAATGCAACAAATGTATAAAATGAATTGATATTGCTGGATTTGGATGATTCTGCTTCCATTTTATTTGATGTGTGCAATGTTTATGTGGAATTCTGTTTATCGGTTCGATTTGTACTGGAAGTGAAATGAGTTCAAGGGTAATGTGGCACCGAAAGTGACATAAGTTGCAAGGTATCATGGCAATAGTGAAACCCGTCATTCCTGCTACGCAGGTCTATTTTTTATATTCTATTTCTTAAATGAATAAGTCAAGCCTTATAATATAATTTAATTGGTCCGAGTGGTCTTTTGTGTTGGTTCGATCGAGTAGCAAAGATATATATTGGTCCAAGTGCTCAGAGACTATAAATTACTTGGTCCGACTGGTCTTTAATTTGGTCCGAATGGTCTTTGGTCCGAATGGTCTTTGGTCCGAATGGTCTAGATACCACAGACGTTACTCTTAGCGGTCGTTTTGTGACGTTGACCCTCATCGTCATGTTTTCTACCAAATGACACACTCAAGAGTCACGTGACTTGGCTAATGTAAGCAAACTACAAAGATGGCTGCCTCCATAAAATGTACTGAACTGGCCACAGATCACTAATTATTTCCCTATTGACTTCAATGTTAATTCTCGTCTCTTAGACCGGCTGTAACTTTTTCCTAAATATTCGTTTGGCAGAACAATTTCTACCACAGATGGCGCTACATGCGGCAGACTCTTGCCCAAAAGCATGTATGAGGTTCACCATGAAAAACTTGAGATACACAAGCTGGAAGTAGAGACAACTAAGCAAGCAATTTTAGGCCCCCCCTTTCAACGTAATCAACCTCACAACTCTTGTATCCTTCCGCCACAAAATCATGATTATTCACCAAAAGCTGGCAGAAAATGTATTTTCAAACCCTTTTCTTTGATTCTACACCAAAAAGTTGACAAAAATTGCCATGCAAAAGGGGGGAAAGGAAAGCGAGAGAAAGACTAAAAATAAATTGGGTAGAATATGTAGTGATCTGTGTCCAACTGACTGCAATTGACAACAAACCCACACAAAATGACACCTTAATAATAAAAGAAATTATTCCCTTAATATCTTGGAATATTTGAGAAAGCAGATCACCGCTACTTACAGAAACAATATAAATATAAACGTAACAAAAGGTGGCATTGTAATCAAGTTTTTAAAAGATGTGCTAATGTGTTTTACAAAAATCTAAGCCATCAGGAAAATATAAATACAAATGTAACACTAGACCTGCATGCAGGAATGACGGGTTTCACTGGTGCCACGTTAACTTTAAACTTATGTCACTTTCGCTCCCATGTTGCCCTTGAACTAATGGCACCGATAAACAGATTTCCACATAAACATTGCACACATCAAATAAAAGGGAAGCAGAATCAACAAAAATCCAGCAATATCAATTCATTTTATACATATTTTGTAACATGTAATTGATCCTGATAAAATTACAGTACTTCTGGTGATAAAGAAAATGTTCAATTAGTTTCATGAAATCAGAAATGGCATAAGATATCATATAGTGATTTGTAGAAAACCACCTATATCTCGGCAAAAGAAACAAGTTAGAAACAATTTTATGATATCTGTATGACTATATGAGTTTTGTTAATATGTGAATTTAAACCAAAAGTTAATTTTATTATTACATATGACATAATTCTTGGTTGAAAAAAATATCGATTTTAAAAGTTAAAAATGGAGTTTTTGACTAAATGACGTCAATTACGGTGTCAATTTTAAATAGTAATCAACATGCTATGACGCACACTTGCTTTTTGAATCAAATGATGTCACTTTTGTGAATATCCATTAATAATTGACTATTTTACAGGCAAAATTACGAAAACAGTGACTTATGCAAAACTGCCCATTTCTCGTCAACTGCTTATATTAGAAACTAATTTTAACATATATTTTCTGCGTATGGATCAAAGCTACAAGTTTATAAAAGTTACGTAGAAATATTTTAAAATCTGAACTTTTAATCGAATTTGCTCGAAAATGAAGTCGAAATTAAAAAAACTGAGCTCACACTTTTTTGCGCCTTTAAAGGGCACACTCTTTTTGTTATATCAAGTTTTAAAAAAAATAATATTTTCTCTTGAAAATTGGTACCTAACTGTCAAAATTGTAGATATTGGTAGTTTTTGGTAAACTTATGCAATTTACGTTGCCGACATATAATAACAAAAAAAATGACAATTGAGACAAGGTGTGAACTGCAAACGAAGACAACTCTGCTTGGGAGATCGATGCACAAGACCAAAGTGCACCGTGTCCATAATATTGTGGACTCGGCATCAACAAACTACGCTCACCATTTGAATAAAGACAAACACGTTAATCTGACCCTTCAAAAGTCTGCATTGATTAATACATGAAACAAATATAATATCCCTTCTTTCATTCTTTCCCCCATTTTGGCCAAATGTGAAAAACGTACTAAGGGATACATGACATGTACATAATCACCGACGCTGACGGGTAATAAATAACATTAGATCATAGCCCACAAATGGTTCTGAGGTTTTTTTTTATAAATCTTTCCAACAAATTAACAAACACAATTTGCAAGCAATGGATAGTGAACAAGCTAAACAAAAAGCGATTTTTCATACAATCATATTTAATTCAGGAAGTTACGATCCCATATGTGCTAATTACCACAGGAACCAATCCATTTTATACATGTGTTACATGTAAGTGATCCTGACCATATCACAGTACTTCCAGCGATAATGAAAATATTAAATTAGTTTCTTAAAATCAGAAATAATAATCACATGGTGAAAATTTTTATGTAAATCGAATAAGAATTGCCACTTTTATAGACCCCAAACCTTGAAAAGTGACTTGTAGGAAATCGTCTATTTCTCTGCAACCATACAAGTGAGAAACCATTTTGTGGTATCTGAATGATCGCATGGATCATTCTATTAGTTGATGCGAACTAAATATCATAATTTTAAATATATTACAAATCATTTGAAAAAAATATCTGTTTTTTGAAGGCTAAAAATACAGTTTTTGCCAAAATATAATTACTTCCGGTGATACTGAAAATGTTAAATTAGTTCTATGAAATCATAAATGACGTAAGATATCATATGGTGAAAATTTTATGAGAATCGAATAATAACTGACACTTATAGACCAAAATCCTTGAAAAGTGACTTGTGGAAAATCGCCCATTTCTCTGCAACCGTACAAGTTGAAAACCGTTTTATGATATCTGTATGATCGCATGGGTTCATTCTATTTGATGAATAGAATCAAATGTCATAATTTGAAAAAAATGCCAAGTACGACCCATTTGAATAAAATATTGTTTTTTAATGCTAAAAATTGAGTTTTGAGCAAATGACGTCATTTCCGGTGGCAGCGTATGAGCTAGAATGGTTTGACCTTGTCCACTATGGCATTAGGCATCCAATGGTGAAAGAAAATTGAAAATCACATAATAATTGATTCTTATACAGCCAAAATAACGTGAAAAGTGACTCATGCGCATATTACAAATTTTTGTCCCCCGCCTTTCGAAGAAAGTTGGGGGACTATTAAAATGGGTTCGTCCGTCTGTCTGTCTGTCTGTCTGTCCGTCTGTCCGTCACACTTTTTGGGACACAATAACTCTCTTCCTAATTGAGCTAGAATGTTCAAACTTGGTGTATGTGTTTATTAGGTCAATGCCTTGATGGAGTTCGAAGATGAGCATTTTCCGCTTAGGGTAAGCAGAGATAAGCAATTTGATTGGTTGATTCTTTGGGACACGATAACTTTAGTTCTAATTAAGTGAGATTGATTGGTCGAGACTTTGGAACACAATAACTCTCCTTCTTATTGAGTTAAAATGTTTAAACTGGGTGTATATGCTTATTAGGTCAATGCCTTAATGGAGTTCGAAGATGAGCATTTTCCACTTAGGGTAAGCAGAGATAAGCAATTTGATTGGTTGATGCTTTGGGACACGATAACCTTAGTTCTAACGAAGTGAGAGTGATGAAACTTGGTGTATTCTTTCATTACAGTAATACCTTGACTAAGTTCGATAATGAGCATTTTCTGCTCAGGGTAAGCAGAGCGATACGCAATTTGATTGGTCGAGACTTTGAAACACAATAACTCTCCTTCTAATTGAGTTAAAATGTCCAAACTTGGTGTATATGCTTATTAGGTCAATGCCTTGATGCAGTTCGAAGATGAGCATTTTCTTCTTAGGGTAGGCAGAGATAAGCAATTTGATTGGTTGATACTTTGGGACAAGATAGCTTAGGTTCATCTTGATTGATGATTTTTATGTCAATACAATGACTGCATTCTCATTCAGTAATGGATTCGACAGTAACAGTGTATAGAAACGATTGACTTGGACACGAGGGCCCTTTCCCTTGGCCAGAGGGGCCCTTTTGTCAAGCGTGGGGGCCCTTTTGTCTGTCTTTTGGGTCCCCCTAGCTAGGGTACATTTTCATTTTTCTCCTCGGTTTTAGCATTTTTCTTTATAAAACACTTTTGGATGACACTTCGGTGTACAGTTTGATTGCTCGATACCTTTGAAAAAAATAAATGTGCGATTAATTAATGTGTCATCTATTTATTTTGGGTATGTTGGCGGGGGACATCAGCCTCACTGTTGGCTTGTTTTCACATACATTCTCTTCGTATGGGTTATTGCTACGAGATTATGAATGTTACGAAGATATATTTTTTAATATGAAGATGCTGGATGGGTTGTAAATAACTTATTTTGACACCTTTTTTCACCCTTTAATCCAAATTGCCCGAAAACGAAATTGAAATTAAAAAAACAGCGCGATGTTTTGTGCGCCTTTATATGGCACATCTTTTCAGTCATATTAGATTTGAAAAAAATAATTTTTGCTTTCAAAAAGTGGTACGGAACTGTTAAAATTGTAGTTTTTGCTAAATTTACGTCACTTACGGTGCTGACAGGAAACTTTGCCGGTAACAAAGAAAATGACATTTTGGACCATGGAGCATATAAACTTTGTTTTATACAAATCGGACAATAAATAATTTATATAAAACCGATAAACTAAATTAGCCAATAGCGACCAAGGAAAATTATCCAGAAAAAAAATGTTAAAGATCATTAAAAAATATTCATTAATAAAAAAGTTTTTTGTCAAAATTTAAATTTTCAAAATTTGGCGCCTTAATTTTCCGAAGATTCGGCAAAATTCAAAACTCTAAAGACCCGTAGCTGTGTGCTATGTCTCTAGCTATGTCAAAAACTATCAAACGATAAAATCCAACAGTTGTTGTTAATATTACGGCAATATTTCAAAAAACGACAACTTCGGTGATTTCGGACATTTCGCATTGTCGCAGAATGCCGGAAATAGCTTTAATCTCTAAGTCACACCCACTTTTGCAGTAAAACTCAAGACATTGCATCGATCCGACAAGTAGTTCCTGAGATATAAGCAAATTGGAAAAAAAAAAAATAATATTAAGAATAATAATAAGAAGAATTTTAACAAAAACAATAGTGTTTCACACAAGCTACGCAGTGTGAAACCCTAATTAACACTTGATAAATCGAAAAGAGAGACCGGTTATATAACAAGAGTTCAAATGTCAACAAAGTCAAAGTCATACACTCTCAATCTGTATCATACAACGTGCACAGCACTAATAAATGGAGAACTGCAAACTTTATTTTTAAGAGAGAATTTTGTCTCCATGTTAGAGCTAATAAACAGTGAGGAGGCTAGAGAACTCAACATTCATGTCCGTTAATCATTCAATAACGCTGTAAAAAGTAACGCCAAAGAAGAAGACTTTTCAGTTCCACTAAGTAAAAATGATTCTACATTGCAACCTCTATCACCAAATCAAAGTGTTAAAACCACTCTGACTCCAATGGTAATGTGACTGAATGTGAAACCCATCTACCTTTAGTTTATATTACACCTGTGAATATCCAGTTGGACACCATTTTAAGACTTTAATTTTTATTTGTTATAAAACTAATATAGAACATCACAGCACACAGGAAAATTCTGCAGGAAACTAAATGTCATATTCCGAGCCAGAATTTTTTGGGTTGATATTTTGAGGCATTTGGCCTGTTGGATGTGGGCCACATCTGGACCAGATATGACAAACTTCTCGCATAATATTATTTTTTCAAATGCTTTGAAATATAAAACAAAAACTTTTTAACAAACTGACAAGATATTCTTGAATACCAGTTCCAAAAATATGTTTAATTCATCAGTAGTGAGCCAATAGTTGCCAAGTGTTATAGTCGACAAACCTGGAAATATAGTCCACCCAATGTTTTTTGATGGATTATATATCTTCAGAGGGTGTAAGTTCAGGATCCGGATGATGCCACCCTGGCACCCTTGAGGCATTTTCTGGTTATTTAGTGGGGTAAAATTTGTGACAAATTCTATCGCACCTCGCCTTGAAGGTGGTTTCTAGAAGAATTTGATCCGCTGAATCCAATAAGCCTAGTAATTACTCCTTAAAGTGGGGGCTAATTCCGCTTGGGGGCCAAATTTAAAATGGAGGCTCTTTTTGGCGGGAAACTAATAACGTTCACTAAAAAGGTGTGTAATATATTAAAAAAGTGATTCTTGTTGGATTATTTATAGTGTAGATTCCGAATCCTGGTGATGCCACCCTGGGACCCTTGGGGAAATTTGATTAATTAAGATGGCCGTCATGAGGTATTTTTCTGGTTATTTAGTGGGGTAAAATTTGTGGCTGAATCCAATGAGTTTGGTTATTCCTCCTAAAAGTGATGGCTAATTCCACTAGGAGGTCCAAATTAAAAATTTATTCTCATTTTGGCGGGAACTAATAACGTCCCCTAAAAAGGTGTGTAATATATTAAAAATAGTTTCTAGCTGGATTATATATATTAGATATGTGTAGATTCTGAATCCGGATGATGCCACCCTCCCACCCTTGGTTAAATTTAATTATTCAGGATGGTCACCATGAGGTATTTTCTGGTTATTTATTGGGGTAAACTTTGTGAACAGATTCTCTCGGACTTGGGTTTGAATGTGGGATCTATAAGAATTGACTCGCTGAATCCAACGAGCATGGGTATTCCTCATACAAGTGACGACTAATTCCACAGTTTGGCAGAAAACTAATAAGTTCCCTAAAAGGTGTGTAATTAATATATTGAAATATAGGTGTCAATTACTTCCGATATAAACATAAAAAATAGGTTGCCAGGCAACGAAACATACGCCCACCGCCACGGCAGCTAAATCGTCCGTGTAGTCAACAAGAGTTGTCGCATATTAAGTAATTATCAGAAAATCATTAGAATTTGTTTTCTTTTTTTTTTAAGAAATTCAAACTCAATCATATCATTAATGTTTAACAGGGATAAAGTGTAAGAATATGGTCTTTAAGACCATATTGTGTCTTTGGGAAAATTGTTAAAAAACAACTATTTTTATAAAGTCAAATTCACATGCACCTAGTGAACTGAATTAAAAGCTATACATAAAAAACAAGTGATGTTTTGGTAAAATCCTAATTACTGTCAAAATATTCGTCAAGTTCTTCTTGTTATTTAACCTATGGTTGGAAGACCATATAAGGAGTACCGCCTGATTGTAGTGGTGAGAATTGTAAGACTTTATTCCATATTTGGAATGGAATTTAGGTTCAAAGTTAATCTTGAGCCTGCAGGAACTGGGGGATATAAAATAGGGGGTAGAGCGAGATTCGTTAGAAACTCACCCAGATATTCTAGCAGCCATTATCTGTTGAGAACAAGGGACCTGTAACCTTGTTAGCTTGACAATAAAGTTCTTATACCTTAAACACTGTGGTATTAGTTTACGATCACAAACACAACAAAACAAGAAGTCCTAGAAGTAGCAGTAGTACTACAAAAGTCAAATGTTTTTTTTTTAAATTCAGAATAAAATCTTGATTCCCATAGGGTCCACAAGGTAAAATACATGATATTCCGTACAATCAGGGGCCATAATTCAGGAAGTTATGATCCAATGTGCCCGAATATCGAAAGGAACCCCAATCTTTGGTTTATAAACTTACATTTGAAATTTCATCAAAGTCTGATTCAAATTGTGACATCTACAGGGTCCACAGCCTTGATATACCATATTTTTACAACATTCGCGTAAAAGTGGTGGCCATTTTGTTCAGCAATTTTGGTCCAGTGTTCATGAAATTCGAACCGAACATTCATTACAGTGTAACGCTGATATAATCAAACTTTTTTTAAAAATAATTGTTACCTCCAGAGGGACCTCAATCTAATAAAGACGATTTTTTCGTACAATCAGGGGCCATAATTCAGGAACTTACAATCCGATATGCGCAAATATGGAATGGAACCAAGATCTTTAGGTTATAAACATGTATTTCAAGTTTCATCAAAATCGAATTAAAATTGTGACGTCTATAGGGTCCACAACCTTGATATAACGTATGTTCACACTATTCGTGTACAAATGGCGGCCATTTTGTTGGTCACTTTTGGTCCGATTTTCCTGAAATTTGAACTCAACGTCCATTACGGTGTAATGGTGATATAATCATAGGGTTTTTTTTAAAATCGGATAACAATTTTGACCTCCAGCGGGACCACAAGCTAAAAAGGGCGATTTTTCGGACAATCAGGGGCCATAATTCATGAAGTTACAATCCGATGGGTGCAAATATCGAAAGGAACCGAGATCTTTGGGTTATAATCATGCATTTCAAGTTTCATCAAAATTGTGAACTCTACACAGTTTACAAGCTAAAAATGTGATTTTTCGTACAATCAGGGGCCATAACCCATGAAGTTACAGCCCGATACATGCAAATATCGAAAGGAACCAAGATCTTAGGGTGATAAACCTATATTATTTTAAGTTTCATTGAAATTGGATAAAAATTGTGACCTGTAGACTGTTCCAACCAAAAGAAATTCCAGATTTTGCTCAATATTTGACGAGACATAACAATATTACAGGGGCGGATCCAGGAATTTTTGCAGGAGGGGGTTTCTCTCCCGGAAATCTGCCATTATCATTATCGTCACTAAATTACATAGGCATACATACAAATTGAGCTTTTTAAACAGAGAAATCATTTTTATACTGATGTAGGATCACTTTGTGATGTAATTTCATTGATGCAAGACATTATTTGTTTTATGTAGCTGAGCAGGGAGGGGTTTGGCCCCCCCCCCCTTTGGATCTGCCCCTGTATTAGTAATGTGATAATGTAATACCTCGAACTATAGGTTTTCGTGTTCGCCGAGTTTATTTCTGACTGCCGCGGTGTGCCATGACCGAACGAAACGCCAATATAGTGTCCAAATTCGGCCAAATAGCTAAGTTTAGGAAACCACGGAAGAAAATAGTACGAGTTCTGCAGAATGAGTGTTAAACTATCTCGAAGACACTCTACTCCTTGTTTTCTTATTAGAACACAAAAACTTCACAGCCAAACACAATCCACCATTGGACCATAGTTGAAAGCAAATGTTAACTGGTGCTTACTTTTGATATAATAGTGCAGCTATACATGTTCATTCTGGGCCGGGTGAGTGTTTCTTTCTGGTTATTTTGAGGGGCGCCTTCTCAACCTTGTGGGTTTTCTCCGGGCACTCCGGTTTCCTCCTACTGCTAAAGACACCTACGCGCAAGCGAATTATTGAAATAAAATTGAAACCCCATGTTAGTCCCAAAATGACCTAGTTTGTGTCGAGTGGACGTCAAACCCCATTTCTCTCTCTCTTTCTGGCTATTTTGGTTATGATTTAGGACTCAACGGGGAACTTGAAATGTATGAATAGTACCATTTGACCATGGACATGGGAATACAGTATTGCAATATACATGTGTACAGTGACCCGAAGACTGATACCTTGGCAGTTTCTTGATCTTCTAAAAATGGAGTTCTATATAGAACTAAGAGGCTTTGCTGTTGCCACAAATTACAGGCCATACGACATAAAGCTACGAAGAGCGATTTGTCAAGCATACATTATGATCCATTATGACATCCACCTGTGTCACCATCTCTGCTAGAAAACGGAGGGCAATAAGATATAGAAAATGTTTGCTAGCGTCATACGAAACTTCAGTTTTATCCGTACATAGGGGGGTTGGGATGGCCTAGTGGTCTAGAGTGCCACGCTTCGGCCTCTAGCTGGCCGGTCACCTCTGGCTTGCGGCTGTGGTTTCGATGCCTTGTGTGAGCGTATGTGGCATGGAGATAGGGGCGCCTTCTCAACCGTGTGGGTTTCCTCCGGGCACTCAGGTTTCCTCCCGCTGCTAAAGACCCCTACGCGCAAGCGAATTATTGAAATAAAATTAAAAAAACATGTTAGTCCCGAAATGACCTAGTTCTTTTATATATTTAAATCCGAAATAATTGACGTCGAAAACCTATATTTCAATATATTGCGCACTTTTTAAGATAACTTTGTGAGTTTCCCGCTAAAATGAGACTCCATTTTGAATTTGGACCCATAGCGGAATTAACCGTCACCTTTGGGGGGGGGGATACCTAGGCTCATTGGATTCATCGGGTCGAATTCTTATAGAAACAACCTTCAAACCGAGGTCTGAGAGAATCTGTCACAAATTTTACCCAACTGAATAAACAGAAAAACACCTAATGGTGGCCATCTTGAATATTTTAATTGTAGCCCGGGACTATTAAAATGGGTTCGTCCGTCTGTCTGTCTGTCCGTCTGTCTGTCCGTCACACTTTTTGGGACACAATAACTCTCTTCCTAATTGAGCTAGAATGTTCAAACTTGGTGTATGTGTTTATTAGGTCAATGCCTTGATGGAGTTCGAAGATGAGCATTTTCCGCTTACGGTAAGCAGAGATAAGCAATTTGATTGGTTGATGCTTTGGGACACGATAACTTTAGTTCTAATTAAGTGAGATTGATGAAACTTGGTGTATAGTTTCATTATAGTAATACCTTGACTAAATTCGATAATGAGCATTTTCTGCTCAGGGTAAGCAGAGCTATACGCAATTTGATTGGTCGGGAATTTGGAACACAATAACTCTCCTTCTAATTGAGTTAAAATGTTCAAACTTGGTGTATATGTTTATTAGGTCAATGCCTTGATGGAGTTCGAAGATGACGTTTCCGCTTAGGGTAAGCAGAGATAAGCAATTTGATTGGTTGATGCTTTGGGACACGATAACTTTAGTTCTAATTAAGTGCGAGTGATGAAACTTGGTGTATAGTTTCATTACAGTAATACCTTGACTAAGTTCGATAATGAGCATTTTCTGCTCAGGGTAAGCAGAGCGATACGCAATTTGATTGGTCGAGACTTTGGAACACAATAACTCTCCTTCTAATTGAGTTAAAATGTTCAAACTTGGTGTATATGCTTATTAGGTCAATGCCTTGATGGAGTTCGAAGATGAGCATTTTCCGCTTTGGGTAAGCAGAGATAAGCAATTTGATTGGTTAATGTTTTGGGACACGATAACTTTAGTTCTAATTAAGTGAGAGTGATGAAACTTGGCGTATAGTTTCATTACAGTAATGCCTTGACTAAGATCGATAATGAGCATTTTCTGCTCAGGGTAAGCAGAGAGATAAGCAATTTGATTTACCGAGACTTTGGAACACACTAACTCTCCTTCTAATTGAGTTAAAATGTTCAAAATTGGTGTGTATGCTTATTAGGTGATGGAGTTCGAAGATGAGCATTTTCTGCTTAGGGTAGGCAGAGATAAGCAATTTGATTGGATGATACTTTGGGACAAGATAACTTAGGTTCATCTTGATTGATAATTTTTATGCCAATACAATGACTGCATTCTCATTCAGTAATGGATTCGACAGTAACTGTGTATAGAAACGATTGACTCAGACACGAGGGCCCTTTCCCTTGGCCAGAGGGGCCCTTTTGTCTGCCTTTAGGTTCCCCCTAACTAGGGTACATTTTCATTTTTCTCATCGGTTTTAGCATTTTTATACGCCCACATTGATCACCTCAAAAAATCTTGTGGACGCTCTAGAGGCCAAAGTTAATATCCGATTGACTTTAGATTTATACACAGTGTTTAAGGTCATGAGACGAAGAAGCCTATTGATTTTCGGCGATTTCCGATAATTAGTGCCAGAGTTATGGCCCTTGATCTCTTTAAAAAAATCATGTGGACGGTCTAAAGGTCAAAGTTAATATCTGATTGACTTTAAATTAATACACAGTGTTTAAGGTCATAAGACGAAGACGCCTATTGATTTTCAGCGATTTCTGATAATTAGTGCCAGAGTTATGGCCCTTGATCACTTCAAAAAATCTTGTGGACGCTCTAGAGGCCAAAGTTAATATCTGATTGTCTTCAAATTTATACACAGTGTTAAAGGTCATAAGACAAAGACGCCTATTGATTTTCAGCGATTTCCGATAATTAGTGCCAGAGTTATGGCCCTTGATCACCTCAAAAAATCTTGTGGACGCTCTGGAGGCCAAAGTTAATATCCGATTGAACTTAGATTTATACACAGTGTTTAAGGTCATGAGACGAAGAAGCCTATTGATTTTCAGCGATTTCAAATAATTACTGCCAGAGTTATCTCCCTTGATAACTTCAAAAATTCTTGTGACGCTATAGAGGCCAAAGTTACCATCCGATTGACTTCAGATTGATACATAGAGTTTAAGGTGTTGAAACGAACAAGTATTTTGATTTTCAATGAATTTAGATAACTGAACAGCTAAATCCATGATATTAAATGTTTCATGTATATACTAATTGTTAGCGTGGGGTAAAACTTTATAAAAAGCAATCAAATTCTAATGATTTTCTAATAATTACATAATGAGTTGTTACTCTTAATCAGTTTTTAGTGTATTACAAATGTTTCATTAGCGAAAAAAGTAAAAATATGCGACAACCCTTGTTGACTGCCCGGACGATTTAGCTGCTGTGGGCGTATGTTTCGTTGCCTGGCAACCTATCTTTCTTTATAAAACACTTTTGGATGACACTTCGTGTACAGTTTGATTGCTTGATATGTTTTAAAAAAATAAATGTGCGATTAATTAATATGTGTCTTCTATTTATTTTGGAATTTCGGCGGGGGACATCAGCCTCACTGTTTGTAGTAGCCTAAATATGCCGCCATTATTATCGCCGGGTTAACAATTTGTAATAATCACGAATGTTATCTCTCACCACGCCGGGCACCCATATTTTAACATGTATATTTCATTGTTATATTATATTTTAAAATCCTTTTCACGTAATAAAGGAACAGGCATATTGAACTATTATTAGCCTTAGTCGTTACTTACTGGGGTAGAGTAAATGAAGAGTTACTCCCCTTCAATCGTTGGGCTAGCTTCCAAGGATCCCTTATATCGGAAGGTTGAGCTGGGTGTTAAATGATAAACGAGGGATGGGAGCGCATAAATGGAACTGGAAAAGGAGGAAAACAACATCAGGCGCCAGCACGGATATCCTGACAAGACCCGCTTTTGGCGATCTTCCTCTCCCATCTCCACATTTAATTTATCGTAGGCGCTGATACGCACAGAGTGTCGGCAACCTTACAAATGGTGTCAGAAGTGGTACCGAAAGTTTTTTCTTTGCGTGATACGAACCCAAAGCCTGACCTGTCATGAGTTTAAATTAGCTGTCCGACGTGGTGGAAACAATTATTGTATATAGAAACGTGTAAATATGTATATATACGTTGGCTGATTTCTATTGGAATACGCTCAATATTCTGAGGAAGTTGTTGGAATGTAATATGAATATTAAACATATGAAAAGTGAAATAATAATATTTAATAATTTTAAATGCTGTTTGCCTACAAGGCCTACCTTTACACTGAGAAATAGGTAAGGGTTAAACTGTACGTTTGCCGTAATAAAAATGATCACAAAATGTCAATAAATAAATTTCGGATTATAACTCCTCATTATGGCTTAAAATCTCTAGATAAGGTGTGTTAATTAACAAGGGTGAAAAATGGACTACAAGGCGAGTTAATTATCGGTAGGGTTGAACAACTCTCGGACGGTGCGTTTTCTGTACTGAGTGTGTTAATTAACCGACGGGTGAAAAACGAATGACACGGTGTGCATTGTTTAATTGGTGTGTTTTCTCGATAGTTGTTATAACTGCGTCAAAAGGGTATAATCAAGGACCAACAGGCTTTATCTGGCGCGTTAGTGTTAAATCAAAACTTGGGAAGGAAAATTAATTTTACTGTGCGATTTTTCATTCGCCGGTGTGTTTTACGCAAATAGGTCTTTGCACAAGGACATGTCTTCATATTTGTAGTTGTACGGGGCCGTTTCTTCATTGCGTCTTTTGTATTTGTAAATGTAAAATATACAACCAATAACGATGTTATTTGAAATTATATGTTATCGGCATGGCCATGGAATGGGTCGGAATGCGTACAAAGAACGGGTCGGAGTAGCGAAGATTCTCGAGTGAGAAAACGGTGGTCATTTGTTTCATTACTAATACTTCCGCCAAAATGTGCTAAGGTGAACGCTGAGTTTATTAAAAAAAATTATTATTAAAATTATAAACGAAAATCAAAGGTGACAACTTGAAATGACCAAGTGACAAGTAAAAAAATATTTCTAAAAGTTTACAAACATTTCAACCTGTGACTTAGTGGAATAAACTGTAACAATTGCCAAATTCCAACTAACTACAGGTATATCAGCTAATCCATTACAGCACGGGTTTCCTGTGCTTCGATCGTCTGTCAACATCAAAAAGCAGAGCCAACCGTGCAACATCAAAGGGGTATTCCGTGTGAAAAGCGTGCATGAATCGACAGTACTGTAAAACAAAGGCTGGATTCACAATCACAGAAACCTGTGGTTTTAGCAGGCCTTGAGATTTGACAATCGAGATTAAAATATATCAGATAATCAAATTGGAACTAAGTATAAAACACGTTGTATTCATCAAGAAATGAAATGCGTATAAGAACGCATATATTATGTAACTACATGTAGGCCTACACTAGGTATAAATCCATATAAAGACCTATAACACTTAACAAAGACTGATCTGCGTAAAACAGATGTTTGATGTTTATGAAAGAAAAGACTGCCGCTAAAATTATAAAATCTTTATTATTTAAATCAACCATGCACAAATCTTATATAATCAACCGAATCAAATCCTAGTCAAACTGACCCAAATAGATGGTGGTTGAAATAAATCGGGTAACGGGTGTTGAACCAGCTCGATGTCGAAACAACTTGTTCCCGTAAGTTCACATATTGACTTATACATTGGAGGCTGAGCCGTTGGGGCCAAAATGAAAAACAGAAATCAGCATGGTATTGTATCTATCTGTCCGTGGATCCAGCAAAAATTATAAAACTTTTGAACGATAGATCTGCTCCCGATAGAACTAGACGATATTAATACTTGGCATGTGTTGCGAACATTTAAATAGTTCATCAATAACACCGCCAATATTTCTTACCATTTTCTAAAATACAATATTAGAGCACTGGTATCTTGTATATGCTGTCAAACTGGGGGAAAGTATTTCCATCTTTTTGTTCTGGTTGATTGATCTGAATGTTTGAAAACGTTGACCTATATTATAGGTGTTATGTAATGCGGTTTATAGAGTTTAGACACAGACACTTGATTGGTGTCATAAAGTAATAAACTAATTAACAAGCTTCATGGATTATTTATTTCAACTAAAATGTGTATTACAATTTGCTGTCTGAATTACAGTTGTTAATTTTGTTTATAGATTAATTAATTAAATGTTTTTGATAACTTTAAAAATCGTGCAAAATGAAAAATAAGGTAATTTATGTTTAAAACTTATATGGCATGTAAATAGAATACATAGACGCGTGTATAGTAAAATTTACGACAACCAGTAACTAACTCTTGATACTGGCGTATCTTTTTTATGGAATAATCTACCATTTACTTAGTTGCATATAACTATATTCTCTCTAAAAAAAGGATATTTAAAACAAAGTCATTTAACCTGGCTTTTAATATTTTTTATATGATTAAATTGTCACTTTGTAAAGCGTCCCTAAACAAGTTATGAAGAGCACACTATAATTATATATGCACGTGTAGTGTATCAATATCCGTTCTTAAACTTTCATTTGTATTAACAGTAACAAAATTTCGATTTATAGTATTATTATTACTTTGCCCCCTTTATTTGCAAAACATCTCCCCGGCGTTGATAATAAATTATATTTGAATTATTTCTCCGTGCCAGGTGGAAACATAATTGTCTAAGGTCTAATTGAACCGTGCAGTTTAAATCAAGTATCAAATTGAATTAGGAAACAGGTAAATGTATTTTTTCATAGAATAACAATGCTGTTTGTTTCAAATCTGCATTGGACTATTCACGATCTATTTATTGTGATTTATATTTGATATCTGTGAATGATATCCGACTATCATAAAAAGGGCCCTTTAAAAATTAACATCTAATAACGAGATATAATATGTTCATTCAGAAATTATTCAGATATCCTATATTATCTGCTAGTTATTATAAACTTACAATACACACAAACAGAGTATCAACGCTTCCCGAAGAGCTACCAATTTATCAGAATTTTCAAAGAAAAAATTGCCAAATGTTATAGGTTATTATTAGTATCGTCTCAAATAAAGCAACCGAACAGTTTTCCAGTACGTGCGAATGAGCTCGTGCACGTCTCTACATGTAAACAGAAGTGTTGCTTTGATCATGGAAACGTAATTGAAATTATCGAATCTGCACGGACAACGCATGAACCGGAGAGACGTGAAGTCTGAAATGCCAATGGATGGGTTGACATTTGAATTATATTATTTTTTGGATCATGAATACGGTTACATGGTACAAATTTGAAGACACAAATAATAATTTGTCGGAAGACGAGATTTAGTTATATTTACGAGAATAAGTATATTTACGAGAATAAGTATATTTACCTAAGGTAAAGTTACAAGTTTAGTTCTGGAATTAGGATAGTTGGATTGATGCAATGTAAATTTAGTGAAAAGCTAAAGTAAAGTTTAAATACCATTTGTGTGGGAATTACCACTGTTATGTTGGTTGTTGTGTCGTAATATTTATCAACATGGAGATTTCTGTTTTATGGATATTGCTATTGAAGGTAAGATGGGGCCCGGGACATACCAACTGGGCGGGGGCCCCATTGCTGTTTGTTTAAATTGTTTGCACTGACCGCGGATCGTACTAGTATATACTCCACCCCTTGCTTTGAGTGACTGGGATGTTTTTCTCCGTGATTTTTTTTTTTAAAATATGGATTAATTTCAGTGCAACTGAGACAATTTAGGCAGCAGTTTCATTGACGTTTAGAATTCGTTGGCAATTTGAGTATTTTAAGCTCCGTCCGCGATAGAATTGGGCGGGGGGGCATTTGTCCCACCACTTTGCCGAGACTCGGTACGGATTTGAAAGGAGAAACCACTACCTGAAGAAAAGAAAAATGAAGGAACAAACGA
This sequence comes from Patella depressa, assembly GCA_948474765.1. Taxonomy (NCBI): domain Eukaryota; kingdom Metazoa; phylum Mollusca; class Gastropoda; family Patellidae; genus Patella; species Patella depressa. The sequence goes on along the minus strand of OX419719.1, from coordinate 32,820,953 downwards.
ATAAGTAAATATACACATACGGAAAATTTAGCTTACTCGCTGTGTCCCGGGGATATTTGAATTTTGGATTCTGTGTGGGATATCTATATAATTATACATACAAAAAGACGAGACGAGATGAGAGAAACGGGAAGCATATAGCGAGCACACGTCCATATACGCAATTTTATAAACGGCGAGACTATAAAAAAAAGTAGTGCGTCTTATGTTCATCAACAAATACAAAATACGCATTGAAGAAACGGCCCAGTACAACTCCACATATAAAGACATGTCCTTATGCAAAGACCTATTTGCGTAAAACACACCGGCGAATGAAAAATCGCACGGTAAAATTAATTTTCCTTCCCAAGTTTTGATTTAACACTCACGCGCCAGATAAAGCCTGTTGGTCCTTGATTATACCCTTTTGACGCAGTTATAACAACTACAGATAATTAACTGGCCTTGCAGTCCATTTTTCACCCTTGTTAATTAACACACCTTATCTAGAGATTTTAAGCCACAATGAGGAGTTATAATCCGAAATTTATTTTTTTATGAGGCAAACGTACTTATTGACACTTTGTGGTCATTTTTATTACGGCAAACGTACAATTTAACCCTTACCTATTTCTCAGTGTTACTATCACCATTTATTGTCCCAATATTATCGCTAGAATGAATTTTATAATCTTTTATTTGAGCTATGGCGGAAGCAAATACTCTGTCACTGGACCCCAAAGTTTAGCGTCTATAGCTTAAGGGGACAAGCGAGGACATTTTATATGAACTTAAGCGCAGCGGAGAAGTGCACGTTCAAGATCCTAATCGGTCGGCTTAGCCAACGATTTGGGAGTTATAAACACCAAAACAGGTGGCTATCAAAATTAGAAATGAGAAAGCGACAATCCGAGGAAAATATTGCCGCACTAGGAGACGATAAAAGGCAAATGGCGCAAAGGGCATACTGCGATCTTGATGCAATGGCTCAAGAGGCTTTAGCTTTAAATCAGTTATATAAAATTATCTATCGATATGAAATGCTGATGTATAGATCGCGATTGTAGAACCGTGCTTGAGGCCGTAGACTTCATCGAAAGATATGAGTCTATGGTTGGGGAGATGGGCGATAGGAAGAAACTTATCGAAAGGGCAATTTCACAAAGCGATGAGACGCGCAGTGTTGTTCGAGGTAAGGATACGCTGAAAAAGGAAGATAAGACGCAAACTTGTCAGCTTGAGGAAGCTCTAAAACAGATAATGGCGCGTTTGGATCTCCTCGAAACTACTGGGAAATCGTTTTATCAAAGAGATTCCGATACTATGCGCCCAATAATTTGCTACGGCTGTGGTGCGCCTGGTCATATCGTTCGCAAACGCACCCACAATCAGAGAAACTCTGGCTCCTCGGGACAAATACAGGGAAACGGGAGACCGTTAACCAGGGTTAGCGGACATTAATAGGCCGGAAAAGAGACTGAATACGGGTAATGCAAGGACGGGACACATAGGGGAAACCGATCATGCGTCGGATAACGCGTTTTACACGAATGGTCGTATAGTGAACAAAAATATAATATTTCTTATCGATAGTGGATCTACGGCCTCTATATTGTCAAAAACTAGTTATGATAGCCTTTCAAACAATGAGTCTACAATGACACCCTGTAATATGAATATACATGATGTAAATGGGAACAGAATTAATGCCTACGGGTTCACAAAATTAAACATTTGTTTGGGAGAGTTATCGTTTGATGTACAATTTATCGTATGCGACATAGAGCAGGACGGGATATTGGGACAAGATTTCCTTCTCGCCTATGTAAACAAGATAAGCTATAGGCGGATGGTCTTGACAGTCGCTGACCATAAGGAAATACGGTGTTGGGTAGGGGGACGGCAAACATGATTTGTAGATTAGAAGTCAAAGAAACTATTACTATACCCCCGCTATCTGGAGTAATATTACCCGTTGATATACCAGGAGTAAAACATCTTACCGACGAAGGATACGTTGAGGGCGATAATAATCGGAGTGATATCCATGTAGTTTCAGGCGTAATCTCAACCAAGTCCGAGAAACACGTCAATAATATTCATTAACTATGGAAATAATCCGATAACTTTTAACCCTCGCCAAACCACCGGAACATGCGAATCCTTTATCGAATGGCAGCACCGGGAGCGAGTCGCGGCTACTAAAATTTCTAGTATGACTAATGGCGACCCCAATGAATTTCCGGAACATCTAGAGAAGACCTTTTGGCGAGGAGCTCCGAATTCTTGAACGACCAACAGCGTAATGTCCTTTCCGCAGTGCTTCGGAAATATGGACACGTCTTCTCAAAATCTGCGGACAATATCGGTAGGACCAGTAGAGTGACACACATTATTAACACAGGCAGCGCATTTCCGATACGACAATCTAAGCGGAGATTACCTTTTAGGAAACGGGAAATTGAAAAGGCTGAAATAGAAAAGATGTTAGGGGGATTATAGAACCATCCAGTAGTGCATGGGCTTCGAATATTGTTCTTTTAAAGAAAAAGAATGTACAGGTACGGTTTTGTGTTGACTATCGGAGGCTCAACGAGATCACCGTAAAGGACGCCTACCCATTGCCTAGGGTAGACGACTGTCTTGATTCGCCATCGGTTGCCAAATGGTTTAGCTCTATGGATATGAACCAAGGGTTTTGGCAGATAGGTATGTCGCCCGAAGACAAGGACCGCCTTCTCGACAAGCCTAGGACTTTTTCAATTCACTTTTATGCCGTTCGGACTTGTCAATTCACCTGCAAGTTTTGAACGTTTACTTGAGGACGTTTTACGGGGTCTACAGTGGGTGGAATGTTTATTATATATGGATGATGTGATTTCCCCATATTCAGACTTTGAACAGGGTATCTCCCGTCTTGAAAATATCTTCAAGCGATCCCAAGAGGCCAATCGGAAATTAAAACCATCGAAATGTGTATTATTTCAAAAAGAAGTCAAGTTTTTAGGACATATTGTTTCAGAAAAGGGAATATCGACGGACCAGGAAAAGACACACGCGGTCAGTACTTTGCCATTACCTAAGTCTGCTAAGCAGGTACACAGCTTTTTAGGACTCTTCGTCAAGGTATTTGCACATAAAGCTAGACCGCTATATAGGATATGCGAAAAAGGAATCATTTTTAATTTGACGGATGAATGCCAATTAGCATTTGACGACTTGAAACTTGCACTCACAAGTACACCTGTCTTGGGATACCCAAGACCCGGAGAACCATACATCATTGATTTGGATGCAAGTGACCGAGCTGTCAGGGCTGTCCTCTCGCAAATGGAAAACGAGGCGGAACGAGTGATTGCGTACATAAGCAAATCGATGAACAAGCACGAAGCACCCGGAGAACCATACATCATTGATTCGGATGCAAGTGACCAAGCTGTCGGGGCTTTCCTCTTGCAAATGGAAAACGGGGCGGAATGAGTGATTGCGTACATGAGCAAATCGATGAACAAGCACGGACAACTGTACTGCGTGACACGGAAGGAACTCTTGGCCGTTATACTAGCTATAAAAACGTTTCATTCCTATGTCTATGAACATGAGGTAACCCTGCGAACTGACAACGCAGCAGTCAGTTGGATGAGAAATTTAAAAAGACCAACAGGGCAGACCGCACGGTGGCTCCAAGAGATGGGTACTTACAACATCACGGTCGTGCATAGAGTCGGTAGGATACTTTTGCAACCTGTAGGGTGTTTACCATCCTGTCTTGATCATGCCAAATCTGAACAAAATCTCATAAGAATTACAGTCTAAAAGGTGTTTACAGACAAAATATTCACGAAAAGTGGGCGTGACAACGCCCCTATGTGTCGGGCATGTATTTACATCAGTAGGGGCCATTGTCTCTTTGAAAATAATGCTCATGCCCAATTTGAAGAAAATCCATTAAGAATCACGACCTGTAGAGTGTTTACAGACAAAATATTAATATAGGTACCATCCTGTTATTGAAATGATTGATCATGCCGAAATTGAACAAAATCTGTTAATAATTGCAACCTGTAGAATATTTACAGACAAAATAATAACAAAAAAGCGGGATTGGCACCACCTTGCGGGGTAGGGCATGCACCCAGAGAAAACCCACGAGGTTAGACAGATGACCCTACTCTTTGTCATGTACAAGCTTGGGCTGGAAACCACACCACTTGACTCAATGACAGACACACAGACAAGGGCGGCGGCATAATACGTTCACGTTATGAAATGAAATGGAGTTTAACGTCCTACTGTTCTGCTCCGACTGAGCTAATGAAGACGGTTCACATTATGAATGTGGACGAATACGAATGGATACGAATGCAACTCAAACTGCAATGTGAGTGTGAATCTACTTCCACTTGATCAACCATTTTCTTAATTGCCAGTTTTTTAGTTTCATAACGCGACAACCCGACATCACAACATTTTTACCCGACATCACGACATTTTTAGTGTTGTAATGTCTGGTAAAAATGTCGAGATGTCGGGTAAAAATGTCGTGTTGTCAGGTAGAAATGTCGTGATGTCGCGTTATGAAAGGCGACATCATGACATTACGACATGATACCAATCAGCCACCATATCTTTGACATTTCTACATTTTACATTTCTCTCATTACAAATCACATTTGCACTTTGCCACATCTCATTTGTCATTCACGCTTTCTTTTTATAAACTTGCGCATATCATCTTCTTAAATATGCAAATATAGTATACCACGTGACTTATTAACATATATACGGAAATAAAAATATGAATAATTGCTCCCAAGGAAAGATAACTCAGTTAACGCGCCATTAGTTGTTTTTCTTTTTAAATTATTTATTTATGTTTGTGCTGGTAAAAAGGAAAATATAACTAAAATTATGAGCATCCTGACCAATTTCTTCGCCGAATTAGTAAACATTTATTGATATTTTTGAGAAAAAATAATTATAAAAATGACGTGAAAATAATATTTCCCGGGAAAGACAACTCTAAAAACTTTCAAGTTTCGTGTGGTGCGGTATTTTAAGATTAAGGTGTTGTTGTTGTTGAAAATAGTCCCGAAATGACCTAGTTTGTGTTGAGTGGACGTTAAACCCCATTTCTCTCTCTCTCTTTTGTTGTTGAATATTATTATTAGATTATTTGCAGTAGATTCTAAGTAACTAAGTTTTCGCTGATGAAATGGTTGAGTTGTCTCGACGAATCAACAGCATCGCTAATAATTTAGAATCAGGACAGTCTATTTTTAATGCAAAACACCAGATAGAAAGCCTTCAGAATATTTTTTTTTTTCTTTTTTTTTTTTTGAAAATCTTTATTTCATAATAAATAACAACAGCATAGTACATATTACATTACATCACAGTGTTTTGGACGATCTAGTAAAAAAATTCGAAAGCGTTAATCATTACATTACATTAAACATTTCAGATAGCACCGGCTTATTATTGAAGGATATATTCTATGTTTCATTTAGAAGAACAAATATAAATAAAATAAAATTAAAAGATAAAAAAACAAAGCAAAGAAAACAAAAATAACTATAGTTATGAAAGAAGTGGAATACTAGAAACGTGATACTAGAAACGTGATATTAGAGGTATGCATAATATTCATATTGTATAATCCCATTTATTTACTGAGGTTTCGTTTAATTCATTTCCAATCTGTTGTTTACTTTTCGATAATTGATTGTTGTCGGTCTAATATTTTCTATTTTTGATTTGTAGAGATAATACTTTGTTAAAGTTATTAGATGATTTACAAATAAGAATTCGCGATGTGATTTAAAAACTGTTTCTTTCAAAAAACCAAAATGAATATTTGCAAGTTGTAATTGTAATGAAATGTCATTAGTTGAAAAGATTTCATGTAAATCATTCCATATTACCCGTGCGTAATTGCAGTATATAAAAAGGTGTTCTGGGTTTTCTATATTTGAGAAGCAGAAATCGCACAGTGAAGATTCTTTTAACTGGATTTTAAATAAAAGGTCGTTCGTATATATAATTTTTTGGAGGTATTTAAATTGAAAGCTCTGTCGTCTAGTATCAGTGCTTGTTTTGGGGACCAAATTGAAGATACTTGAGATTTCACTTTCTTCAAATGTAAGACTATTCTCTTCTTCCCATTTACTTAATGACAATGGTTTACTATATTTAGCTTCTACTCGTATTGAGTAAATATCTTTTGCTTTAATCTTATCTAGTGATTTTTTATATATTTTTATACAGGTATTATTAATAATGTCAAACACGCTTTGTTTTCTTACTATAGGCGTAGGCTCGTAGTCCACTGTATCTAAAAACTCTTTAATTACTACGCAAACGCTTTTCATTCTAAGTATTTTATTACTATTCATTATCCTGTTGATTAAAACGTCTTCTCTACAGTCGAATAAAAACAAGATATTATCATTTATCAATTCTTTATCTATTAAGGGTTTTTTGTTAATCTTTATATGTTTATTGTTCCAGATGATTTGGTTTTGCGGGCTAATTAACTTATCGATTTTTGAGGTATAGACATGGAACCAATTATTGAAAAGTTCTTGATAAAAGGGAGATAATTTTAAAAAAACTGTTGCATAATTACATGCCGGTAATAATTTTCCATCATAATCATTTAATATATAAGCGTATGGAATTTTCCATGACTGAACATCGTCTGATAGTATCTTTTGTATCCAGAATATGCTACGGCATATCATCATTTCTTTTAAGTCAATCATATTTAGCCCCCCTGTATTTATATTCTGATTTATTACTGTTCTCTTTAGTTTATCAGGCCCGTTCCATAGATAGTTATAAAATAATTTATTAATGCTTTTAATTACATTTTCGGATATAGTTTTAACTGATGCAGGGTATAGTATTTTTGGTACGCAGAATGTTTTAATTATATGGATTTTCCCTATTAAACTTAAGTTCCGTGTTTTCCAGGTATTCAAAGTTTCTTCAATTTGGTCTATGCATTTTTCAAAGTTCATTTTTATACGCCCACATTATGTCGTTGCCCCTGTCCGTCCGTCTGTCCATCCGTCCGTCTGTCCGTCCGTCCGTCTGGACGTCCGTCCGTCCACAATTTCTTTGTGGACTCTCTACAGGTCACAATTCTTATCCGATTTTGACGAAACTTGAAATATAGGTTTATCCCCAAAAGATCTCGGCTGCTTTCAATATTGGCATGTATCGGATCAAAACTTCATGGATTATGGCCCCTGATTGTACGAAAAATCACGTTTTTAGCTTGTGGACCCTATAGAGGTCACAATTTTGAACCGATTTTGATGAAACGTGACATGCATGTTTGTAACACAAAGATCTTGGTTCCTTTCGATATTTGCGGCTATCGGAATATAATTTCCTGAATTATGGCCCCTGATTGTCCGAAAAATCACCCTTTTTAGCTTGTGGTCCCTCTGGAGGTCACAATTATTATTCGATTTGAAAAACCGTTTGATTATATCACCGTTACACCCCTAAGGAAGGTTGAGTTCGAATTTCGGGAAAATCGGACCAAAATTGCCATACAAAATGGCCGCCATTTGTACGCGAATACTGTTAAAAAATGGTATATCAAGGTTGTGGACCCTGTGGAGGTCACAATTTTAATTCGATTTTGATGAAACTTGAAATTCATGGTTATAACCCAAAGATCTTGGTTCCTTTCAATATTTGCGCATATCGGATCGTAACTTCCAGAATTATGGCCCCTGATTAAACGCAAAATCGCCTTTTTTTTTTAGCTTGGAGGTCACAATTATTATCCAATTTAAAAAAAACGTTTGATTATATTACCGTTACACCGTAAGGAAGGTTGAGTTTGAATTTCGGGAAAATCGGACCAAAATTGACAGACAAAATGGCCGCCGTTTGTACGCGAATACTGTTAAAAAAATGATATATCATGGTTGTGGACCCTGTATAGGTCACAATTTTGATTCGATTTTGATGAGGAAGGTTGAGTTCTGATTTCGTGAAAATCGTACCAAAATTGCCGGACGAAATGGTCGCCGTTTGTACGTGAATAGTGTAAAAATATGGTATATCATGGTTGTGGACTCTCTACAGGTCACAATTCTTAACCGATTTTGATGAAAAGTCACATTTCTAGGTTGTGTACCGTCACACCATAATCATTGTCGGCTTCGAATTTCATGAATATCAGACTGGAACTGACCAACTAAATGGCTGCTCCCAATACAGTATGAAATACAGGACTTAATGATGTAGGAAAAATCACTTTCGGTATGCTTGTTCTCTGTCCATCTCTCGAAAATGTGGGCGGATCCTGCCTGGCAGTGCCAGCCTATCTTTTGAGAAGTTGTTTCGTCTAGTGAATAAGTAATGCCTAATATTTTTATAAAATTCTCGCGGTAAATAAAACCTAAACCTTTAATATTATCAGATAGTTGTGCGTTGCCACTGTTTAGATCAATAGCTTCCGTTTTAGTAGCGTTTAATTCTAACCCAGAAACCTTACTAAATTTTTCTAAAACTTCAAAAAGGTGCCTAGCTGATTTAAAATCTTTCAATAAAACTGTTATGTCGTCTGCAAAGGCTATTAGCTTTAACGATTGATCCCCAAGGATAATTCCCCCTATGCTAATATCGTTTCTAATACATATACACAATGTTTCGATAACGAGGTTAAAAAGATTTGTGCTGCTTGGATCACCTTGACGTACTCCCCTGGCTACTTTAAAATAGGGAGTAGTATATCCATTATTCATTACTGCACAGTTAATGTCATTATATAATGTTTGTATCCATCTTAAATAATTGCGTTTAAATCCAAAAGCGTCTAAAACAGAAAACAGGTATTTATGGCTAACACTGTCAAAAGCTTTTTTAAAATCAATGGCTAAAAGAAAACCAGTTATTTTCTTAATTTTTGCGAGGTAAAAACAGTCATCAATAATACGGGTATTTTCCTGTATATGACGTCCAGAAATAAAAGCAGTTTGATTTGGATGTATTAAATATTGAAGAAAAGGTTTTAATCTTAATGATAAAATCTTACTTGCTAATTTTACGTCTACATTTATAAGTGTAATGGGGCGCCAGTTAGACAAAAGTGATTTATCTTTGCCGGGTTTCGGGATTAGTTTAATAATCAATTGTCTTTGTGACTGTGATAATTGCTTATGTTCAAAACTATAGTTAAATGAATTTAGTACTAATGTATTAATAAGAGGCCAATATTCACGGTAAAATTCTATATTCAGTCCATCATTGCCTGGGGTTTTATTATTTTTAAATAGTTTTAATGCTTCCAAGCATTCGCTGTTGTCAATTTTATGTTCCAGCATCTGACTTTGATATTCATTTAATTTTTGGAAGTGCTGTTTTCTGAGGAATACTTTATCGTCAAGACATAATTTAGTATGGTTAGTTTCTGAATAAAGATTCGAGTAATAGTTATAAATTTCCCTCGATATGTCCTTTGGGCAAGTAATTTCGGTATTATCTATTTGAATTCTGTTTAATGATGTTGATATTTTATTTTGTTTCTCTAAACTAAGCAATAACTTTGTATTCTTTTCACCCTTTTCGTGCCACTCAACTTTAGATCGTAATATTGCCCCACGCATTTCTGTATCATAAATTTGATCAAGCTTATGTTTAACAAAGTAATAGTTTTCGTATGTTTCGACATCATGAGTGTTTAAAGATGAAATTTTATCTTCTAGAACCTGCATTTCTTGTATTAGTTTTTCTTTTAACTTACTTTTAATCTTTTGTTTCTTTTTACAGTATATAATGGTTTCATTTTTATACGCCCACATTTTCATGTGGACGTATTATGTCGTCGCCCCTGTCCGTCCGGACGTCCGTCCGTCCACAATTTGTTTGTGGACTCTCTACAGGTCACAATTCTTATCCGATTTTGACGAAACTTGAAATATAGGTTTATCCCCAAAAGATCTCGGTTCCTTTCGATATTGGCATGTATCGGATCAAAACTTCATGGATTATGGCCCCTGATTGTACGAAAAATCACGTTTTTAGCTTGTGGACCCTATAGAGGTCACAATTTTGAACCGATTTTGATGAAACTTGACATGCATGTTTGTAACCCAAAGATCTTGGTTCCTTTCGATATTTGCGGCTATCGGAATGTAATTTCCTGAATTATGGCCCCTGATTGTCCGAAAAATCACCCTTTTTAGCTTGTGGTCCCTCTGGAGGTCACAATTATTATTCGATTTAAAAAACCGTTTGATTATATCACCGTTACACCCTAAGGAAGGTTGAGTTCGAATTTCGGGAAAATCGGACGAAAATTGCCATACAAAATGGCCGCCGTTAGTACGCGAATACTGTTAAAAAATGGTATATCAAGGTTGTGGAGCCTGTGGAGGTCACAATTTTGATTCGATTTTGATGAAACTTGAAATTCATGGTTATAACCCAAAGATCTTGCTTCCTTTCGATATTTGCGCATATCGGATCGTAACTTCCTGAATTATGGCCCCTGATTATACGCAAAATCGCCTTTTTTTAAGCTTGGAGGTCACAATTATTATTCGATTTAAAAAAACGTTTGATTATATCACCGTTACACCCTAAGGCAGGTTGAGTTCGAATTTCGGGAAAATCGGACGAAAATTGCCATACAAAATGGCCGCCGTTTGTACGCGAATACTGTTAAAAAATGGTATATCAAGGTTGTGGACCCTGTGGAGGTCACAATTTTGATTCGATTGTGATGAAACTTGAAATTCAAGGTTATAACCCAAAGATCTTGCTTCTTTTCGATATTTGCGCATATCGGATCGTAACTTCCTGAATTATGGCCCCTGATTATACGCAAAATCGCCTTTTTTTTTAGCTTGGAGGTCACAATTATTATCCGATTTAAAAAAAAGTTTGATTATATTACCGTTACACCGTAAGGAAGGTTGAGTTCAAATTTCGGGAAAATCAGACCAAAATTGCCATACAAAATGGCCACCGTTTGTACGCGAATACTGTTAAAAAATGGTATATCAAGGTTGTGGAGCCTGTGGAGGTCACAATTTTGATTCGATTTTGATGAAACTTGAAATTCATGGTTATAACCCAAAGATCTTGCTTCCTTTCGATATTTGCGCATATCGGATCGTAACTTCCTGAATTATGGCCCCTGATTATACGCAAAATCGCCTTTTTTTAAGCTTGGAGGTCACAATTATTATTCGATTTAAAAAAACGTTTGATTATATCACCGTTACACCCTAAGGAAGGTTGAGTTCGAATTTCGGGAAAATCGGACGAAAATTGCCATACAAAATGGCCGCCGTTTGTACGCGAATACTGTTAAAAAATGGTATATCAAGGTTGTGGACCCTGTGGAGGTCACAATTTTGATTCGATTGTGATGAAACTTGAAATTCAAGGTTATAACCCAAAGATCTTGCTTCTTTTCGATATTTGCGCATATCGGATCGTAACTTCCTGAATTATGGCCCCTGATTATACGCAAAATCGCCTTTTTTTTTAGCTTGGAGGTCACAATTATTATCCGATTTAAAAAAACGTTTGATTATATTACCGTTACACCGTAAGGAAGGTTGAGTTCAAATTTCGGGAAAATCAGACCAAAATTGCCATACAAAATGGCCACCGTTTGTACGTGAATACTGTTAAAAAATGGTATATCAAGGTTGTGGACCCTGTAAAGGTCACAATTTTAATTCGATTTTGATGAAACTTGAAATGCATGGTTATAACCCAAAGATCTTGGTTCCTTTCGGTATTTGCGCATATCGGATCGTAACTTCCTGAATTATTCGAATTTCGTGAAAATGGTACCAAAATTGCCGGACGAAATGGTCGCCGTTTGTACGCGAATAGTGTAAAGATATGGTATATCATGGTTGTTGACTCTGTACAGGTCACAATTCTTATCCGATTTTGACGAAAAGTCACATTTCTAGGTTGTGTACCGTCACACCATAATCATTGTCGACTTCGAATTTCATGAATATCAGACTGGAACTGACCAACAAAATGGCTGCTCCCAATACAGTATGAAATACAGGACTTAATGATGTAGGAAAAATCACTTTCCGTATTGTTTGTTCTCTATCCATCTCTCGAAAATGTGGGCGTATCCTGCCTGGCAGTGACAGCCTATCTTTAATTTTAAATTTAACATAATCCCAAAGCCCCCCTCTATCCTCCTTATCATGATATTCATCCTTCCATATGTTGTTAGCGTTCTTTAATAATTTGTAATAATTTTGATCTGGTATCAGATTGTTATTAAAAATCCATAGTCCTGGCCCTCTTTTTGAATCATTAGTGCATATATGTTAATTGAAATTGCTTGGTGATCACTGAATGTGTTTGGTACAATGGTGCATTCTTTTACAAAATCTTGAGTAGTGGCCGAAATTAACCAAAAATCTATCCTGCTTTGTATTAAAGGCTTAAGCTGTTTCCACGTATATCTACGTAACTTTGGGTTTCTAACTCTAAATATATCGATAAGATTAAAATATTTAATTATGTTAATAATAGCTACCTTGCTGTTGTTCTTTATTTTATAGTTCCCACCCGTTCTATCCAAGTCTTTATACATCACATTGTTAAAATCTCCGCCTATGATAACTGACAGGTCGTCGAAAGATTCAAACGATTGGATCATCTTATCTCGCAGTTTAAGAAAATGGGCCCTTTGCTGAATATCTATCGTAGGACTGTACGTATTGACTAGTAAAAAATTAGTTTGTAAACAATTTAAAATCAAAGTAATGAAGTATCCATTTTCATCAACTGTATATGACTTAATATCTAGATTACTCGATGTTTTAAATAAAATGGCAGTTCCAGCTGAATTACTCTTTCTGTGTGCAAATATTATGAGGTCTCTATGGTGGCCTACAGTCTGAATAGCATTTTTTTCTAAATAGGCTAAAAAAAAATTAAAAAAATTTAAAAAAATTTTAAATATAAAAAAAAAAAAAAAAAATTAAACTACATTTGCCTAGCGTCTTAATAGTGTCTTGATTAACCAGACGTTCAGTGTGAGTTATCTCCTTTCCGAAAGTAATATTCGTCGTAAAGTGTAAACCACTGATAGATCAGTGGTGTAAACAAGCCTAAATTAGAAAAACTGCGGCACTACTGCACTTTCGCACCTTTACCTAAAGTAATATTCGTCGTAAAGTGTAAACAAGTATAAATCAGAAAAACTGCTGCGCTATAGCACTTTCGCACCTGTACTAGTTCCTGTCCCGTTGCATTTGTTGACTATTTAGACTCGAATAACAAGACACTCAGACGGACTTCGACACTCTGCACTACACGCTCTCAGTTCATAATAATAATAATAATTTTCGTATATTTTAATTTTTGCGCTAAGCCACCATTCTGTAAAAGACTATTTGGCGTTGACCATTTGAATTGGCGTTTACGTGTGAATAACGTTGTGACCTTGATGCTGACCCTGACTTGAAATTTTCCATTAATTTCGGGGTCTTTGCGTTTATGCTTGCCGTCAGCCTATTTCTTGCTGTATTATCAAATTCAATGTTCGAGCAGTTCGAGGTGAAAGCAGAGACAATGCCCGGAAAAGATAACCGGGTCAAAGTCGTAGGTCATGTTACAGAAAACTGAACTCAAACTTTTCAAAGTTTGTTTTTGGACACTTGACCTTGGGAACACGGGCCCTCTACGTTTGGCCGTTTTCTAAATCACCAGTGTGTGACAGGACCAAGGTCAAGGTCGATAGTCAAAGACCAGGGGCCTATTTCACGAAATTTTAACTAAGATAAGATCCCAATTTTAGTAATTTGATTGGATAATATTAGATTGATTTTAGTGCTTAGCCAATCAAAATTGAAGTATCTACTAAAATTGGATTTTATCTTAAGTTAAAATTTCGTGAAACAGGGCCCAGATTGTAGCCTTTAAAATACTATATTATAGTATTCCAAGGTCAAAAGTCCAAAAACTGACTTTGAAAAGTTTGAGTTCAGTTTTCTGTAACATGACCTACGACTTTGATCCGGTTATCTATTATGAAGGGCATCGTCTCTGCTTTCACTTCGATCATTGAATTTATAATACAGCAAGAAATAGGGCGACGGCAAGCGTAAACGCAAAGACTCCGAGATTGGTGGAGAATTTCAAGTCAGGGTCGGCATCGAGGTCACAACGTTATTCACACGTAAACGCCAATCAAATTGGTCATCGCCAAATAGTCGTTTACGGAAAATGGTGGCTTAGCGCAAAAATTAAAATATACGAAAATTATTATTATTATTATGAACTGCTAGCGTTAGGCCAAACTTTTTTTTGAAGTATAAGAAAAATAAATAAAGACGTTTGAAGTATTTGTAGTTAAAAAATATTTCCTATTTAGAGTAAATGGGTATTAAAATGAGCAAAATGCATCATTTTGCCCGAAACAGTTAGGTGTGAAGTAAACAATGCACGAGCCGTTGAGCCAATGACTACCGCCACACGAAGTCAACGCGCGTGTTGTAGACCGTCATCTGTGACAGAGGTATTTCGTAAGTAATTCTCTGTAAAACAAATTGGCGTTAGGCGCGTAGCAGTGTCTTCTTATTCGAGTCTAAATAGTCAACAAATGCAAATGGCGTCGAACGGATAAATATATATCTCCTTGGAGAAGATAAAGGTCGATAAAATGAAAAGTTATTGATCTACGACTACGGGAACTGGTACACTTTACGACGATTATTACTTTCGGCAATGAGATATCTCACACTGAGCGTCTGGTTAATCAAGACACTATTAAGACGCTAGGCAAATGTAGTTTAATTTTTTTTTTTTTTTCTTTCAATTTAAACAAAAAAATTTTTTTTTTTTTTTTTTTTTTTTTTTTTTTTTTAGCCTATTTAGAAAAAAATGTTATTCAGACTGTAGGCCACCATAGATCTCCCCATTCCCGCTGTCAAGTGATTTCATCTGAATTTGTGCTATGTGTTTCTTGCAGAAATATTACTTTTGCCTTTTGTTCCTTTAACCATACAAATATTTTATTACGTTTAAGTTTATTACGCATACCCCTAGATACTGTATATTATAGTTACCTTTGTATTAATTATGTTCATGTTTAAACATAAATCGGATAATGAGTATAAACTAAATAATGTAAAGATTATGATTGTTCTAACGATATAAAAAACATTCTTAAAAACGGTGACATCACTATTTATATACAAATATTGATTCAAACTAACAAGTTCATTTTGATTTAGACTAACAACTTCATTTTGATTCAAACTAACAAGTTCATTTTGATTCAAACTAACAAGTTCATTTGGTACTATGCGTTTAAATGTGGATATAGCATTCATAGATAGCTGTGTAATACTGGAAGCGATCAGCGAGTTGAGCTCTGAGTCTCTCAATTTCTTTATATATAATTAAGTACACAAAATAGTCATTTTTGACGATATTGATTCGGTTTATACCTGAGCAGGAGCAGTGATTGCTTAATTGACGGTCGTCGAACGTTAGATAAGCTCGCCTGTAACAACATGACTGGATGTCAGTTGATTGACCCACATAATGTCTGTTTACGTTACTTGATGACAGTGGCCAATGTTAGTTGATTATATTGTCGCGTTCTCGTAGTGTTTCATTAATTTTTCAAATTAGTCACACTCAACCATTTACCTTTAGTTAAATTTGAATAGTTTCTTGTTATAGCTAAAAAGAGAAAAAAGATCTATGCCACGCATTATGACTGATACCTAGCCAAGGATATGCTCACACAAGTGACTAAGATAATTTGATACTTTGTGGGGTGGGGGTGTATTTTTTTTACACCCTAAAAAGACATTCCTAATAATAAATTATTAGTGTATTCATAAACTGCTTCATATGACAATCTATATCACATAAAAGGGTTCAATATCTAAAGTGACTTCCCACTATAAAACATTTTAACAAATTCATGATTTAAAGTGACTGACTTCAGGTTGGGATAATTCTTCATTTTAAATGACATTCCTTACAGCGACTATTAATTTATACTAATTACATAACATAGAGTAGTTCTTCATTTTAAAGTGATATTCACTGTAACTTAACTTTCATTTATGCATATAACTTGCAGTAGTTCACCTATACTATCACTTATATATACAACAATTACATGCTATATTAAAATTAATTCATATTAATTACATAAAAAGTAGTACTTCATTTTAAAGTGATATTTACTGTACTTTCATTTATGCAACTGACTTGCAGTAGTTCACTAACTTTAACTATATTATTGTCACAAAATTGGACCTTTGGTTCTTTTTGGGGCGGATTGACGGTCATGTACTTATTTAGTTCCCATTAACAAAAACACAATATGATTTAAATATCTTTATATAACTACAATATAATACAATAATATATATATTTATGTAATTATTCTCTAATTTCGCGGATTCAAACAAGACGAATCACAGTTCTACATTGATGAAATGATGAAACACACGCACACAGCCGTAATTAAATAAAATATCTGACGCTCCACAGCACACTTAAGATGATTAAGATGATCACGTTGATGATTTATTCATGTAGATAGTTTCATTATTTTCAACACCATAAAATAACTGGAACAGTAACGATCCCAGCAACAATGTCGGTAACACTAACCGTAGCACATTAACATGAACGGAATCAGAATCAGGTCACAATCATGTCACAATCAAAATCAGAATCAGAATCCGGTCACCTATAAAACATAACACAATGTTTAACAAATAATCAAAATAATTCTACATTTCTACGATTATCAACATTACAAAAATCAAACAATACTTACAAGCATTTGTACTAATTATTACTCATAAATCACACAGATTACCATTATAACGACACACAGTCTAAACCAACGACACACAGTCTAACACCCATTTAGTTGAAATATAATTTATAGGAATGACTCATGAATGAATGATGATTAATGGACACGTGTGATTCTCCCAAAATCCAGCATTAGAGTAACAATATAAATTCATATCTCCCACCACGTAAACTACAGTTTCACTCACAACCAATCAAATCACGACAACAAAACAGGCAGTGCACATGCATTCAATGCAATCATACCTGCAATCAGACAAGTGAATAACTCTACCATAGCAAATATTAACTATCACACATCTTACAAATAAACAATAAAATCAAAGGTTTATAAATCAACTTTATTACCACAATCTGAAACCATGTTCACCAGTTGTCATAAACTGTAATAAACAACAATAACATATATACTATATTTATTAATGTACAAATACTTGTGACCTTGAAACGTTCAGCAATACCAGCGTGAATCCATACCTATATGTAGTACATCCACGACAAACTATAATATAAACTATCGTTATCAAATAAAGATTGTCATACGTGACAACACCCCCCAACTCAAGAAGAAACTTCTATGATGTTTCTGAAATATAATATAATTAATAAACTCTACTTAAATAATCTGTTGGAAATTTACCATCGTCAAATTCTTGTAATAAAACGGCACCAATACCTACGTTACTGGCATCAGACCTAAGAATAAAAGTATTAGAAAAATCAGGTAAACGAAGTACTGGAGTTGAGATCAAAGCTGCTTTCAGAACATGAAAAGCATTATTTTGTGACATTCCCCATTCTAGTATATTAGGTTTTCCTTTTTTAGTCAAATCTGTTAAAGGGACAGCAACTGCAGAAAAATTAGGTATAAATTGTCTAATATCCAACTAGGCCTAAAATGATCTGAGCTGTTTCTTCGTTTCTGGAGGATTAGCATTTTGGATACTTTCTATTTTCTGTTCCATAGGACGTATACACTTCTTACCTATATCATGACCAAGATAATTTAATTTATTAAACCCAAAATAACATTTACTTGGTCTAGCCGTTATATTAGCAGACTGTAGCCTCGAAAATAACTTTCCGGGAATATTCAGGTGATCATCCCATGTATCGCTAAAAACTAAAATATCATCTAAATTATCTGTACCTTCTAATCCATACAAAAGATCCCGCATATTTCTACTGAAGGACGCGGGTGCGGTAACTAAGCCAAAGGGCATCATTTTGAACTGCATTAAACCTAAGGGAGTAGAAAAGGCAGTTTTATATTTGGAATCTTCGTCAAGAGCTATCTGCCAATAACCTTTTGTAAGATCTATCTTAGACAAATATTTACTAGCGGCAATTTTCAAAAATATATCAGTCTGTCTCGGCATTGGTTCTGCATCGAATACCGTTAATCTATTCAAGGCTCTGAAATCAATACAAAAACGATTAGTTCCATCTGGTTTTCTAACAAGTACCACTGGAGATGAATACGGTGAGTTAGATCTTTCAATAATTCCTAACTTAAGCATACTTTCAACTTCTTTTACGATAACGTCTTTCACGGCGAAAGGAATGGGATATGGTTTAAGTCTAACAGGTTTATCTGAAATTAAAGAAATTTTATGTTTCCCTAAATTTGAACATCCAGGTACATCAGTAAGGATATCTGAGTATTCCTGAAATAATTGGGTTAAATTTTTCTTTTCTACTGCGCTTAATTCTGGATTAATAATTACGTCATTATGGGTTTCCTTCTGGATTAATTGTGGAATTTCTATTATCTCTTTACTTGTCACCATTTGATCAATTTCTGAATCATCAAAACTGTCTTCATTAATTACACCATCTTCTATCACAACTGTACAGACCTTCTGAAAAGTACCCTCGTCCTGTAAACATAAATCTTTATCAGTAGTTGTTTCGCGCGGAATATACTTCTTTAACATATTAATGTGATAACTTTTAATCTTACCATTTACATTTATTTTATAATCTAGTGTTCCTAACTTCTCAACTCTAAACGGACCCTTCCACTGCATCAGTAACTTGTTATTGTCTGTTGGTAATAAAATCAAAACTTCTTCACCTACCTCTACATTTCGTGCTTTAGCCTTCCTATTGTAATAGTTCTTATATCTATCTCTCCCTTTCACTAATTCATCTCTGGCTAATTTACAAGTATCGTCCAATCTTTCCTGAAGATCTAACACATATTGATAAGTATTTCTTACCTCACTTTCCGGCAAATCTCCTGTCCAAAGTTCATGTAGAATTGTCATAGGACCTCTCACTGTCCTTCCATATAAAAGTTCAAAAGGGCTGAAACCAAGAGTTTCCTGCACTGACTCTCTGTAAGCAAATAATATAGGCGATACATACCTATCCCAGTATTTGGGTCTTTCAATACAAACTTTCTTTAGCATAGTTTTTAGGGTACCATTAAATCTTTTGCATAAACCATTACAAGCTGGATGGTACGGGGTAGTGAACAACTGTTTAATAGATAAAATGCTACTTACCTCGCACATCAAGTCGGATGTAAACTGACTACCTCTATCACTAAGGATTTCTCGTGGAAAACCAATTCTACAAAACATTTCGATCAATGCTTCAGCTATTCGTTCCGTTTCTATGGACTTAAGTGGTACTGCTTCTGGATATCTAGTGGCAAAATCAACTAAAGTTAAAATATATCTGTTACCCCTGTCTGTTGAAGGAAAAATAGGACCTACTAAGTCGACTGCGACTCGATCAAACGGTACATCAATTATCGGCAGTGTTCCAGATGTCACAAAATTGGACCTTTGGTTCTTTTTGGGGCGGATTGACGGTCATGTACTTATTTAGTTCCCAGAGGAGCTTTGGTTACCTTTCCCTTAGGAAATGTACGTTGACACGGATCACATGATCTACAAAAACGTGTTACATCACCCTGTAAATCAGGCCAATAAAATTGTGTTAATACTCTATCAACTGTTTTTCTAATGCCAAGATGAGCCCCAAAAATAGATTCGTGTGCCAGCTTAAGTACCAATTCCCTGTAACATTTAGGTACGACTAACTGTTTAAATACATTTCCGTGGTTTATATCTGGAGACACAAAACATCTGTAAATTAAATTTTTAATTAATATGAACCAAGTTTGATGTTTACCTCGTACTTCCTTTTCATCTTTATCTAATTTCAATTTTATCGAGTCTAAAGTTTTATCATCTTTCTGTGCTTTTTCAATTTCTGATTTCGAAACTTCACCAATTGCTGTGGGAACTGAAAGACTTTTAAACACTTTATCTTTTATCTTAACCTGTGCTCTAGTTTCAACCGCTTGTACTAACTTTGAATCAGACTTAACGGGATTCCAATTCTCATCTGGATCAAACGGACCACGTACACCTATAATATTACCTATAATTAAATCATACACGGGGTGAGTCATACATAAGGCTTCTACAATACCAACAAAATAAGGTGTATCAATATTTATCTTAGCAACGGGAATTTCTCTTACAGTACCATCAATTAAAACACATCTTTGAGTATAACCTGTGAACTGAGATTCATGAACTAAATCTTTTTTAACAACCACGCTATTACAACCGGAGTCACGTAGTACCATTACTTTATAATTATCTACATAACCTTCAGATATCGGCATATCAGTCTTAATACTACCTTTACAACTAGCACTTAATACGGGTAATTCGTGTCCACATTTAAGTTCAACATGACCACTTTCAAAATTGCAACATCCGCATAACGTTTTAGGATCTGTCTGTAAATCAGAGAAAACATGATTAGAATTACTTTGAGATTTTAATTCATTATTGGGTTGTAGTAAACAAGAATTACATTTATAACTAGATTGACGTGTCTGATTAGGTCGAAATGACGGACTTGGATTCTGTTGTGTACGAAATGACTGGAAAGACTGTCCCTGTGAATTAGGAATAAAAGATTGGTTACGTCTAGCATCAAAAGAACGTGGACCCTGAAAAGAATATGTATCTCTATGATTAAATCTCGAATTAGAATATTTATTTGGATTATATATATTAGATGTATTAGCTCTTCGTACCTCTGGACAATTCTTCACTTCATGATTATAAGAGTTGCACATATAACACATTGCACACAAATAAAATGGACGCAGAATCAACCAAATCCAGCAATATCAATTCATTTTATACACTTGTTACTTGTAAATGATCTTGACAAAATTAAATTACTCCCGGTGTTAATGAAAATGTTCAATTAGTCTTATGAAATCAGAAATGGCATACGATATCATATAGTGAAAATTTTATGTAAATCGAATAATAATTGCCACTTTTAAAGACCAAAAAACTTGAAAAGTGACTTGTAGAAAATCAGCTATTTCTCAGCAACCGTACAAGTTAGAAACCATTTTGTGGTATCTGTATGATCGCATGGCTTCATTCTATTTGTTGATTGACATCAAATACCATAATTTGAAAAAGATTTCAAAACAGACTCATTTGAATAAAATATCTGTTTTGAAGGCTAAAAATACAGTTTTTGCCAAAATGACATTACTTCCGGTGATAATGAAAATCTTACATTACTTGTATGAAATTCCAAATGGCATTAGGTATAACATGGTGTAACGTTTAAGAAAATCGAATAATAATTGACTCTTTTATGGCCCCAAATCCTTCAAAAGTGACCTGTAGAAAACCGTCCATTTCTCGGCAACCGAACAAGTTAGAAACAATTTTATGATATCTATATGACCATATGAGGTGTGTTTATATGTGAATTTAAACCAAAAGTTAAAATTATTAATACATATTAAGTAATTCATGGTTGAATAAATCATTGATTTAAAAAGTTTAAAATGTAGTTTTTGACAAAATGACGTCACTTCCGGTGTCAATTTTAAATAGTAATCAACTTGATATGACGCTACATGCTTTTTGAATCAAATGATGTCACTTTTATAAAAATTCAATAATAATTGACTATATTACACGCAAAATAACGAAAACAGTGACTTATGCAGAACTGCCCATTTCTTGGCAACTGCTTATATTACAAACTAATTTTAACATACATTTTCTTCGTATGGATTATAGCTACAAGTTTATAAAAGTTATGTAAAAATATTTTAAATTCTGAAAAGCCCGAATAGGTTGTAAATGGGTCAATTTTACACCATTTTTAGCCTCTTAATCCAATTTGCTTGAAAATGAAATAGAAATTAAAAAAACTGCTTCCGCCATTTTTTGCGCCTTGAAAGGACACACTCTTTGAGTCATATAATTTTTCAAAAAAATAATATTTGTTTTCGAAGAAGGAAAATAATTGTCAAAATTGTAGTTTTTGGTAAAATTATGCCACTTCCGGTGCCGACAGATAACACTATCGGTAACAAAAAAAATGACAATTGAGACAACGAAGCATATGAACTTTGTTTTATACAAATCGAACAATAAAAAAATAATCTAGAACTGAAAAACTGAATTAGCCAATGGCGGCCAAGGAAAATTACTGAGACAAATTTTTTTTTAACATTTTTGCTCAAGACAGATGACTCTTTAATTCTGTGTACAACACGACTAAAAAATATTCATAAATAAAAAAGTTTTATTTAAAATTTTCAAAATTTGGCGTCTAATATCTTCGAAGATTTACCGAAAATCAAAAACCGAAAGTAGCGTAGCTATGTGCCCTGTTTCCGGCTATGCCAAAATGTATCGAAAGTTAAAATCCCATGATTATTGTTAAAATTACTGCAATATTTTTAAAAACGATAACTTCGGTGATTTCGGGCATTTCATATTGTCGCAGAACGTTCAAAATAGCTTTATCCTCTAAGTCACACCCACTTTACCAGTAAAACCGAAGACATCGTAACGATGCGACAAGCAGTTGCTGAGATCTACTCAAAACAAAAGAAGAATAATAATAACTAGACCTGCAAGTAGCACTGAACCGGCTTTCAGGAATCATACAGGAAGTTTATTATACCATAGCCAACCCATTGAGCTACCGAACTATACTTTAGTTGTTTTGCTTCAGTGACACCCTCTATCATATGTAAAAGTAATATTTGCTGGCGAAAAGACCGGTCAAAATTGTAAATTATAGCAAAATTACGTCACTTCCGGTGCCGAAAATTTTTTTTTATAGGTGAAAAATAAGTCGAAACTTTGCAACATACAAAATACAAACTTTGTTTCATACATATCGGGCAATAAATAATTAACCTATAACCCATAAACTGAAATTAAGAAGGTAAAAAAATTAAAAGTGACCCTGGGAAAATTGGCTATTATTCGAGAAGGGAACATGCTAGAAGCCTTTTCTTGATATCAATATGATGGTATTGATTCAATCTTACTGCCCATTAGAGTCAGACGTTATAAAGTTAAACGAATAATAAATATAAATCCCTTCAAAAAAATGTTTGTTTTGAAGGCTAAAAATACGTTTTTTGCAAAAAATTATATTACTTCCGGTGATATTGAAAATGTTAACTTAGTTCATAGAAGTCATAAATGGCATAAGGCATCAAATGGTAAAAAAATTATAAAAATCGAATAATAATTGACACTTTTATAGACCAAAAACCTTGAAAAGTGACTTATAGAAGATCGCCTATTTAGGAGATAAACACTTCCTGTTTCGCATTTAGAGGGGTGTTTTTGTCCAATAGACATGTCCTGAGATCATTAGGACCCGAGACGCGTAGCGTCGAAGGTTCTAATGTAAAATCTCAGGACATGTCTATTGGACAAAAACACCCCTCTAAATGCGAAACAGGAAGTGTTTATCGACATTGTAACATGCTTTTTTAGGATTTTAAAAGACATTACTAAAACAGAAGGGTGTTATTGTCCAATAGACAGTGTCGAATTGACCAATCAAAACGCAGGGTTTACCCTGAAGCATGTTATAATTCTCTGTAACCGTACAAGTTAGAAACCATTTTGTGGTATCTGTATGGTCGTATGGTTTCATTCTATTCGTTGATGGGAATCAAATATCATAATTTTAAAAATATTATAAGGCAGACTCAATTGAATAAAATATTTGTTTTTTTAGGTTAAAAATTCAGTTTTTGCAGAAATGACATCATTTCCGGTCACAGTGAAAATGTAAAATTGGCTTGACCTAGTCCACATTGACATTAGGCATCAAATGGAAAAAAAATATTGCAAATCGAATAATAATTCACTCTTTTATAGGCAAAATAACGTGAAAAGTGATGCATGCAAAATTGCATATTTCTCGGCAACTGCTCATATTACAAACTAATTTTCGCATACATTCTCTTCGTCTGAATTATTGCTACGAGTTTATGAAAATCACAAATAAATATTTCAAAATATGAAGACGCTGAATGAATTGTAAATAATTGAATTTTACACTTTATTTTACATTTTATTCGAAATTGCCCGAAAATGAAATTGAAATTTAAAAAATCTGAGCTAAAGATTTTATACACCTTTGCAGGGTGCACCCTTTTAGTTATATCAGTTTTGAAAAAAAAAATATTTGCTTTCAAAAAGTGGTACCGAACTGTCAAAATTGTAGTTTTTGTTAATATTACGTCACTTCCGTTGCCGACAGAAAAATTTCACCGTAACAAAAAAAATGCAATTGGGACCACGGAGCATATGAACTTTGTTTTATACAAATCGAACATTAATAGTTTTTCTGGTTACGAAAAACTAAATGGCGGCTAACGCAAATTACCGAGACATTTTTTTTATCATTTCTGCTCAAGTAGGATGATATTTTAACCCTGTGTAAAATACCATCAAAAAATATTCATAAATAAAAAAGGTTTTCGTAAAAAAAAAAAAATTTTCAAAATATCGGACATTTTTTCGACTACTTCCGGTTTTACGATCATTGTCGTGACAGCTTTACGAAGTTCTTTGGATACTTAACTTTCTGTACCAGAAGTGTCAGAAACATCCATTGAGTAGTTTTGGAAAAAAAGATAAATTAAAGAGCGTTTCCAAAAATTTAACGATTTTTCAATTTTTTTTAAAGTTTGAGGCCATTTTTGGACCTCTTATATTATTTCAATGCTTTTCATTTTGGATTCACTATATAGACAACCGATAGGACTTTGAGTAAGAAAAGTTTAAGAAAAATCTGCGGCGTTGTTTTCGAGAAAAGGGCGTCTCAGAATGTTAAAAAATCGGAAAATACTAGATTTTTGGCATACAATAATTTATTTCCTTATCATCGAAATCGTATTATTTAGACACCATATGATGGTCCATTAATAGGGCTATCCAGCGACACTTTAGTTCTTTTGGTCCGCTATTACCTAAGGGAGAAATCAAGTTTTTCGCAAGTGCGACAATGTTTTTACTTTTTTTTTTCATTTTTTGAATACTTCCGGTATGGTTATTATTGTCGGAATAGTTTTAATAGCCGGTTTGGGCACTAAAATGGCCACAGGGCTCTGTAAAGATGTATTAAATTTTCTGATCAGATAAAATGCCCCTGAGAAATCCTATGTTCAAAAGTGCCAAAAATGCAAAAAATTTAAAATATCGAAAATTAAATTACAATAACTACATACATATTATACATTAAGTTTTTCGCAAGTGCGACAATGTTTTTAACATTTTTTTTCATTTTTTGAATACTTCCGGTATAGCTATTATTGCCAAAAATGCAAAAAAAATAAAATATCGAAAATTAAATTTCAATAACTACATACATATTATACATCGTTAGAATCGTAATTAGGTCAGCTATCTGAATATACAATCTTTTTTTGAAAATCTCTTAAAATAAAAAAATAGTAGAGCATTTTCCAAAATTTCACGATTTTTCGACTTTTTTCGATTTTCAGTCCGTTATTTCACCTATTCCAGATATTTCAAAGTCTTATTGGATGGCTTCATGCAAAAAACCTCCGAAAGGACTCTCGATAGAAAAAATTAAAAAAAAAGTTGCGGTTAAGTTTTCGAGATACAGGCGTCCAAAAATGCTAAAAATCAGAAAATACTTGATTTTCAGCAAGCCATATTTTGCTTCCTGCTAATCGTATCCGTACGAATTGGGTATCATTCAGTGGTCCAATCACCGCCCGACCAAATGATACCTTTTTTCAAAATATCGCATATTATTTCGACTACTTCCGGTTTACGGATTGTTGTTGAAATTGCTTTAAACGGTGGTTTGACCATATTACTTCATGTTCCAGGAATTTCAGAAACGTCGATCTGGCCGTAAAACGAAACTTAAGCTCACAAAATGTGAAGAAAATTCGAAAAAAATCGAAAAACAAAGGGCGATAACTCTGAATGAAACTTATATTACTGGAACCGGACTGCCTTCAGGTATCCAAAAATGTAGGTCAAATTTTAAAATTTTGAAAAATAACAAAAAATGTGTCTTAAACAACATATTTTCATTTTTCGAACGCTAGAAGTCAGCGGCGAAGTTTCGAAATTGCAAAATTTTCAACTGCTATCGTCCGAGAAAAGACTCAGGGTTTCCAAAAATGTAATTTGTATGAAAAAAGATGCAGAATTGACGAATCTACGGCCGTTTTTTAATTTTTTGGCACCGCACGAAATTCGGCCACTTCCAGTCTGCGCAGAAGTTTCAAATACAGTGGAAGGGATAGCCACCATATGGTTTCCTGATAGAAAATTATGTCCCAGATCTGTATCTGTTACAGACACTGAGAAATAGGCTCCCCCGAAAAATAAAATAATAATAATAAACTAGACCTGCAAGCAGCACTGAACCGGCTTTCAGGAATCATACAGGAAGTTTATTATACCATAGCCAATCCATTGAGCTACCGAACTATGCTTTAGTTGTTTTGCTTCAGTGACAACCTCTATCATATGTAAAAGTAATATTTGCTGGCGAAAAGACCGGTCAAAATTGTAAATTATGGCAAAATTACGTCACTTCCGGTGCCGAAAGAAATTTTTATAGGTGAAAAATAAGTCGAAATTTGCAACATACAAAATTTGTTTAATACATATCGGGCAATGAAAAATTAACCTATAACCCATAAACTGAAATTAAGAAGGTAAAATAATTAAAAGTGACCCTTGGAAAATTGGCTATTATTCGACCAGGGAACATGCCAGAAGCCTTTTCTTGATATCAATATGATGGTATTGATTCAATCTTACTGCCCATTAGAGTCAGACGTTATAAAGTTAAATAATAAATATAAATCCCTTCAAAAAAATGTTTGTTTTGAAGGCTAAAAATACGTTTTTTGCAAATATTACATTACTTCCGGTGATATTGAAAATGTTAACTTAGTTGATAGAAGTCATAAATGGCATAAGGCATCAAATGGTAAAAAAATTATAAAAATCGAATAATAATTGACACTTTTATAGACCAAAAACCTTGAAAAGTGACTTATAGAATATCGCCTATTTCTCTGTAACCGTACAAGTTAGAAACCATTTTGTAGTATCTGTATGGTCGTATGGTTTCATTCTATTTGTTGATAACGTGAAAAGTGATGCATGCAAAATTACATATTTCTCGGCAACTGCTCATATTACAAACTCATTTCTCATTTTCGCATACATTCTCTTCGTCTGGATTATTGCTACGAGTTTATGAAAATCACAAATAAATATTTCAAAATATGAAGACGCTGAATGAATTGTAAATAATTGAATTTTACACTTTATTTTACATTTTATTCGAAATTGCCCGAAAATGAAATTGAAATGCAGGGTGCATCCTTTTAGTTATATCAGTTTTGAAAAAAAAAAATATTTGCTTTCAAAAAGTGGTACCGAACTGTCAAAATTGTAGTTTTTGTTAATATTACGTCACTTCGGTTGCCGACAGAAAAATTTCACCGTAACAAAAAAAATTGCAATTGGGACCACGGAGCATATGAACTTTGTTTTATACAAATCGAAC
This sequence comes from Patella depressa, assembly GCA_948474765.1. NCBI lineage: Eukaryota > Metazoa > Mollusca > Gastropoda > Patellidae > Patella > Patella depressa. The sequence continues at coordinate 32,793,218 of OX419719.1, read as the reverse complement.
AATAAATAGTTTTTCTGGTTACGAAAAACTAAATTAGCCGATGGCGGCTAACGCAAATTACCGAAACATTTTTTTTTATCATTTCTGCTCAAGTAGGATGATATTTTAACCCTGTGTAAAATACCATCAAAAAATATTCATAAATAATTTTCAAAATATCGGACATTTTTTCGACTACTTCCGGTTTTACGATCGTTGTTGTGATAGCTTTACGGAGTTCTTTGGATACTTAACTTTCTGTACCAGAAGTGTCAGAAACATCCATTGAGTAGTTTTGGAAAAAAAGATAAATTAAAGAGCGTTTCAAAAAATTTAACGATTTTTCATTTTTTTTTCAAAGTTTGAGGCCATTTTTGGACCACTTATATTATTTCAATGCTTTTCATTTTGGATTCACTATATAGACAACCGATAGGATTTTGAGTAAGAAAAGTTTAAGAAAAATCTGCGGCGTCGTTTTCGAGAAAAGGGCGTCTCAGAATGTTAAAAAATCGGAAAATACTAGATTTTTGGCATACAATAATTTATTTCCTTACCATTGAAATCACATTTTTTAGATAACATATGGTGGTCCATTAATAGGGCTATCCAGCGACACTTTAGTTCTTTTGGTCCGCTATTACCTAAGGGAGAAATCAAGTTTTTCGCAAGTGCGACAATGTTTTTACTTTTTTTTTTCATTTTTTGAATACTTCCGGTATGGTTATTATTGTCGGAATAGTTTTAATAGCCGGTTTGGGCACTAAAATGGCCACAGGGCTCTGTAATGGTGTATTAAATTTTCTGATCAGATAAAATGCCCCTGAGAAATCCTATGTTCAAAAGTGCCAAAAATGCAAAAAATTTAAAATATCGAAAATTAAATTACAATAACTACATACATATTATACATCGTTAGAATCGTAATTAGGTCAGCTATCTGAATATACAACCTTTTTTTGCAAATCTCTTAAAATAAACATATAGTAGAGCATTTTCCAAAATTTCGCTATTTTTCGACTTTTTTTGATTTTCAGTCCCTTTTTTATCATATTCCAGACATTTCAAAGTATTATTGGATGGCATAATTCACAAGACTATCGAATTGACTCTCGATAGAGAAAGTTAAAAAAAAAGTTGCGGTTAAGTTTTCGAGATACAGGCGTCCAAAAACGCTCCAAATCAGAAAATACATGATTTTCAGCGTGCCATATTTTGCTTCTTGCTCATCGTATCCGTGTGATTTTGGTATCATACGATAGTCCATTCCTCTGGGCATCCAACGGTACCCTAAAGGACAATATTGGTGCCAGTCATTATGACATATATGATAGAACTGATTAAACACTTTCCAAATATAATATTAACACAGAGATCATCGCTACCATAGAGGAGTAATAAAGGATTCATGAATCGGAAGTGACGAACGCCAAAGGAAAACACGAGTTATCTCTCTATGTGAATGACTGAAGTGACGAGTGATGACAGATAAACGGCCGAATTTCTGCTCACTAATAATTCCTTCGAAGACAAAAAGTTGTTATATGGGACCGTAAGAGGTTATCTGACGATACAATAAAGTAATTAAGTGTCATAAGATAAGAGAACACGGGAAAAATAGAAATACTCCGTACAGCCCCTTGTTTTTATTCCTTCTATAGGGGAGACCGGGGCACATTGAACCACTTTGTTCACATACATGTTTGTCCGCAATTCATATCAATTGTTTTTATTAGAAGATCTCTTTATTTCATGATCAAAATTTAAAAAAAAAAAATCAATATGCCCTCTTATCTGGATCAAACCCCGGTTTATCTGGATTGTATAGATTAGACATATATGAACTTAAGTTCAAGAATTTCCTAGGCTAAGAAGTTAACATGTATGGAAAATGTTTCTCTTTTAAGCGCTTTTTTGAAAAATCCACTGCCTAAGAAAATAATTGACAGCATGTGGCTTATTGATGGAGAAATGGGTCTAAGAAGTTATCTCACTTCTGTATAGTGTTGGGTTGTATAGTATTATTTATAAAGGATATATCCATGGTGGTTCAATGTGTCCCGGTCTCCCCTGCCTTATAAAAACATGGTAATGCACGGACTTTTAATCTGTTTTTCTTTCCCGTTCTCTTATCTAGTGGCAGTCAATTCTTTTTATGAATTGTAAGATATTCTCTTACAGTATCACACAGCAACTTTAGGTCTTCGAGGGAATTATTAGTGAGCAGATATTCGCCCATGTATCTGTTATCACTTGTCACTTCAGTTAGTTATATAGAGGAATAACTCGTGTTTTCCTTTGGCGTTCGTCATTTCCGATTCATGAATCCTTTATTACTCCTCTATGGTAGCGATGATCTCTGTGTTAATATTATATTTGGAAAGTGTTTAATCAGTTCTATCACATATGTGATAATGACTGGCACCAATATTGTCCTTTAATTAGTTTCATCTGTTGATTTCGGACGGAAAAATCACGTTTTCCACCAAAACATCCATTTTTTGCATTTTTTTCAAAATATTGCACACTATTTCGACCCCTTCCGGTTTATGGATCCTTGTCGAAATTGCTTTATCAGTTGGTATTGGACTACAACTTCATGTTCCATAACTTTCAGAAACATCAATTCGACCGTAAAACGAAACCACAGCTCACAAAATGGGAAGAAAATTCGAAAAAAATCGAAAAATAAAGGGCGATAACTCTGAATGAAACTTATATTTCTAGAATCGGGTGGACTTCAGGTATCCAAAAATGTAGGTCAAATTTGAAAATTTTGAAAAATAACAAAAATTGTCTCGTAAACAACATGTTTTCAATTTTCGAACGATAAAAGTCATAGACGAATGTTAGAAATTGAAAAATGTGAGATAGCTATTGTGTCAGAAAAGATTCAGGGATTCCAAAAATGTGATTTGTTTAAAAATGGGAAAAGAATTGATGAAACTATAGCCAATTTTCAATTTTGTGACAACGTACAAAGTTCGGTCACTTCCGGTCTGCGCAGAAATTGCTTTATTGAGTAGCCACCATCTGGTTTCCCAATAGTAAGATGAACCGCAAATCGGTATCTCTTTTCGATCATAGAGAAATAGGCTCCCGCGGTAAATAATAATAATAACTAGACCTGCAGACCTGCAGTGCTGAATCGGCTTTCAGGAATCAGACAGGAAGTGCGTCATACAATAGCCGATCCATCGAGCTACCAAACGATACTGTAGTTGTTATGAATCAGTGACACCTTCTATCAGATTTGTAAGTAATATTTGCTTGCGAATACACCGGTCAAAATTGTAAAATCTGGCAAAATTACTTCACTTCCGGTGCAAAAGAAATCACTATCGGTAACAAATAAGTTGAGAATTCGCAATTGAGAATTGTTTTATACACACCAGGCAATAAATAATAAACTTGGAGCCCATAAACTGAAATTAAAAAGGTAAAAAACTTAAAGGAAGACAAAATATATCTCAAATTAACCAGCACTACCGAGATGAGAGAAATGGGGTTAAACGTCGACTAGACAAAAACTATGTCATTTCTGGACTAGCATGGTTTATTTTAATATCAATAATTCCTGTGTAAAATATCATCAAAAAATATTCATAAATAAAAAAAGGTTTTCGTAAAAGAATTAATTTTTTTCAAAATATCGGACATTTTTTCGACTACTTCCGGTTTTACGATTGTTGTCGTGATAGCTTTACGAAGTTCTTTGGATACTTAACTTTCTGTACCAGAAGTGTCAGAAACATCCATTGAGTAGTTTTGGAAAAAAAGATAAATTAAAGAGCGTTTCCAAAAATTTAACGATTTTTCAATTTTTATACGCCCACATTGAAATGTGGTCGTATATTGTCGTCGCCCCCGTCCGTCCGTCCGTCGGTCCGTCGGTCCGTCGGTCCGTCGGTCCGGCGTCCACAATTGCTTGTGGACGCTCTAGAGGCTAAAGTTAATATCCGATTGACTTTAAATTTAAACACAGTGTTTGAGGTCATGAGACGAAGAAGCCTATTGTTTTTCAGCGATTTCCGATAATAACTACCAGAGTTATGGCCCTTGATCACTTCAAAAAATCTTGTGGACGCTCTAGAGGCCAAAGTTAATATTCGATTGGCTTTAAATTTATACACAGTGTTTACGGTCATAAGACGAAGAAGCCTATCGATTTTCAGCGATTTCCGATAATTAGTGCCAGAGTTATGGCCCTTGATCACTTCAAAAAATCTTGTGGACGCTCTAAAAGCCAAACTTAATATCCGATTGACCTTAAATTTATACACAGTGTTTAAGGTCATAAGAAGAAGAAGCCTATTGATTTTCAGCAATTTCCGATAATTAGTGCCAGAGTTATGGCCCTTGATCACTTCAAAAAATCTTGTGGACGCTCTAAAGGCCAAAGTTAATATCCGATTGACTTTAAATTTATACACAGTGTTTAAGGTCATAAGACGAAGAAGCCTATTGATTTTCAGCGATTTCCGATAATTAGTGCCAGAGTTATGGCCCTTGATCACTTCAAAAAATCTTGTGGACGCTCTAAAAGCCAAAGTTAATATCCGATTGACTTTAAATTTATACACAGTGTTTAAGGTCATAAGACGAAGAAGCGTATTGATTTTCAGCGATTTCCGATAATTAGTGCCAGAGTAATGGCCCTTGATCACTTCAAAAAATCTTGTGAGCGATCTAGAGGCCAAAGTTAATATCCGATTGACTTAAAATTCATATACAGTGTTTAAGGTCATAAGACGAAGAAGCCTATTGATTTTCAGTGATTTCCGATAATTAGTGCCAGAGTTATGGCCCTTGATCACATCAAAAAATCCTGTGGACGCTCTAGAGGCCAAACTTAATATCTGATTGACTTTAAATTTACACACACTGTTTAAGGTCATGAGACGAAGAAGCCTACTGATTTTCATTGATTTCAAATAATTACTTCCAGAGTTATCTCCCTTGATCACTTCAAAAAACCTTGTGACGCTACAGATGCCAAACTTATCATCCGTTTGACTTCAGATTGATACACAGAGTTTAAGGTGTTGAAACGCACAAGTATTGTGATTTTCAATGAATTTTGATAGGAGAACAGCTAAATCCATGATGTTAAATGTTTCCTATACTAATTGATAGCGTGGGGCAAAACTTTATAAAAAGCAAACAAATTCTAATGATTTTCAGATAATTACATAATGAGTTGTTTCATTACCAAAAAAAGTAAAAATATGCGACAACCCTTGTTGACTGCCCGGACGATTTAGCTGCTGTGGGCGTATGTTTCGTTGCCTGGCAACCTATCTTTTTCAAAGTTTGAGGCCATTTTTGGACCACTTATATTATTTCAACGCTTTTCATTTTGGAATCACTATATAGACAACCGATTGGACTTTGAGTAAGAAAAGTTTAAGAAAAATCTGTGGCGTCGTTTACGAGAAAAGGGCGTCTCAGAATGTTAAAAAATCGGAAAATACTAGATCTTTGGCATGCAATAATTTATTTCCTTACCATCAAAATCCTATTATTTAGATACCATATGATGGTCCATTAATAGGGCTATCCAGCGACACTTTAATTCTTTTGGTCCGCTATTACTTAAAGGAGAAATCAAGTTTTGCGCAAGTGCGACAATGTTTTTAACCATTTTTTTTCATTTTTTCAATACTTCCGGTATGGTTATTATCGTCGGAATAGTTTTAATAGCCGGTTTGGGCACTAAAATGGCCACAGGGCTCTGTAAAGATGTATTAAATTTTCTGATCAGATAAAATGCCCCTGAGAAATCCTATGTTCAAAAGTGCCAAAAATGCAAAAAATTTAAAATATCGAAAATTAAATTTCAATAACTACATATATATTATATATCGTTAGAACCGTAATTAGGTCAGCTATGTGAATATACAACATTTTTTATGAAAATCTCTTAAAATAAAAAAATAGTAGAGCATTTTCCAAAATTTCACGATTTTTCGACTTTTTTTTATTTTCAGTCCATTAGTTCACCTATTCCTGATATTTCAAAGTCGTAATGAGATGTTTCGTACACAAGACTACCGCAAGGTCTCTCGATAGAGAAAGTTTCATAAAAAACTGTGGCGCAGTTTTCGAGATACAGGCATCTAAAAATGCTCCAAATCAGAAAATACTTGATTTTCAGCGTGCCATATTTTGCTTCCTGCTCATCGTATCCGTACGAATTGGGTATTATTCCGTGGTCCAATCACCGCCCGACCAAATGATACCTTAATTTGTTTAATCCATTGATATCGGACGGAGAAATCGTGTTTTACCTAAATCACCCTAAATCACGTTTTTTTCAAAATATCAGACATTATTTCGACCACTTCCGGTGTACAGATTATTGTTGAAATTACTTTATTCCTTGCAAAGGCCATTTGGCTTCATGCCTCAGAAGTTTCAGAAACGTCAATTCGGCCATAAAACGAAACCCGAGCTCACAAAATGGGTAGAAAATTCGAAAAAAATCGAAAAATAAAGGGCGATAACACTGAATGAAACTTATATTACTGGAATCGGATGGTTTTCAGGTATCCAAAAATGTAGGTCAAATTTGAAAATTTTGAAAAATAACAAAAATTGTCTCTCAAACCACATTTTTCATTTTTCGATCGCAAGAAGTCAGCGATGAAGTTTCGAAATATCGAAATTTTCAACCGCTATCGTCCGAGAAAAGACTCAGGGTTTCCGAAAATGTCATTTGTATGAAAATAGGTACAGAATTGACGAATCTACGGCCGTTTTTTAATTTTTTGACACCGCACAAAATTCGACCACTTCCGGTCTGCGCAGAAGTTTCAAAAATAGTTTATCAAGTAGCCAACACATGGTTTTCCGATAGAGAATTAGGTCCCAGATCGGTATCTGTTACAGGCACTGAGAAATAGGCTCCGGCGAAAAAAAAAATAATAATAACTAGACCTGCAGACCTGCAGTGCTGAACCGGCTTTCAGGAATCAGGCAGGAAGTGCGTCATACAATAGCCGATCCATCGAGCTACCAAACGATACTGTAGTTCTTATGATTCAGTGACACCCTCTATCTGATTTTTTAGTAATATTTGCTTGCGAATACACCGGTCAAAATTGTATAATCTGGCGAAATTACTTCACTCCCGGTGCCAAAAGAAATCATTATCGGTAACAAATAAGTTGAGAATTCGCAATTGAGAATTGTTTTATACACACCAGGCAATAAATAATAAACTTGGAACCCATAAACTGAAATTAAAAAAGGTAAAAAACTTAACGGAGACAAAATATATCTCAAATTAACCGGTACTACCGAGATGAGAGAAATGGGGTTTAACGTCGAATAGACACAAACTATGTCATTTTGGGACTAGCATGGCTTAATTTTATATCAATAATTCCTGTGTAAAATATCATCAAAAAGTATTCATAAATAAAAAAAGGTTTTCGTAAAGGAATTAATTTTTTTCAAAATATCGGACATTTTTTCGACTTCTTCCGATTTTACGATCGTTGTTGTGATAGCTTTACGAAGTTTTTTGGATACTTAACTTTACGTACCAGAAGTTTCATAAACATCCATTGACTAGTTTGGGAAAAAAGATAAATTAAAGAGCGTTTCCAAAAATTTAACGATTTTTCAATTTTTTTCAAAGTTTGAGGCCATTTTTGGACCACTTATATTATTTCAACGCTTTTCATTTTGGATTCACTATACAGACAACCGATAGGACTTTGAGAAAAATTTAAGAAAAATCTGTGACGTCGTTTTCGAGAAAAGGGCGTCTCAGAATGTTAAAAAATCGGAAAATACTAGATTTTTGGCATACAATAATTTATTTCCTTACCATCGAAATCGTATCATTTAGATACCATATGATGGTCCATTAATAGGGCTATATAGCGACACTTTAGTTCTTTTGATCCGCAATTACGTAAGGGAGAAATCAAGTTTTTCGCAAGTGCGACAATGTTTTTAACCTTTTTTTTTCATTTTTTGAATACTTCCGGTATGGTTATTATTGTCGGAATAGTTTTAATAGCCGGTTTGGGCACTAAAATAGCCACAGGGCTCTGTCATGATATATTACATTATCTGATCAGATAAAATGGCCCTGAGAAATCCTATGTTAAAAAAATACAAAAACGCAAAAAATTTAAAATATCGAAAATTAAATTTCAATAACTACATGCATATTATATATCGTTAGAATCGTAATTAGGTCACCTTTCTGAATATACAACCTCTTTTTGAAAATCTCTTAAAATAAAAAAATAGTAGAGCATTTTCCAAAATTTCACGATTTTTCGATTTTTTTTAATTTTCAGTCCGTTATTTCACCTATTCCAGATATTTCAAAGTAGTAATGCGATGTCTCGTACACAAGACTACCGGAAGGTCTCTCGATAGAGAAAGTTTCATAAAAATCTGTGACGCAGTTTTCGAGATACAGGCATCCAAAAACGCTCCAAATCAGAAAATACTTGATTTTCAGCGTGCCATATTTTGCTGCCTGCTCATCGTATCCGTACGAATTGGGTATTATACGACAGCATAATCCTAGTGCAATCGAATGGTACCCTAATTTGTCTAATCCATTGATATCGGACGGAGAAATTGCGTTTTTCCCCCAAAATACCCATTTTTTGCATTTTTTTCAAAATATCGGACATTATTTCGACCACTTCCGGTGTACAGATTATTGTTGAAATTGCTTTATTCCTTGCAATGGTCATTTGGCTTCATGCCTCTGAAGTTTCAGAAACGTCACTTCTGCCATAAAACGAAACCCGAGCTCACAAAATGGGTAGAAAATTCGAAAAAAATCGAAAAATAAAGGGCGATAACTCGGAATGAAACTTATATTTCTGGAATCGGATGGTTTTCAGGTATCCAAAAATGTAGGTCAAATTTGAAAATTTTGAAAAATAACAAAAATTGTCTCTCAAACCACATTTTTCATTTTTCGATCGCAAGAAGTCAGCGATGAAGTTTTGAAATATCGAAATTTTCAACTGCTATCGCCCGAGAAAAGACTCAGGGTTTCCGAAAATGTCATATGTATGAAAATAGGTATAGAATTGACGAATCTACGGCCGTTTTTTAATTTTTGGACACAGCACAAAATTCGACCACTTCCGGTCTGCGCAGAAGTTTCAAAAATAGTCTATCAAGTAGCCAACACATGGTTTCCCAATAGAGAATTAGGTCCCAGATCTGTATCTGTTACAGGCACTGAGAAATAGGCTCCGGCGAAAAAAAAAATAATAATTATAAATAATAACTAGACCTGCATGCAGGAATGATGGGTTTCACTGTTGCCAAGTTACTCTTAAGCATGTCACTTCCGGTGCCAAGTTACCCTTGAACATATGTCACTTCCGGTACCAGCGAAACCACTAAACAGGTTTCCAAATTAACATTGCACACAAATAAAATGGACGCAGAATCAACAAAATCCAGCAATATCAATTCATTTTATACATTTGTTACTTGTAAATGATCTTGACAAAATTAAATTACTCCCGGTGTTAATGCAAATGTTCAATTAGTTTTATGAAATCAGAAATGGCATACGATATCATGTAGTGAAAATTTTATGTAAATCGAATAATAATTGCCACTTTTAAAGACCAAAAAACTTGAAAAGTGACTTGTAGAAAATCGGCTATTTCTCGGCAAACGTACAAGTTAGAAACGATTTTGTGGTATCTGTATGATCGTATGGGTTCATTCTATTTGTTGATTGGCATCAAATACCATAATTTGAAAAAGATTTCAAAACAGGCTCATTTGAATAAAATATCTGTTTTGGAGGCTAAAAATACAGTTTTTGCCAAAATGACGTTACTTCCGGTGATAATGAAAATCTTAAATTACTTGTATGAAATCCCAAATGGCATTAGGTATAACATGGTGTGACGTTTATGAAAATCGAATAATAATTGACACTTTTATGGCCCCGAAACCTTCAAAAGTGACCTGTAGAAAACCGTCTATTTCTCGGCAACCGAACAAGTTAGAAACCATTTTAAGATATCTATATGACCATATGAGTTTTGTTTATATGTGAATTTAAACCAAAAGTTAAAATTATAAATACATATTAAGTTATTCTTGGTTGAATAAAACATTGATTTAAAAAAGTTTAAAATGCATTTTTTGACCAAATGATGTCACTTCCGGTGTCAATTTTAAATTGTAATCAACTTGATATGACGCTACGTGCTTTTTGAATCAAATGATGTCACTTTTATAAAAATCCAATCATAATTGACTATTTTACAGGCAAAATAACGAAAACAGTGACTTGTACAGAACTACCCATTTCTTGGTAACTGCTTATATTACAAACGAATTTTAACATACATTTTCTTCGTATGGATTATAGCTACAAGTTTATAAAAGTTACGAAGAAATATTTTAAAATCTGAAAAGCCTGAATAGGTTGTAAATAGGCCAATTTTACACCATTTTTAGCCTCTTAATCGAATTTGCTCGAAAATGAAATCGAAATTAAAAAAACTGCTTCCTACATTTTTTGCGCCTTGAAAGGGCACACTCTTTGAGTCAAATAATTTTTCCAAAAAATAATATTTGTTTTCGAAGAAGGAAAATAACTGTCAAAATTGTAGTTTTTGGTAAAATTATGCCACTTCCGGTGCCGACAGATAACACTTTCGGTAATAAAAAAAATGACAATTGATACAACGAAGCATATGAACTTTGTTTTATACAAATCGAACAATAAAAAATTAATCTAGGACTGAAAAACTGAATTAGCCAATGGCGGCCAAGGTAAATTACTGAGACAAAATTTTTTAACATTTTTGCACTAGTCAGATGACCCTTTAATTCTGTGCATAATACGACTAAAAAATATTCATAAATAAAAAAGTTTTTTGTAAAATTTTAAATTTTCGAAATTTGGCGCCTAATATCTTTGAAGATTTACCGAAAATCAAAAATCGAAAGTAGTGTAGCTATGTGCCGTGTCTCCGGCTATGCCAAAATGTATCGAAAGTTAAAAATCAATGATTATTGTTAAAATTACTGCAATATTTTAAAATACGATAATTTGGTGATTTCGGACATTTCGCATTGTCGCAGAACGTTCAAAATAGCTTTATCCTCTAAGTCACACCCACTTTCCCAGTAAAACCGAAGAAATCGTAACGATGCGACAAGCAGTTGCTGAGATCTACTCAAGACAAAAGAAGAATAATAATAATAAGAATAATAATTTTAACAAAAACAATAGTGTTTCACACAAGCTTCGCAGTGTGAAACCCTAATAACTAGACCTGCATGCAGGAATGACGGGTTTCACTGGTGCCACGTTACCCTTAAACATGTCACTTCCGGTGCCAAGTTACCCTTGAACATATGTCACTTCCGGTACCAGCGAAACCACTAAACAGTTTTCCAAATTAACATTGCACACAAATAAAATGGACGCAGAATCAACAAAATCCAGCAATATCAATTCATTTTATACATTTGTTACTTGTAAATGATCTTGACAAAATTAAATTACTCCCGGTGTTAATGCAAATGTTCAATTAGTCTTATGAAATCAGAAATGGCATACGATATCATATAGTGAAAATTTTATGTAAATCGAATAATAATTGCCACTTTTAAAGACCAAAAAACTTGAAAAGTGACTTGTAGGAAATCGGCTATTTCTCTGCAACCGTACAAGTTAGAAACCATTTTGTGGTATCTGTATGATCGTATGGGTTCATTCTATTTGTTGATTGGCATCAAATACCATACTTTGAAAAAGATTTCAAAACAGACTCATTTGAATAAAATATCTGTTTAAGAGGCTAAAAATACATGTTTAGCCAAAATGACGTTACTTCCGGTGATAAGGAAAATCTTGAATTACTTGTATAGTAAGTGCAGGAGGGTTGCACCACACACAATCTTACACAAAAACAAATATACGGACAAGACATCATACTCAAAAACCACAAACATAAACAAATCAAAGAGAGTGAATGGATCCGGGGGCTAGCCGTAAGCGTCCACTGCGCTGTACAGTCCCGGGCCTGTGGTGACACAGACTTCACTCATATTTGAAAACAACTGGGAATGCAACCCAGAGAAATAATTATATAGTGTCAGCATGAGTCATGATCTATTATATGTTGCAAGAATTACGAATGCAAGCATATTGTTGTATAAATTTCGCTACACAAATAACCACATAGTTAAATGTATCAGAAGTAGGCCTAGTTCAAAACCAAATCAACAAAAGGATTGAAGTATATAAATGCATCTAGGACAAACATTGCAATCGACACAGAAACAAAAACACAACTGAATACAAAGAAGCAAAGGAAAAGACTATCTAGGGAGACAGCCGTCTGCTGACTGAGTGGTGTGACGTGAATCTGCCGTAATAGTTGTTATGACGTCGTGGTTTAGAAGGTGCAATTTCCCGATAAAAGGGCGATAATCTAGATAAAATTACGTTAAAATATAAAAACTATTAGTTTTAAAGACCATGCAATTGTACAAACCATAGTATAATTATTATATAATGTCCCACGTAAGAAATGCAAAACAGGAATGCTAAAGAAATCGTAAGTTATTAGTGTATTCATAAAGGCCTAAAAATAAGGGCAATAATCCAGATAGGACTAGACATCTAGAAGCAATTTATATAGAATCATTATCCAATATGTAGTCAGTAATATCATTATAAGAAATGTAAAACTTATTATGTTGAAGAAATGGAAGTTTTGAAATTTCTTTCAAAATGCGTAATTGTGTACCACCTTTGGCCGTGCACTTAAAATTAAGAGTTTTTATTCGGGAAAGAAATAGTTCTTTATTGTTGCATATTTTTAAAAATCGTAATGCCTGTGAATAGAAAACATTATATAGTGTCGTATCTGGTATGTTACTATGAGCTGACGGGTATTTTACTACTTCAAAACCAAATTTGTCCGTTTTATCGAATATACCGACATTAAATTTATTATTAATTATATTGATGTCCAAGTCAAGGACAGATGCATTTATAGTGCCCGAATTTTCTTTATTTAATATAAGTTCAGGAGGATATATTTCATCTTTGTATTTATTGAAATTACCATTATCATTGATTGGTGTTATGTCATCAATGTAACGGAAGGTATAATTTAGACTTTTTGCTACCTTGTAATCTGTTTTTCTTTTATGGTCTTGAAAGTCGAATTCGTATTTATATAAATGTGCATTTGCCATAAATGGGGCGGGGTCAGTTCCCATTGGTAAACCAATAGTTTGTTGTATAATCTGATCCCCAACCTCAAATATGGCATTGTCAATGAGAAAATGTATAATATTTTGAAATTTTTCTTTATCGAAAACTACAGTATTGGCATTAGGTATAACATGGAGTGACGTTTATGAAAATCGAATAATAATTGACCCTTTTATGGCCCCGAAACCTTCAAAAGTGACCTGTAGAAAACCGTCTATTTCTCGGCAACCGAACAAGTTAGAAACCATTTTATGATATCTATATGACCATATGAGTTTTGTTTATATGTGAATTTAAACCAAAAGTTAAAATTATTAATACATATTAAGTTATTCTTGGTTGAATAAAACATTGATTTAAAAAGTTTAAAATGCATTTTTTGATCAAATGATATCACTTCCGGTGTCAATTTTAAATTGTAATCAACTTGATATGACGCTACGTGCTTTTTGAATCAAATGATGTCACTTTTATAAAAATCCAATCATAATTGACTATTTTACAGGCAAAATAACGAAAACAGTGACTTGTACAGAACTGCCCATTTCTTGGTAACTGCTTATAGTACAAACGAATTTTAACATACATTTTCTTCGTATGGATTATAGCTACAAGTTTATAAAAGTTACGAAGAAATATTTTAAAATCTGAAAAGCCTGAATAGGTTGTAAATAGGCCAATTTTACACCATTTTTAGCCTCTTAATCGAATTTGCTCGAAAATGAAATCGAAATTAAAAAAACTGCTTCCTACATTTTTTGCGCCTTGAAAGGGCACACTCTTTGAGTCAAATAATTTTTCCAAAAAATAATATTTGTTTTCGAAGAAGGAAAATAACTGTCAAAATTGTAGTTTTTGGTAAAATTATGCCACTTCCGGTGCCGACAGATAAAACTTTTGGTTATAAAAGAAATGACAATTGATACAACGAAGCATATGAACTTTGTTTTATACAAATCGAACAATAAAAAATTAATCTAGGACTGAAAAACTGAATTAGCCAATGGCGGCCAAGGAAAATTACTGAGACAAAATTTTTTAACATTTTTGCACTAGTCAGACGACTCTTTAATTCTGTGCACAATACGACTAAAAAATATTCATAAATAAAAAAGTTTTTTGTAAAATTTTAAATTTTCGAAATTTGGCGCCTAATATCTTCGAAGATTTGCCGAAAATCAAAAATCGAAAGTAGCGTAGCTATGTGCCCTGTCTCAGGCTATGCCAAAATGTATCGAAAGTTAAAATTCAATGATTATTGTTAAAATTACTGCAATATTTTAAAAAACGATAATTTGGTGATTTCGGACATTTCGCATTGTCGCAGAACGTTCAAAATAGCTTTATCCTCTAAGTCACACCCACTTTCCCAGTAAAACCGAAGAAATCGTAACGATGCGACACGTAGTTGCTGAGATCTATTCAAATTGAAATCTGAATAATAATAATAATAATAATAACTAGACCTGCAAGCAGCACTGAACCGGCTTTCAGGAATCATACAGGAAGTTTATTATACCATAGCCGATCCATTGAGCTACCAAAGTATACTTTAGTTGTTTTGCTTCAGTGACACCCTCTATCATATGTAAAAGTAATATTTGCTGGCGAAAAGACCGGTCAAAATTGTAAATTATGGCAAAATTACGTCACTTCCGGTGCCGAAAGAAATTTTTATAGGTGAAAAATAAGTCGAAAATTCGCAGCATACAAAATACAAACTTTGTTTTATACATATCGGGCAATAAATAATTAACCTATAACCCATAAACTGAAATTAAGAAGGTAAAAAACTTAAAAGTGATCCTGGGAAAATTGGTTATTATTCGACAAGGGAACATGCTAGAAGCCTTTTCTTGATATCAATATGATGGTATTGATTCAATCTTACTGCCCATTAGAGTCAGACGTTATAAAGTTAAACGAATAATGAATATAAATCACTTCAAAAAAATGTTTGTTTTGAAGGCTAAAAATACGTTTTTTGCAAAAATTACATTACTTCCGGTGATATTGAAAATGTTAACTTGGTTCATAGAAGTCATAAATGGCATAGGGCATCAAATGGTAAAAAAATGATAAAAATCGAATAATAATTGACACTTTTATAGACCAAAAACCTTGAAAAGTGACTTATAGAATATCGCCTATTTCTCTGTAACCGTACAAGTTAGAAACCATTTTGTGGTATCTGTATGGTCGTATGGCTTCATTCTATTCGTTGATGGGAATCAAATATCATAATTTTAAAAATATTATAAGGGAGACTGATTTGAATAAAATATTAGTTTTTTAGGTTAGAAATACAGTTTTTGCCCAAATGACGTCATTTCCGGTCACAGTGAAAATGTAAAATTGGCTTGACCTAGTCCAAATTGGCATTAGGCATCAAATGAAAAAAAAATATTGCAAATCGAATAATAATTCACTCTTGTAAAGGCAAAATAACGTGAAAAGTGATGCATGCAAAATTGCATATTTCTCGGCAACTGCTCATATTACAAACTAATTTTCGCATACATTCTCTTCGTCTGGATTATTGCTACGAGTTTATGAAAATTACAAATAAATATTTCAAAATATGAAGACGCTGAATGAATTGTAAATAACTGAAATTTACACTTTATTTTACATTTTATTCGAAATTGCCCGAAAATGAAATTGAAATTTAAAAATATGAGCTAAGGATTTTGTGCACCTTTGCAGGTTGCATCCTTTTAGTTATATCAGTTTTGAAAAAAAATAATATTTGCTTTCAAAAAGTGGTACCGAACTGTCAAAATTGTAGTTTTTGTTAATATTACGTCACTTCCGTTGCCGACAGAAAAATTTCACCGTAACAAAAAAAATTGCAATTGGGACCACGGAGCATATGAACTTTGTTTTATACAAATCGAACAATAAATAATTTTTCTGGGTACGAAAAAATAAATTAGCCGATGGCGGCTAACGCAAATTACCGAGATTATTACAAAACTTTTGAAAATAAGCTCCAACTGACCAGCTTAATCGTATGCAATAAACGTTTTCGCCTGAATTGAAAGTTCTGCACGGAGAAAGTTCATCTCGATTTCCCGGCGTGGTTCCCCTTGTCAGTGAAGCAGAACGGAGGGCCTGACAAGCACAGCTGTCTAGTCATTCGGATGGGACGAAAAACCAAGGTCCCGTGTACACATTGGAGTGCACGTAAAATATCCCTAAGCAGTTGGAATTCGATACTGTTGAATAAGCTCTATACGATGACTAAATGTGTAGATTGTAGTCACCCACACTGCATGTTTCGCTTAACAATGTTCGATCCTTTTGTTCTTCTACTCCTGATATGTTGGACTGTTGATCGATGGTTTCATATAAAAGACTACCAATAAGACTCTTTGTAGAAGAAGTTCCCCAAAAATATTATGTTGACTTTACGAGAAAGACCTCTAAACATGCTCCAAATTGTAAAAATACGACTTTTTGGATTTTCAATCTCTTTTTTTCGGCTATCCCTGATATTTAGAAAAAAATAATACAATGATTTCACACAACAGGCTAGCTATTAGACTCTCTATTGACAAAAGTTTCACCGCCCTCCCTTCATTATCGTGCCCTAAAGAATCAACAAATTAGCATGCTTATCTCTGCTTACCCTTAGCAGAAAATGCTCATCTTTAAACTCAATCATAACATTGACCTAGTGAACGTCTACACCAAGTTTGAACATTCTAGCTTAATTAGAAGGAGAGTAATTGTGTTCCAAAGTCACGACCCTTCAAATTGCTTCTATTTTTCATTTTCAATTCAAAATGGTGACCATCACGTGACCGAAATCAAAATTCTATTCGCGACATTTTTTAGGCCTTCCTACAAGGATACAGAAAATATTACTCCCGAGTCTGTAAGTAAAATAGCAAAAAAGTCTTATTGATTTTTCACTTTTAAATATGGTGGCACTTCCGGTTCGATCGACAAACTCCATATTTTGTGTACAAATCAGTAATTACTTATCTAGTATCCCCAAAAAAATTAGGTTATTCTGACCTATATTTCGATGATATTTTTGAAAATTTTGATCCTTAATTTCGTCAAGGGGAGATAATTTAGAAAATTTCTAATTATATTTTTGAAGTCACATCGGTAAGATCTACTTAGATACTAAATTTCATGAAAATCGTACAACTATTAAAGAAGTTGTCAAATTGGTCTAAACTTCCGGTTCGAAATCACAGCGACGAATTTTCGAAATTCGAAAATGTGAAACTGCAGATGAAAATGACTTTTTTAAAGGTATTCAAAGAAAAAAGAATTAGTAAAATCGGTCAAAAAATAACAAAGTTACGACTATGCATTGTCATTTTTTTCGTTCGTAAATTCGGTGATTTCGGATTCGTAAAACGTTTCGAAAATATATTTAATCATGGTTCGCATCCCATTTTTGGGGGGGTAGGTCAAAATTTCAAAAAGATCCTATGGATAGATTCTGAGAAATCCGATTTGCAGAAAACACACACAAAAAAAAAATAATAATAATCTTAACAGAAACAATAAGCTTTCATATGTAATATGAAAGCTTAATAATAATTGTAACAAAAACAAAAGTGTTTCACACAAGCTTCGCAGTGTGAAACCCTAATTTTAGTAATCACAATAGGTTTTCAGACGAAAGTCTGAAAGCCTAATAATAATTTTAGTCTGAATGTCTGAAAGCCTAATAATAATAATAATAATTTTAGTAATCGCAATAGGCTTTCAGACGAAAGTCTGAAAGCCTAATAATTTTAGTAATCTCAATAGGCTTTCAGAAGAAAGTCTGAAAGCCTAATAATTTTAGTAATCTCAATAGGCTTTTAGACGAAAGTCTGAAAGCCTAACTAGATCTGCTACTGTCCAATGCAGATATGAAAGCTTTCATATTCACTGTCACAATCTATCGAAATTAATGTGATTTTTCACTCGTAAACAACTTTGTCGGCACGAAAAACATCCAAAGCGAAATTCGAATTTTTGAAATATTCAAATACCAAAAATTCCACCCGTATCCCGTCTATCCTGAAATTGAAATGTATTAAATTTTAGACATAGGAGACGCATTGAACATACTATGCCCTATTGTGTTTCTGCTCTGAACGTTTTTTAGGTTTTCCTTCAAGGGTTCAGAAAACGTAACTCCCATGTCTGTAAGTGCAATATCGCAAAAGTTCTATTGTTTTTTCACGTTTCAAGATGGTGTCACTTCCGGTTCGATCGACAAACTCCATGTTTTGTGTACGAATCAGTATTTACTTGTCTAGTATCAAAAAAAAAATTAGGTCATTCTGACCTTTATTTCGACGATTTTTTTGAAAAATTTGATTCTTAATTTCACCGAGGGGAGATAATTTATAAAATTTTAAAAGTCATTTTTCAAGTCGCATCAGTAATGTCTAGTTACATACTAAATTTCATGAAAATCGTACAGCTATTAAAGAAGTTGTCAAGTTGGTCTCAACTTCCGGTTTGAAATCACAGCGACGAATTTTCGAATATTACAAAACTTTTAAAAATAAGCTCCCCCTGACCAGCTTAATCGTTCGCAATAAACGTTTGCCCCTTAAAATCGGCAAATTGCTGACTTTAAAGTGAGAAACATTACAACCGGACGAAATTTTCTGTTTTATCACTCTTACAGTACCATTGATTACCAACCGATTATTACGAAACTTTAAAAATAAAACAGAAAGAGAGAAATGCGGCTTAACGTCCATTCGACAAAAACGAGGTCATTTCGGGACTAACATATGTCTTTTGATTTTATTGAAAAACTTCCCTTGCGCGTACGGGTCTTTAGCCGTGGGAGGTAACCGTAGGACACGGGGAAAACCCACGCGCAACCTGGAAATCGAAACGACGCCGGTTGACTCAATGACAGACGTTACGATACAGCGCGCACATGCTAACCATTCAGCCATTCAGCCTCCCTAAAATCGGAAAATTGCTGAATTATAGCAAGAAACATTTCAACCGGGCATTTCAATCGAAACAACGCCAGTTGACTCAATGACAGACGTTACGATACAGAGCATAGGTGCTAACCATTCAGCCACGTAACCTCCCTAAATATGGCAAATTGCTGACCTACAGCGACAAACATTTCAACCGGGCGAAATTATCAACCGAATATTACAAAACTTTTAAAAATAAGCTTCCCCTGACCAGCATAATCGTTCGCAATAAACGTTTCCCCCTAAAATCGGCAAATTGCTGACTTTAAATTGAGAAACTTGACAACAGGGCGAAATTTCCGGTTTTATCACTTTTACAGTACCTCTGATTACCAACCGATTATAACAAAACTTTAAAAATAAAAGAGAAAGAGAGACATGTGGGTTAACGTCCATTCCACACAAACTGGGACATTTCGGGGCTCACATATATTTTTTAATTTTATTTTAAAACTTCCCTTGCACGTACGGGTCTTTAGGAGTGGGAGGAAACCGAAGGACACGGAGAAAACCCACGAGGTTGGACACCATACTCCATGTCACATGGAACCTGGAAATCGAAATGACGCCGGTTGACTCAATGACAGACGTTACGATACAGCGCGCACATGCTAACCATTCAGCCATTCAGCCTCCCTAAAATCGGGAAATTGCTGACTTATAGCAAGAAACATTTCAACCGGGCATTTCAATCGAAACAACGCCAGTTGACTCAATGACAGACGTTACGATACAGAGCGCAGGTGCTAACCATTCAGCCACGTAACCTCCCTAAATTTGGCAAATTGCGGACCTACAGCGAGAAACATTTCAACCGGGCGAAATTTTCTATTTTAACAGTTTAATTTTCACCGAATATTACAAAACTTTTAAAAATAAGCTCCCCCTGACCAGCTTAATCGTTTGCAATAAACGTTTGCCCCTTAAAATCGGCAAATTGCTGACTTTAAAGTGAGAAACATTACAATCTGTTTTATCACTTTTACAGTACCAGTACCATGGATTACCAACCGATTATTACAAAACTTTAAAAATAAAACAGAAGGAGAGAAATGCGGCTTAACGTCCATTCGTCACAAACTAAGTCATTTCGAGACTAATATATGTTTTTTAATTTTATTTATAAACTTCCCTTACGCGTACTGGTATTCGGGAGTGGGAGGAAACCGAAGGACACGAAGAATACCCACGAGGTTGGACACCATACTCCATGTCACGTGCAACCTGGAAATCGAAACGACGCCGGTTGACTCAATGACAGACGTTACGACAAAGCGCGCGTATGCTAACCATTCAGTCATTCAGCCTCCCTAAAATCGGGAAATTGCTGACTTATAGCAAGCAACATTTCAACCGGGCGAAATTTTCTGTTTTAACAGTTTAATTTGCACTGTACTTTAATTACCAACTGATTATTACAAAACATTTGAAAATAAGCTCCAACTGACCAGCTTAATCGTATGCAATAAACGTTTGGCGTGAATTGAAAGTTCTGCACCGAGAAAGTTCATCTCGATTTTCCGGCGTGGTTCCCTCTTGTCAGTGAGGCAGAACGGAGGGCCTGACAAGGACAGCTGTCTAGTCGTTCGGGTGGGACGAAAAACCAAGGTCCCGTGTACACATTGAAGTGCACGTAAAATATCCCTAAGCAGTTGGTATTCGATACTGTTGAATAAGCTCTATACGATGAATAATGTGCAAATTGTAGTCACCCACGCTGCATGTTTCGCTTAACAATGACAGGTTGCAGTTTTCAATTTTCGATCCTTTTATTCTTCTACTCCTGATATTTTGGACTGTTGATCGATGGTTTCATATAAAAGACTATCGATAAGACTCTTTGTAGAAGAAGTTCCCCAAAAATATTATGTTGATTGAAGAGAAAGGGACCTTTAAAAATGCTCAAAATCGTAAAAATAGGACTTTTTGGATTTTCGATCTTTTTTTTTTCTGCTATCCCTGACATTTAAAAACAATGATACAATGATTTCACACAACGGGCTAGCTATTAGACTCTCGATTGGCAGGAGTTTCACCACCCTCTCTTCATTATAACCGAAGTTATCGTGCCCTAAAGAATCAACAAATCAGCATATTTATCTCTGCTTACCCTAAGCAGAAAATACTCATCTTTAAACTCAATCATGACATTGACCTAGTGAACGTCTACACCAAGTTTGAACATTCTAGCTTAATTAGAAGGAGAGTTATTGTGTTTCAAAGTCTCGGCCCTTCAAATTGCTACTACTTTTCATATTCACTTCAAAATGCAATCCATCAGTAGACCTTAATCAAAATTCTGCTCCAGCGATTTTTGGGCCAACCTTCAAGGATTCAGAAAATACAACTCCCGTGTCTGTAAGTAAAATAGCAAAAAAGCCTTAGGGATTTTTCACGTTTCAAGATGGTGGCACTTCCGGTTCGATCGACAAACTTCATATTTTGTGTACAAATCAGTAATTACTTATCTAGTATTCCCAAAAAAAATCAGGTCATTCTGACCTATATTTCGATGATTTTTTTGAAAATTTTGATCCTTAATTTCGTCAAGGGGAGATAATCTAGAAAATTTCTAATTATATTTTTGAAATCACATCGCTAGGATCTACTTATATGCTAAATTTCATGAAGATCGTACAAATATTAAAGAAGTTGTCAAATTGGTTTAAACTTCCGGTTCGAAATCACAGCGACGAATTTTCGAAATTCAAAAATGTGAAACTGCAGATGAAAATGATTGTCTGTTTTTTCGTACGTAAAATTCGGTGATTTCGGATTCGTAAAACGTTTTGAAAATATATTTAAACAACGTTCGCACCCCATTTTTTGGGGGGTAGGTCAAAATTTCAAAAAGATCCTATGGATAGATTCTGAGAAATCCGATTTGCAGAAAACACACACACAAAAAAAATAATAATAACTAGATCTGCTACTGTCCCATGCAGATATGAAAGCTTTCATATTCACTGTCACTTCCTGTCACATGTCATGGGTCAGATAAATAATCCAAAGAAGAAGAAATAAATCATTAAAATCGGTCACAATCTATCGAAATTAATGTGATTTTTCACTCGTAAACAACTTTTTCGGCACGAAAAACATCAAAAGCGAAATTCGAATTTTTGAAATATTCAAATACCAAAAATTCCACCCGTATCCCGTCTATCCTGAAATTGAAATGTATTAAATTTTAGACATAGGAGACGCATTGGACATACTATGCCCTATTGTGTTTCTGCTCTGAACGTTTTTTAGGTTTTCCTTCAAGGGTTCAGAAAACGTAACTCCCATGTCTGTAAGTGCAATATCGCAAAAGTTCTATTGTTTTTTCACGTTTCAAGATGGTGTCACTTCCGGTTCGATCGACAAACTTCATGTTTTGTGTACGAATCCGTAATTACTTGTCTAGTATCGAAAAAAAATAGGTCATTCAAGCTCCCCCTGACCAGCTTAATCGTTCGCAATAAACGTTTGCCCCTTAAAATCGGCAAATTGCTGACTTTAAAGTGAGAAACATTACAACCGGGCGAAATTTCCTGTTTTATCACTTTTACAGTACCTCTGATTACCAACCGACTATAACAAAACTTTAAAAATAAAAGAGAAAGAAAGAAATGCGGGTTACCGTCCATTCCACACAATCTAGGACATTTCGGGGCTCACATATATTTTTTAATTTTATTTTAAAACTTCCCTTGCACGTACAGGTCTTTAGGAGTGGGAGGTAACCGAAGGACACGGGGAAAACCCACGCGGTTGGACACCATACTCCATGTCACGTGCAACCTGGAAATCGAAACAACGCCGGTTGACTCAATGACAGACGTTACGATACAGCACGCACATGCTAACCATTCAGCCATTCAGCCTCCCTAAAATCGGAAAATTGCTGACTTATAGCAAGAAACATTTCAACCGGGCATTTCAATCGAAACAACGCCAGTTGACTCAATGACAGACGTTACGATGCAGAGCGCAGGTGCTAACCATTCAGCCACGTAACCTCCCAAAATTTGGCAAATTGCGGACCTACAGCGACAAACATTTCAACCGGGCGAAATTATCAACCGAATATTACAAAACTTTTAAAAATAAGCTCCCCCTGACCAGCATAATCGTTCGCAATAAACGTTTCCCCCTAAAATCGGCAAATTGCTGACTTTAAATTGAGAAACTTGACAACAGGGCGAAATTTCCTGTTTTATCACCTTTACAGTACCTCTGATTACCAACCGACTATAACAAAACTTTAAAAATAAAAGAGAAAGAAAGAAATGCGGGTTACCGTCCATTCCACACAATCTAGGACATTTCGGGGCTCACATATATTTTTTAATTTTATTTTAAAACTTCCCTTGCACGTACGGGTCTTTAGGAGTGGGAGGAAACCGAAGGACACGGAGAAAACCCACGAGGTTGGACACCATAATCCATGTCACATGGAACCTGGAAATCGAAATGACGCCGGTTGACTCAATGACAGACGTTACGATACAGCGCGCACATGTTAACCATTCAGCCTCCATAAATCGGGAAATTGCTGACTTATAGCAAGAAACATTTCAACCGGGCATTTCAATCGAAACAACGCCAGTTGACTCAATGACAGACGTTACGATACAGAGCGCAGGAGCTAACCATTCAGCCACGTAACCTCCCTAAATTTGGCAAATTGCGGACCTACAGCGAGAAACATTTCAACCGGGCGAAATTTTATATTTTAACAGTTTAATTTGCACCGAATATTACAAAACTTTTAAAAATAAGCTCCCCCTGACCAGCTTAATCGTTCGCAATAAAACGTTTGCCCCTTAAAATCGGCAAATTGCTGACTTTAAAGTGAGAAACATTACAACCGGGCGAAATTTTCTGTTTTATCACTTTTACAGTACCAGTACCATGGATTACCAACCGATTATTGCAAAACTTTAAAAATAAAACAGAAGGAGAGAAATGCGGATTAACGTCCATTCGACACAAACTAGGTAATTTCAGGAATAATATATGTTTTTTAATTTTATTTATAAACTTCCCTTACGCGTACTGGTATTCAGGAGTGGGAGGAAACCGAAGGACACGGAAAAAAACCCACGTGCAACCTGGAAATTGAAACGACGCCGGTTGACTCAATGACAGACGTTACGACAAAGCGCGCGTATGCTAACCATTCAGTCATTCAGCCTCCCTAAAATCGGGAAATTGCTGACTTATAGCAAGCAACATTTCAACCGGGCGAAATTTTCTGTTTTAGCGCTTTAATTTGCCAACCGATTATTACAAAACTTTTGAAAATAAGCTCCAACTGACCAGCTTAATCGTATGCAATAAACGTTTGGCGTGAATTGAAAGTTCTACACCGAGAAAGTTCATCTCGATTTTCCGGCGTGGTTCCCTCTTGTCAGTGAGGTAGAACGGAGGGCCTGACAAGGACAGCTGTCTAGTCGTTCGGATTGGACGAAAAACCAAGGTCCCGTGTACACATTGAAGTGCACGTAAAATATCCCTACGCAGTTGGAATTCGATATTGTTGAATAAGCTCTATACGATGAATAATGTGCAAATTGTAGTCACCCACGCTAAACGTTTCGCTTAACAATGACAGGTTGCAGTTTTCAAATTTCGATCCTTTTATTCTTCTACTCCTGATATTTCGGACTGTTGATCGATGGTTTCATATAAAAGACTATCGATAAGACTCTTTGTAGAAGAAGTTCCCCCAAAATATTATGTTGATTGAAGAGAAGAGGACCTTTACAAATGCTCAAAATCGTAAAAATACGACTTTTTGGATTTTCGATCTCTTTTTTCTGCTATCCCTGACATTTAAAAACAATAATACAATGATTTCACACAACGGGCTAGCTATTAGACTCGCGATTGGCAGGAGTTTCACCACCCTCTCTTCATTATATCCGAAGTTATCGTGCCCTAAAGAATCAACAAATCAGCATATTTATCTCTGCTTACCCTAAGCAGAAAATGCTCATCTTTAAACTCAATCATCACATTGACCTAGTGAACGTCTACACCAAGTTTGAACATTCTAGCTTAATTAGAAGTAGAGTTATTGTGTTTCAAAGTCTCGGCCCTTCAAATTGCTACTACTTTTCATATTCACTTCAAAATGGAATCCCTCAGTAGACCTAAATCAAAACTCTGCTCCCATCGATTTTTGGGCCAACCTTCAAGGATTCAGAAAATATAACCCCCGTGTCTGTAAGTAAAATAGCAAAAAAGCCTTAGGGATTTTTCACGTTTCAAGATGGTGGCACTTCCGGTTCGATCGACAAACTTCATATTTTGTGTACAATTCAGTAATTACTTATCTAGTATCCAAAAAAAAAAATCAGGTCATTCTGACCTATATTTCGATGATTTTTTTGAAAATTTTGATCCTTATTTTCGTCAAGGGGAGATAATTTTGAAAATTTCTAATTATATTTTTGAAATCACATCGCTAGGATCTACTTATATACTAAATTTCATAAAGATCGTACAACTATTAAAGAAGTTGTCAAATTGGTTTAAACTTCCGGTTCGAAATCACAGCGACGAATTTTCGAAATTCAAAAATGTGAAACTGCAGATGAAAATGTCTTTTTTCAAGGTATTCAAAGAAAAAAGAATTAGTAAGATCGGTCAAAAAATAACAAAGTTACGACTATGCATTGTCAATTTTTTTGGTTCGTAAAATTCGGTGATTTCGGATTCGTAAAACGTTTTGAAAATATATTTAAACAACGTTCGCACCCTATTTTTGGGGGTGTAGGTCAAAATTTCAGAAAGATCCTATGGATAGATTCTGAGAAATCCGATTTGCAGAAAACACACACAAAAAAAAAAATAATAATAATAACTTTAACAGAAACAATAAGCTTTCATATGTAATATGAAAGCTTAATAATAATAACTTTAATAGAAACAATAAGCTTTCATATGTAATATGAAAGCTTAACAACTTTAACAGAAACAATAAGCTTACCTAGACCTACAAGCAGCACTGAACCGGCTTTCGGGAATCATACAGGAAGTTTATTATACCATAGCCGATCCATTGAGCTACCAAACTATACTTTAATTGTTTTACTTCAGTGACACCCTCTATCATATGTAAAAGTAATATTTGCTGGCGAAAAGACCGGTCAAAATTGTAAATTATGGCAAAATTACGTCACTTACGGTGCCGAAAGAAATTTTTATAGGTGAAAAATAAGTCGAAAATTCGCAACATACAAAATACAAACTTTGTTTTATACATATCGGGCAATAAATAATTAACCTATAACCCATAAACTGAAATTAAGAAGGTAAAAACTTAAAAGTGACCCTGTGAAAATTGGCTATTGTTCGACAAGGGAGAGAGAGAGAGAGAGGGAGAGAAATGGGGTTTAACGTCCACTCAACACAAACTAGGTCATTCGGGACTAACATATGCTTCAGAGCATTTAATATTGGCAGCGATACCCTTCCATAGTAATCATGGCAATATAGTTTAGTATCATCCAAATCTGATCGTGTTAGTGTTATTGAAACGAAGATTTCTCAAAGATGCTGCTTTATTTGAAAAGTATTCAGAGGTAATTAACGAACTTCTCTCCAAGAAATACGCAGAGGTAGTCCCTTCTGGCCATATAGATAGGGCTGACGATAGAGTATGGTATCTGCCACACCACCCGGTGGTAAACACAAAGAAGCCAGGAAAACTTAGGGTCGTTTTTGACTGCGCAGCAAAGTTTAAGGGAGTAGCTTTGAACGACGTACTTCTTACTTAAGGGCCCAGATTTGACCAGTTCCCTTGTTGGAGTATTACTGAGATTTCGCCAGGGATACTATGCATTAATGGGCGATGTAGAATCAATGTTTCATCAAGTGAATGTGCCTCAAGATGAAAGAGACGTGTTTCCTATGGTGGCAGTCAAATGACGTTAATGGTGAACTCATTGAGCTACGTATGCGTGTCCATTTGTTTGGGGCAACTTCTTCGCCCAGCGTTTGTAACTTTACCCTACGTGGAACCGCAGAAGACAACCGCGAAGCCTTTGACAGCGAAGTTGTTGAAACAGTACAGAAAAACTTCTATGTTAGTGAGTGTTTGAAGTCTTTGGATGATGAAAATGAAGCCATAAGTCTTGTAGACAACCTAAGGAAATTATTACTCAAAGGAGGATTTAATTTAACGAAATGGGTTTCAAACTCAAGAAACATTATTAAATCTATATCGGAGACTGAGAGAGCTAAAACTGTGAAGAACCTGGACTTCGACGGATTACAAGTCGAACGTGCTCTAGGTGTTTTGTGGGATACAGAATCGGATTGCTTCACCTTTAATGTAGTCTTGAAAGAAAAGTCGACGTGGCATATTGTCGATCCTGTCATCGGTGTATGATCCTTTAGGATTCGTAGCTCCTTTCGTTTTGAATGCCAAGTTGATACTTCGAGAACTTTGTCGCCTGAAATTTGGATGGGACAGTAAGATACCAGATGAGTATGAGAAATTGTGGCTTTCCTGGATGGAGGATCTTCCCCTGCTATCTAATTTACAAGTCAGTAGGTGTCTTAAAACACCACCATCGTGTGCTAGAGTTGTGTCGCTACAGTTACATTGTTTTTCGGATGCCTCACAACAAGGTTATGGTGCTGTCAGTTACTTACGTTTTATTGATGATGCTGGAAATGTATGCTGTTCGTTTGTCACTGGTAAATCTCGAGTTTGACCATTAAAGAGCATAAGCATTCCCAGACTAGAATTATCAGCAGCAGTAGTCTCGGTTAGATTAAAAAAAATCATTACAAGAGAACTACAGATGAAGATAGACAAGAGTTTTTATTGGACAGGTAGTACTTCGGTACTAAAGTATGTCAACAATCAAGATAAGCGGTTTCATACTTTTGTAGGCAATCGAATTACGTCTATTTTAGATGGATCTCAGCCTTCGCAGTGGAAGTACGTGGAATCGGCAAGAAATCCCGCTGATGAAGCTTCACGGGGCGTTGCCGCCAAGACTATTTTGGGAGGTTCCAAGTGGATATCGGGGCCGGATTTTCTTTGGAATGATGAGTTAGAATGGCCCAGTCAGCCCCATGAATATGTAATTCAAGACACAGATCATGAAGTTAGAATTGAGAAACATTCACGTTTTGTTATAAAGGGAGATAACTCCCTTCTTGATCAGCTCGTCATAAGATTTTCGTCGTGGTACAAGTTAAAAAGGTGTGTGGCATGGATCTTAAGGTACTGGGAAATTCTGAAAGCTAGATGTCAAGAAAACCAGGCTGGTCGGGATGTTAAGAAATTACAGGAACCCTCTAGACTAACAGTTGTAGAGTTAACGGCTGCAGAGACCGAAATTTTGAAGCACGTGCATAAAACTAGTTTTCCCGAAGAGTATGCTGTTTTGTCAAAGAAAA
Source organism: Patella depressa (assembly GCA_948474765.1). NCBI lineage: Eukaryota > Metazoa > Mollusca > Gastropoda > Patellidae > Patella > Patella depressa. The sequence goes on along the minus strand of OX419719.1, from coordinate 32,764,619 downwards.
TGGTCATGTCAGCAGAAAGAGTCCTATATTTAAGTTGGATCCAGTACTGATAGGAAGTCTAATTAGAGTAGGTGGTCGCCTGAGAAGACACAACGGACTATTCGACACAAAGCATCAGATCATTTTACCCAAGCGGACTCCTGTGACTGAATTAGTTATTCGCCATTATCATGAGATGTTAGCCCATTCTGGTAGAGAATATTGTTTATCAAGTATTAGAAGGAGAATTTGGCCTATAAATGGTAACTCTGCGGTATGTCGAGTTTTAAGTGATTGTTATAATTGTCGCAGAAGGAATGCACCAGTTTGTAATCAACGAATGGCTGATCTACCAAAGGAGCGAGTCACGCCAGATCTTCCACCATTTTCCTACATATGAATAGACTGTTTCGGACCGTTCTTTGTGAAGAGAGCAAGAAGTCAGCTCAAACGATATGGGTGCATTTTTACCTGTCTGTCCTGTCGTGCCGTTCATCTCGAGGTTCTGCATTCAATGGACACAGATTCTTTTCTAAACGCCTTTCGTAGGCGAGGATCACCACTGAATATTAGAAGTGACAACGGTGGTAATTTTGTTGCTGGTAGTAAAGAGATTAAAGGGTCAATAGAAGAATGGAATCGGAAACAGGTTGATGATTTCATGCTACTGAGGGAAATAGAATGGTGTTTTAATCCACCAGCGGGGTCACATTTTGGTGGCATCTGGGAAAGGTGTATCCGCTCGGTTCGTAAAATTTTAGATTCACTGCTGAATGAACAAGTATTGTGCGACGAAAGCCTAAACACTTTGTTTTTTGAAGTGGAAATGATTATTAATGGACGTCCGTTAACCAAGGTATCTGATGATCCCAAGGATCAAGAAGTTTTAACCCCAAATCATTTGATGTTGCTCCGTGCCGCGGGTAGTTATCCACCATGTTTATTCGTAGAAAGGGACCTGTACGTCAGGAACCAATGGAGGCAAGTCCAGTACCTCGCTAACGTTTTTTGGCGACGATGGACACGTGAATATCTTCCGCTCCTACAGGTGCGACAAAAGTGGAATGAGAAACAAAGGAACTTAGTCATTGGTGATGTCATTTTACTTGCTGATAAGGATCAACCGAGAGGATCGTGGCCTTTGGGACGTGTGGCTGAAGTTTATCCGGATGACCAGGGAACAGTGCGTGTTGTAAAATTACTGACTAAGGATTGTAAATCTTTATGTAGACCCGTAGATAAGTGTGTATTGCTAGAAAATGCATCTGATTAGAATGTATCAAGATCTATTTTTTCTAAAGCTGAATATAGTACATATAGTAGTAATTATTTAAGGATATCTCTAATCAAGACCGCATGGTGTATGTACATTCTGCATGTCATGTTTGTCATGATCATCCGCATATTAAGTGGTAAAACATAAGGTTTATTTATATTTTTCAGAAATCAAACAGCTCAAGAATTAGTAATGCTATTGTTGTTATTCTCATCAAATACGTAGGCTACAGTGATATTTATGTCCAAGAACTAATAAATGTGCTTTTAGTACGGTAATTAGTGGTCAAGACGTGTAGTGTATATTTATTTGTGACAATTCTCAATAACAAGTCAAGTTGTTTTTCGTGGGTGTTTGCATTTAGACTCAAACCCTTGTACACAGTCATCTGGCTGTTACATAGCCTACGCCGTGGCTATTCTTACGACGAGGCGCTATACCGAACTTACACCATGTCGTAAGAATAGTCCCTCAATAATTCTTACGCCTCGTTGTAAGAATAGCCACGGCGTTTTCTATATACAAACACTGTTGGTACTACATGTTTATTATTTTTTTGTCTGGATGATGGATTTGGCGGACGCAGAAAATGACAGCTACAAAGCTTAGAGCTATCACTCGGGATCCACGGGTGAACTTTCCCGTCATCTGTCACAACATTTCTCTTAACAGCATTCACCCATAATTTACGCCAATGCTCATCAACGTGAAACTCATAAAAATTGCATGTATCGTTCTTACTTCTAGTATGGTTGCACCCAAAAGCGCAACAAAAATCGTGTTTACCCATTTATCGAAAGTAAAAAAACAAAACTATTTGTTTACGTCTGACGTCTGCTGTCACCCCCCCCCCCCCCCCCCGCAACCAGCGCCTCTAGCGGTAGAGTTATCTCTCTTCGAACATTGACTAATTGGAACCACTGATCTATATAAAAACTGGATAGCTCATTGGCTGAGAAGTGTGAAGTCACCGGAAGTACCAATTCCGCCATGTTTAACCTCGCAAAACATTTGTTTCTACCGTTGACGTAATGTTATTTACCTCAAGTAAACTTCGATAATATTAATACCGTTATAAGTTTTTAAAATAATCCTAACTTTTCAAAATTAATAACAAGTTGTCCTGAATGAAAATAAAATAATGTATGACGTGAAATTACTGTTTTACGTGGGCATACCTTGGTCTTTCTTTACATTCATCATAATCATGGTTGCATGGTAAATAGACGTAAATCAGGCCTATTATTTTAATGAAACTTTTCACATTATAAAGGAAGGGATGTGGTGAATTCACGTTTCAAAACAAAAGCAAATAAATACAGATCAGATTTATAGATTAAGCATTAAAGGCCAAACACATGCAGCTATTTATAGGCCTATCATAAGGCTAACTACAAGAGTCATAATCATATTTATGTATTTTAATATAGTCTTTTCTTTTTTTTCCTTGGTTTTTTTTTGTTATATATATTTTATCCTTTTTATATTTATTCATTTGCTATTAACTTTGAATTAAAGAGTGAGAGCAAAAAAGAAATTGGATACATATACTCTCCCAAAAAAGAAACGCAAAGTTACATTTCGTCGTCGGTATATCCTCGCTCTACCATCGCCTTGTTGCAACAAGAACCGCGACACATCGCTGAACCAAACTGCTCTCCAGTGTTGCTGTGTCCATACCGTCAGTGCCTGATCCATTAAAGTTGGATTTCAAGGTGTTGGCATATTTTAAAACAGAAGGTCTAACGGGGGCGTCTGCCTCGTTATTCGGTTTCACGTAGGCGTTTACCTACTGTCTGGTACGAGATTCTGCGCCGTCCGGGAATTGCTGCTGCAGTAGAGGTCGATGTTGAAAACCAGTGCCAGCCTATCTTTATATTTATTCATTTGCTATTAACTTTGATTTAAAGAGTGAGAGCAAAAAAGAAACAGGATACATATTTAGGCCAAAAAAAAAAAATAATAATCACTACATCCGGACTGTGATTTTTTCCTCTACAATTCACTGTAAAATTACAGAATAGTCTATAACAATATAGGCCTATTTGTATTTTTAAAGAATAAATTTGGACAGTGATGAGTGAATAAACAGTGAAAATACAAAATTGTGAAGTGTAGAAAAGAAAATGTGATATAGGTAGGACTATGAAATAAGTAAGATTCTTTTAAGAAGCAAATAGGATGTAGGCCTGCCAAAGCTATGGAAGTTTTTTTTTTATCATACAATTACCTCATGTAGTCTATCCTTAAACTTTTAAAAAATATTAGAGAATACAAAATAGAAAAAAAAAATTCTTTCTTGTTATATGTATGTATATTGATTATATTTCGTTCATTTTTATTTTTTTCCTTTTTGTTTGTTTAAGTAATAAAAGAAGAAAGACACATATCATAAACACATGGGCCTATAATTCTTTTATTATGTAAATAGCCTATATTTTTTAAAATAAAGACTTTAAAATTGCAAATTATTCTGTCCAAAATGCCAATGAAATAACTAACTAACGTCAAATCTTAGTTCCCCCCCCCCCCCTCTAAAATTATCTATGAAATTACAGAAAAGTAGAGACGAAAATGGTATATAATGTGGGCCTGTATATTGATGAAAATATAAATTTTGAATTTTTTTTTTTTTAATAAACAGTGAAAATACCGAACTTAAAATTTTGATATACATGTAGGCCCCAAAAATATAGTGATATAATGCAATCCTATTGTTTATTGCAAATAAATTTGTGCTTTTATTCTCTCTGAAATTACCATTGAAAAACAACATTATAAATAGTAAAGGCGAAAATGTGAATGTGATATAGGCCTATAATTTATTTGTTTTAAAAAATAGGATATAGGTCAAAAATGATATAGGCCTATAATTTATAAGTAATTTTTAAAAAAATGACATAGGCCTATAATATAAGTAATTTATTTCTAAAGAAAAAAAGATAGGCCTATGCAATTGACTGGTGTTTATTCATATATAGACCAAATAAAGAAAAATAACTTATTACAGGCCTATATTATATCTTTGAACGTTTCTAAAATTACTAGAAATCAGACGCAAATATAGGCCTCTATGTAAATAGCCCAGGTTTTTTTGGGTTTTTTTTTTTAAAAATAAAGGCTCTAAAATTACAGATTATACTGACCACAAGACGAAAGAAAAAAAAATAACTGGACAATACATGAGTTTTTTTCCCTCCAAAATTAACTGTGAAATTACAGAAAAGTAAAAGAAAAAATGGTGTAAGGCCTATATACATGTATTTCCAAGTTCTTAGATGGATTTATAACTTAATCAATCTACATCTTTGGTTTCCACTATGTAAGGTTATGATTGTTCGTTTTATTAGCCCCTTGATGGTCCATATCAGTTATTGTTTTTGTTACCTTGTTAATTTGATTTCTTGCCATTATACGGTCATTACTCACTGTTATCCATATTAATTTGTGTTATTTATCATATTATTTTCAGTTACTAAATGCCCTATAAGGATTTTATCTATTTCTAAAGAATAAATTTAGACTGTTTTGTATTTAATTAACATGTACTCCTATATTTAAAAAAAAAGACGAATTTGTGCTATTCTCTTTGGAATTAACACTGAAAGCACAGAATTGTAAATTGTAAAGGAGCAAACGGGATTTAGGCCTATAATATAAGTAGTGTTTTTAAGGAGAGAGAAATGGGGTTTAACGTCCACTCGACACAAACTAGGTCATTTTGGGACTAACATATGGTTTCATTTTTATTTCAATAATTCGCTTGCGCGTAGGGGTCTTTAGCAGTGGGAGGAAACCGGAGTGCCCGGAGGAAACCCACGAGGTTGAGAAAGCGCCCCTATCTCCATGCCACATGCGCTAACACACCAGGGCTCGAAACCACAGCCGCAAGCCAGAGGTGACCGGCCAGATAGAGGTCGAAGCGCGGCTCTCTAGACCACTTGCCCCCCCCCCCGTGTTTTTAAGGACTATGATATAGGCCTATATATGTATATGTATGAGGATCTAGAATTACAGACTATGAAGGTAATCATATTATATAATACAACATAAAATAACTGTTCTTTATATCTTGACCCCTTTTCTCTCTAAAATACTGAATAGTAGAAAAAAAAAATGGGAAAATTATACAAAGATCCTTAAAGGTAAAAAAGAAAGTAGAATAGTGGTTTAGATGTATGTAGGCCTATGTAGAAAAAAGCTATAAAATATCAAAATTACATCTAAGGATAAAGTATTTAAATTTGAATATTGTAATGCGCCATTGCAAAGACAACGGTAGTGTAAATACGGCTCATACTTTTATTATTTTATCATGGACCCTACATGTCAATAGATATTATGCCCTTTTTTTTACCAAAGGACATGATACAATCTTGGTATTCATAAATATTTAAAATATAGTAGAAAATTCTGGATGAATACAACTGGCTGATTTCCAAACATTTTCAAAATCCATAATGAAAACAATAATTTAAAAAAAAAAAACAAGGGTTGGCATCTTAAAATTTTTTTTTTAGTCAGATGATTTTATTTTTTCCAAACCTTACTCTATCATTGATTATTTTCAATTGTGTAGGCCTATAGAAATTGATAAATTCAACAGTATGTTAAAGTTATAATCTGATTTACGGCAAATGTGTGGTTCGCTTCAAAACATTTTATAATGAGAATGTGCACTTTTAAAAATAAAATCAATGTTGTGAATTTATTTTATATAAAGCACCAACAATGTCGTCAACAAAATATAATGTTCTGTTGTTAATGTTTTCGTCGAATTTACTTGTAAACTAAGCGCGTACTTATATTGGAGACAAAGGATAACGAGTGCTTCTGGGAGGAGCAAGATGCCGGACGGTGGCTTCAAGAAACGTAATTTTTGTTGATTGCATCATGAGCTATCCAGTTATAGATCATCAGTGGTATGGTTGTGTATTTTTAAATGTCAAGATATTCTGACGTCAAATGACGTGTAACCAAGGACCCAATAATGACGTTATATTTAACAGAAAATTTCGCCATGATGGATAATTAGTAGTAGATAAACATAATTAAGGAATTTGAACTTAAGATGTATTTTAAGTTTTGGATTTTAGGTAAGTAAGAAAAATACAACATAGACTAGACATATAGTGTACGCTCATCAAAATTCAAGCATTTGGGTAGTCTCTATCATCCACACAAATATTCTACAAATATTAGTCTGGATGGGTCCTCAAAATTTGACGGAAAATAGGTCATTGTCTGGATTATCCAGTCTTTTAAGTTACCAAGTACTGAATCTATCAAAACAGCTCGTTTGTCAACAATGACACTCTTTAAAATTTTGTTTGTAAAGGTTTCAATTGAATTGGTAATTTTCTCTCGTCATGAATCAGACGTATGGCTACTCACAATCTTCTTAATTCTTCATCGTCTCTATTTTGTTTCTAATAATAGATGTGCCAAGTGAATTGTGGGATATATTTCAACCACGCTTTATAGAATCTAGCAAAATCGGCCCGGCTTCATACGATCTAGCACTTACCCGAGACTTTAGCCAAAAGGCTCCATTGCGCATGCGTAACCAAATGTTTGGTTTTTTATGGGGTAGATTATCCAGTAATTTTCGTCAAAAATTGAGAACCGTCCCAGACCCTCCGTGCGTTGAAGACTAGGAGGTTCTGGGTGACCGAGACTAGCATTTGGGCAAAGAATTGATTGGGGTTTTTTTTGGTTTTTTTTGTGTTTAGAATTGTTTGGGGGGGGGGGGGTTGTTTTTTTGTTTGCAGTGGCTACTTTTACGGGTCCGTAAAACATTTCATAAAGGCTATTTTTACGTGAGTTCCGGTCGCGCATGCGCAGCGCGAAAATTTTCCGACTTGGGTAATTTTAGTGCCGTAAAAATAGTCAGGTGCTTATTTTTACGTGAATCCGTCCGTAAAAATAGCCAGGTGCTTATTTTTACGTGACACTTTCCCACTGTGGACATGCAGAAGTCCCATTATGATAAAATATGGCCCTATTCTTATAGTTTATACTATAATCTATGCACCACCCGACGGTTATTTATTTTTATTCATGACGTTCACAAATCACAGCCGTCACAGGGCCGTAATTCCCGGGTGGGGGGGATCGGGGTCGCCAAAAGTTTGTAGGCTTAAACTTAATTTAATAAGTAAATTGGTAATTGTCCACATGGTGTCAATTTCAGCTCCGGCCCTCTAGGACTATTAGTAAGCCTTGTTTATAGTGGGTCTTGGTCTATAGTTTATGAGACACTGTATTCTGATCAATTAAAGTCTATAATGAACCCTGTAATAGGCATAAGGCCTACTTATTCAATTTACTCATTATTAAACCAGTTCTTCGGTAACAAGAGTCGACACGGATAGATTCATTTCATGGGGGGGGGGGGGGGTGACTGTGAAGTCTTGAATTTTGTTTTAAGGTGGGAATACAAAGAGGGAATAATTCCTTCTTATAATATGCAAGTCCTACTGTGCCCTTATCTCGTCAATATAAACAAAAAATAATATATAATGGTAAAAATCAATGCCAGAAGGCACCAAATAGCTTTATATTTATTTAAATGACGTAATGACGTAAAGAATGTTCGCTTATGGCCTTCTAACACCATGTAAAATGCCGCTGTAAGCATTTGAGAAGGAGTTCAAAAGAAAAACTAAAAGTATTTATGCTACAATATCGATAAACACGTTCATGTTTCGTATTTATCGGGGTTTATTGTATATTTAACCAGGCTTAAATTTTCTATTAGAACAACCCGACGCTGACGCGTCTCGTGTTCTAATGATCCAAGCCTGGTTAAATATACATTAAACCCCCTCTAAATACGAAACATGAAGTGTTTATCTTCTAATTCCTTTTCGATAAGAGGCAAATACAGGTATATAAGCTCTATAATATGACACAAGCTATGATGTGGTGAGAACAATGATCAGGAAGGTTGCTAAAGACCAAGCGACAAGAGTAATTAATGAACTTGTGCTTACGGAGGGGAAGCCTGTGGTGAACAATATTGAGGTTACTTTCATGTATTATGAGTTAAGAACACATACCTGGCCCTGGTCTCTCGGTCACAGCAGTGCCAGTAAGGGGCTGTCCATGGGGGTGGATTTTATGTGGACAAGGGGGTAGGAGGTGTAAAATTTTCCATATTTTTTGTGGACGTCTTTTATAGACAGCCCTTAAGGAGTTTCTCTGAGTTCTAGTAGCCTCAAAAAGAGGTGGGAGAGGCCATAAGTGGGTAAATGTGACACACTAAATGAAGGTCCACGTAATGTCATTTATTAAAATGTTTTTAAAATGCAAAATGTCAAAAATACAACAACTACACAATCAGAGAATAAAATAAATAAATAAAATACAGTGTGTTAATCTTGGTATTAATCTAATCACACACAATGTGTCCTTAAACGAGGTCCGCGAATCATGACTGTGGATCCAGTAGTGCAGGAATCCAATAGACCCTTAGGGACCAGCACTCAGTCGGGGAACAAAATAACTTTCGGTAATTTATGCTAATCAATTTTTGGTTTGATTTGCAATAGAGGCCAAAGTGGTTCGCAAACTGCGATGCGAACCCGGTTATTTTGTTCCCTGACACACACATGTCTGGGCGATAATAAATGTGCCGATTCCGGAATCGGGGGGCGACCAAGGGCGAAGGTGGTTGATTCATGTACTTTTTGCCGAATCCAAGATTGATCGGATTGCCTCTTGCTACCTGACATAAGTAATAAGTTGCATGAACAATTTGTCGTTTCTGGGTTGCTCCTGGTTGATATTGGTGGAGGAAGAACTTGCAAAAAAACAAACGGGTCTGGTATTTCTGTGAGTGACTTTTCTCCCTTCTCTATTCTTGCAAGCACATTTCTGCAACGGCCACATATGGCGCTCGGCAAACGGATGTCACCTTCATCATAGTTTTCAATGTAAAATCTGTGAATGCGCTCAATAAGTGTATGTCCACGGATTGGCGTAAGACTAGAACCTTTCTGAAAACAGGCGATACATCCTTAAATGATCCTTTCCTGTGATTTTCTTCATGTGACTCTGCAGATTTGGGCATATTGTACGAGGTTATGTATACTCGGCGCCAGGTGATAGAGATATGGCTCTTTATGAAATAATGCCTGCACGAGGCATCCTTATGCCAATTTTCCCTCGTGAAATGATAAAAAGACGTTTGGGGAGGGTCAGCACAAAACTATTTAGGGTTGCCATGTACGGACAAAACATTGATTAATAATCGCATATCGATTTCCGACCATAATCTATGACTAGTTAAATAATGTTCATACTTCAAACATATAGCAACCTTAATTCGTTCTCACGGTCCACTAAAACTGCAACAGGCGCTTCTTTGGAATAAGACTTGCTTGGAAATGGACAACTGAATCCTCTGTCGATTATGTGATAGAAAAAATGTGGGAATACTGGAAGAAAAGCAGTTGAAATCCAAAATTTAATGCCGGATGCCACAGGAGGCGCGTAAAAACGGTATATCTCGAAAAGGGCTCTATAGCAGATTTTGATTTTCCACTAATTTAGAGGTCTACTAGCCTAGTATATGGATTACCAATCTGTTTAACTTTTTTTTAACTCTAGCGACAGTTCAGGACAGAGGTAAATGGTTACAGACTCGAGTATACAGTGAGAAACATTATACATTGTACAGTCTTAGCAATTAACAGTCTCGACAGATCCAGAACTTCTGTTTTGGTCTTGATTTCATGGCAAGACACTTCATATGATACCATTCCAAACAAGCATCGCATCCGATACTTTCAAATGCGTCAAGACACCCACAGCAACGTTTACACAGCCAGGTCCCTTTTGTTTGCATTGTCTTCATAGCTTCCTCCACCATTTTCCAAGCATCGAATGAGAAATACTTCCTGATGGTGTTAATTGCTATGTTTTCATCAAGACACTTCATTGGAATTCTTTCAGGGACTTTCACATGGTTGGGCTGGACTAATACATCTGAACGTAGACATGTCTCTGCAATCTTGTCATCAATAAACCAACTCATCATGACTGAAAGACACAGCAAAAATAACACAGTTTTTAACATGGTTTAATGGCGACTCTGCCTTTGATGCAAGATTTGAGTGTGGCAGCATGCATTCCACAACAATTCTACAAATCTGAAATTTTTTTTTTAATTTGACCTTAGTAACTCCCATGTACATACCCCCAGAATACCACCTTGCCTTAAAGTGCCAGTCCCAGATAGATCTGAGTTTCCCAAAAAAGTCTGTTAAAGTATGCAAATTAAACTCCAAACTATTGAAAAATATTGTAAATAACTTCTGTGAAATTGTCAACTATTTTTCTAGATTTATTTATGGTTCTCCATGTTTTGAAGGGGCGCCCAGTTTAAAAGTAAAATTAACACCCAACCCTACTTAAGTATGATCAAGTCTTATTTTACTCACTGGCACTTTTTTCCGTTTCTGACTTCATCCTAAAAGCTTTGGAACTTTTCTTGGTCTTCTTCAATGGCAATCCAATCACTGTTGTTCCTGCTCCCTTTGGTCTACCCCGTTTCTTTTGCTTTGGAGGCATTTTCACCATACTTATGTCCATTGGAAAACCTGGAAGATACATGAATGTCAAAGACCATTGATGAATGATAATACTTGCACAGTTGGGTCTCTGGGCTGTGGTTATACAGGTAAGTCTTTTGTCACATCAAAGCACCTGGAAAGCAGGGCTCTATAAAAGTTAACATAAACATGCCTGCACAACCACTAAAAATGTGTCTGCAGCCCACATATGTAAATAATGTAGGTGCGTTGGAATAACCCCTCCCAACACCACACACCTTTTGCATTCTAGTCCAATTTGTTTGTTAAAAATTACAAGACATCTTTTTGTCATATATGGACTTAAAAAATGTGCCTGCAAAAAATATTTTTATAGCAAATGTGCCTGCGCCAGGGTTTCTATTTCAAAATTTTCCCAGTCAGTGACTAATGCTTGGATTTTATATTTATTTAGTTTTTGGAAAGTTTAAATATTATTCACAATATTTTGATGTCCGACTGACCCTTTTTGGCGTCGGACAGTTTGGTGTCCCAACCGGACTTGTCCGGCATATACGGTCGAAATAGAAACCCTGGCCTGCGCACACCGTGCCTGGAAATATCGATGCCTGCTAGGAAGAGTCACAACTTACCGTTTTTTTTAACATCAACTTCCTTAAGAATCGAAGTGGAGACTGGTAATGGGGCATTCACACTTTTGAAACTACTTGGGACTAGTTGTATTGTTGGGCTTGGGTTGCCACCATCAGCTAAAAATAGACATGAAAACAATTAGAAGAAAAGTTTGTAATTTCATAAAAGTGTCATAAAAATCTGTATATTCGGTTAACCTAACCCACCAATCCTAACCGATTAACCTCTAGCTTTGAACAATTAGCGGTTAACCGGTTAATCGTAGGAGCACTAATTTTTTTATTAATAATAATTATATCGGACCACTTGCATGCCCAGTTTGACACACCTTATAATTACAATTTCTGAATACTTACTGTTTCTGTTCATGTCAACTTCTTGAAGGATGCTAGGAAATGATAATGAACTACTGCGAATTGGTTCAATCAGGTCAATAGACGGTGTTTGTGGTCTTGGACTCGGTAGAGGCTTGGAACAAGTACGGGTAGTTGCCTCCACTGAAAATAAAAGCGAAGTAGACAGGTATTTTTTACTTTTGATTAAAGGGACATACTACTCTTGCCAGCAAAAAAAGAAGTGTCCTGATCTTTATTTAGGTCAATAAATTGTAGTATTATAAGTCATTTCACTTCACTGATCTTTATTTAGGTCTGCGGTTCCCGTTCGGTGAAAATTTTCGCTACTGTTGTTCAAAATTTGCTAATGTAAGACAATTGCGGTAAGAATATTTTGGTGTTACTGTTAAATCGAATAGTGGCATTGTACGTGTACCTTACTGTAAATCGTGTTTTGCAATTTTTCAAACAATCAGGGGCCATAACTCGGTCAAAATGTTGTCATACAGCTAAGATCTTCTAGTAGTACATACCATTTTTTTTATTAATATTAATTATATCGGACCACTTGCATGCCCAGTTTGACACACCTTATAATTACAATTTTTGAATACTTACTGTTTCTGTTCATGTCAACTTCTTGAAGGATGCTAGGAAATGATAATGAACTACTGCGACTTGGTTCAATCAGGTCAATGGACGGTGTTTGTGGTCTTGGACTCGGTAGAGGCTTGGAACAAGTACCGGTAGTTGCATCCACTGAAAATAAAAGCGAAGTAGACAGGTATGTTTAATGGAAAATTCAAGCCTGGTTAAATATACAATAAACCCCGATAAATACGAAACATGAACGTGTTGATCGATATTGTAGCATTAAATACTTTTAGTTTTTCTTTTGAACTTCTCAAATGCTTACAGCGGCATTTTACATGGTTGTTAGAAGGCCATGAGCGAACATTCTTAGACCGTCACTGCAATTTTTCTGTTTAAGTTACAGTTACTGTTATCTAAACAGGTTTAATCGATCAGAATCAAGGAAATTTTAGATTTGTGCTACAATAATAATTATATCGGACCACTTGCATGCCCAGTTTGGCACACCTTATAATTACAATTTCTGAATATTCACTGTTTCTGTTCATGTCAACTTCTTGAAGGATGCTAGGAAATGAAAATGAACTACTGCGAATTGGTTCAATCAGGTCAATGGACGGTGTTTGTGGTCTTGGACTCGGTAGAGGCTTGGAACAAGTACCGGTAGTTGCATCCACTGAAAATAAAAGCGAATTAGACAGGTATTTTTTACTTTTGATTAAAGGGACATACTACTTACTAGGTATCTATTAATTAGTGAATCCAAAATGGTCATAGAAGCATGTACTTGGTTGATTATTCACTATTTACGTTAAAAAAAGACCAACAAGACCAATCTTTAAACATACCTGTAAAAGTCATGGAGGTGGTGACCTTCGGGAGAACAACAGGAATGATTTGACAGTTAGGTGGCAATTGTTCTACATCAAGAACATCACAGACCCCTGAATCAGGAACCATGGCATCAGCTGCAAAATTGAAGGAAATTCATGTTTGGGAACCGTTTACAAATGACCTCAGCTCAGAGGTGGGCGAGGGGACAGTGAACAGTTGACGTCCATGTATTTCTGTCTATCCTTTTCTAAAACCATGTTGTCATTGCATATTATTATGACATTACAGCATTTCCAATTCATAGTGGGCCTTTGACTGAATGGTTTGGCGTTAGCCTTTGAATCAAAACGGGGTCATATCCTGTCTGTACCTGATAAGTTCCAACAGAACGAAACATGTGGTGCGGTGGAACAGGATTGTTCACCATGGATTATATTCAAATTATATATATCCTTGTAATGTTTAAAAAGATTTGGGAGGGAAGGGTCATTTTTGGCCAAATTTTATGGAGCCTTTGCTGGCTTCAGCGTCGACCTCACTCCAGCCTTTGTCGCCTCCGAATCAACAAGAAATACTTCAAAAATCAGTAACAGCGTCAAAAAAAGTTCATGTCATCCTGGTTGGATGAATTTTCTTGGTTAATATTTGACGAAGATGCCTAACTAATTTTAAACTACATTTTAATTGTTTATTTGTTTCTCATACCTATATAGGACGTTAAAAGTATTTGCTGGCAATAACAAGATTCCCAGATTCTTGTCTACTCCACAGGCCGCCCCTCTCCTACGGCAGAAGGCCTACATTACTACCAGAGTAGTCTCACTAATTCTTTTAAATTCAAGCAGGCTGCACAGGCATAACTTTGAGTCTAAATTGACTAAATTGAAAAAAAAAGGCTTTTAGGCACTTGTAGTAATAATATGCTGTATAATGAATGGCTGGCCAGTAAAACTTACAGCTAAAGCCTGGCAAGTAAAAAATTCTGCTGGCCAGTAAATTTTTTAACTTTAGTAGCCACGGAAGACTAAATTATTAGAGTCCGTGTAGAGCACTGTCCCCAAAATCCTATAATATTTACCTTCGACTACAAGTTCAGTGAGAATCACTTTTTTCCGCTCCTGCAGATAGACCTTTAGACTCTGAAGAACCTGAAAATTGTGTTCGTAATCTCTCATCCCTTGTTCTGACATGATTTGTGCAATTGACATCAAAAGAAAATATGCCTTGTTATATTTCTGCTGCTCAGATAGCACGGCCCTTGTTTTCTCACAAGGTTGGAGATTGGTTAATGTAATGGAACCATCTTCATCGTTGCTGAAGTCAGGCCTAGAAGAGGCAGGCTGTTGGTATACTCGATGCCTGCTCTTGTAATAGTGAACTGTCCATCTAGTTGCACACAAAGATTCATCAAAAAGAGGAAAGTTCAAGTGTCGCCTCACTGCTATGATATGTCTACAAGGCAACAGTATCGATGTGAAGAAGCTACACTGACATGTGTCAATCGAGACCACAATATTGCCAAGGGTGTTTGTTTTAACAGTGGCAGACTTTTCATCAACTGTTCCAACAATAGTGGTTTCTTGTGAGAATTTAAATTGGTCTTGTAGGTACCCAAATGCAAAGGGTGTTAATAGATTTTCGTACTCCTTCTCTGGCTGCGACAAAACACGGCGATGGATAGGTATTTTGACAGTGACATTCGTGGCACGGTGGTCCCTTTCATTTTTTAAAGTGTTGATACACTTCATCAAATCTTGGAAAAAAACAGTTACCCCAGAATATCGCGATATCACACTCTTGAGTTTCTGATTTGTAGACTCCAAGCGATTATTGGTATTGTTCATGAGATTGGATTTGGTGTTCTTAAGTCCCTCAACCCACTGTTCGCGAATATCATGCCAATTGCGATTGAAGTATTCAACAACACAACGGGGAGCTGACCTTTTCAAATCTTCACACAGGTTCTGATACTGTTCTTCGCTCACAGCATGTGACATTTTGCCCAACAGCTCCAATGACAAGTTGCGTTCACCGATAGATATTCCTAATTTTTCTGTGGTAATTTCTCTGCGAAAGCTCCTCAGCGCGTGAAATAAGCAGATCAATATTTCGGCACCTGGTAGTTTTTCAGTGAGAACGTCGCGCTCTGTCATGTCCTTGTCTGCCATTATTACTCCTATTTCCACCCAGTTTGGATTACGTTCCTTAAATTTATCCATCAACAGCGAAATTGTCAATCGGTCCTCCGTTGCAACCAACCATAAACATATCACCTCAGATTCGCCATTTCCATCAACATTCATCAACACGTACAAAGGCATCCTCAAGTTATTCAGCTTGTAGGTTGCATCAATCAGTAAAAGTTCAGGATATGCAGCAAAAGTGTTCCGCATTTCTTCGGTCTGGAAGGCAATGGCTTGCAAGGTATCGTTGTCATCAGTGAACGCATCCACACTTGACCCTGCAAAAATAAAAGAATATTAATAAGCACAGACAATACATATCCTTACTCAGGTCCTCCCTTTAGTTTTTTGAAAATTTGGTGCTCTCTCCTTGCATTCCTGGGCCTCAAATTTGAAATGTCTCAGACAGGATTTTATGTTGCACACAACGAAAAATTATTTATTGTCGTCGAAATATTTGGCTACGGGACCGTTTTGATAATTGTCTGAGAGGCTTCTCAGGTACCCCCTGGGGTGTCCACAGGTACCCCTAGGGGGTACTAGTACCCCAGGTTGGGAACCAAGGATTTAGAGCCTTGTCGCCATCGTATATTTATTTTGGGCGAGTCAGGGCGACCAATGATTTTAAACTTCCAAACTCCTAGTGTAATGGAGTGTAATGCAGTGTGGAGTATTGTACTAATGTATTTGTGGTTTGCAGACATACCTTCAATTTTCTTCATTTCTGAAACAAGCTCTTCAAAGTTGTTCCTATGATTGGTATGATTTTGTGACGCGATATTGTGAATGTCTTTGAAGATTAACGTTTTTCCCGTCGTCGACTGCAGGTGTTGTTGTATAAGTTTTTTATTGGCCTTTAACTGCAGCATCTCTCCCACTTGGATATTTTGTTCTTTAGAGAGCCTTCTCTGCTTAGGCAAATGTTGAAATGTTTGCTGCAAAAAAAATTGAAATTTAAACTGTGTGATTGTTCATTAAGCACTACGTACATGTCATTTGGAACCTGGGTTAGGGCTGGATGATATTCTCGATATATCGATATCAAAAAAATATAGCATCAACGATATCCTTTACTTAAAATATCGCGATTTAAAACGTTTTGACAAATTATCATAAATACCGTGATAAATATCGCGATATAATGTTAAATATGGGATTAATATGTTATAATTTGAACTTAATCAAAAATTTAAATTATCTATTGAAAATTCGTAAGTTTTTTCAATAAAATACGCAAATTTCATTTTTTTTTTTATTACAACCGGTTCGTTTTTATGAAACTAGGATCACATTTTAAATGTTTGCATTTTAATCATTAGAAATCGATCCTACAGCAAGACTACAGGCTATCATAGACAACACACAAAAAGACAACAAAAAACAATTATTTGTACACATTATGTATTATACATGTGTACAAATAATTGTTTTTTTGTAATTATTTGTACACATTATGTATTATACATAATGTGTAAAAATAATTGTTTTTTGTTGTCTGTATTAAAACATACACGTAAAAATATCGCGATATTTCGATATATCGTGAACAGTTTTTAAAATATCACGATATATGAAAATGTCAATATCGTCCAGCCCTAACCTGGGTATACGACGTTTAAGACTTGTGGGTAAAAATCAGAAATATATATGATTCATAACATTTATTTTAATCCGACTTCATTTAAACTAACGGTTTTATATGAAACTTTTACCTTTTTTTTTACATGCAACCTTTGACCCCAGTGACCTTGACCTTTCCAAAAATGAACCCCTCCAGGGCAATCCTGGGGTCAACCTATATCCACCCACCAAGTTTGGGCGAGATCGGACCAAGGACTTGGGAGGAGTAGCGAAAGAAACAGACAGTCGTTGCTCAAATTATAGTATGATATTCTATTGCAAGACTATGGCAGTTCACTACACTTGACCAATGAATTGTGTACCGACTTTTTTTTATATATTTGTAAATGATGTAGACCATTACATAACGATTCGGTTGTGACGATAACTAGTATGTATAATATACTGCGATATAAAATATATATATATTTGTATCGTCAAAATATTGAAATATCGTTATATCGTATCACAATGACACAATGACATCGCCAGCAAATACACTAGTTTTTTTGCGAAATTGCCATGGAAAAGAAATAATAATTAAATCGCAGGTAGTAATAAATTTACCAATGTCAGTTTTGTCAATTATATCGCTGTATATACCTGTGTAATCAAAATAATTTTGATATTGACCGGCAGATGTAGCGTACCGGAAATAACCGAGGTTGAAAACTATCATTTTGTTGTTTTTTTATTTCTTAATTTAGTAAAGATATTGTATCGCAAACAAACTTGTATCCCGACATTTTACCTTTTGTATCACGATACAAACCAAATCTGTATTGTCACAACCCTAAGAGTGGGTTGAATTTTGAACCTTGAATACTGAATTTTGATTGAGTTTTATTGAATTTAACTTGGTCTGCAAGCTAGTCCACAACACTGTTATGGTGAGCAGTAAGGCACATGAATTGAGGATTGGCAAACTTACAAGGCATGTTTCATGGGTATGGCTATCTGCTGGACTCATTTCTTTAACACAAAGATTTTTTCCATCTGGCGTGGCCCGGACTTTGATCATAAAAGGACAATCTTTCAAGAAGGTGCTGAAAAACATGAATAGAATACACAAAAAGAATTAGAATACACTGGCTGAACCCCAATAGATGTGGATGACTGGTAAGTAGCTTTGCAACACACAGAGTGTCCAGTCTCGGGGAGGGGGTTGACTTTATTCAGACCTACACATATACACGGCTGGCTACGGAACGTAAGTCCATCCAACCAATCTCATTCGATATCACACCACATTAATTGACAGTCACGGCACCAGTAAGTCCAGCAATAGCAAATACTGTGCTCGGGCAGACTCAGTCCTGTGGTCCTTGCAGTGTTTGACAAATCAATTTGTTGACTGGTTGTCCACGGACAACTTCTTAAATTTAAATCAGTTGCCCGTCTGGAAAGGTGGCTGTCCGTATAAAAGTAGGTTTCGATTAATCGGATGCCGTATAAATTATGTAATAATCTTTCTTTTTTATTGGCTGAATCACATCAAAAATTGTCTCTGACTAAGTTTAAACTTACGTGAGTAAGTTACCAGTTTTTCTTTGGCTTGCGAGCCAGCCACTGTACAGCCAGTTTAAATATTCAATAAATATTTCAATAGTCTCCTGTATCCCATCACTAATTTACATTAATTTAACCAAAACCATATTGACAAAAACAACAAGTTTAACGGCACAAAGACACGTTAAAAAAACATGACTGATATTAAGATAGCCATGCAGAGCATGGGAATACGCCGAACAGCAGCTTGTTGACTGTTTGGAATTATTGTAACATGGGGAATTTGTATGAGAAGGGAGATTAGTAAAACACACATACATGTTTATTTTAATGTTGAAGGGCTTTATTTAAGCAATAATTTTTAAGAAGCAGAGAAGTCGACGGACTGCTGTGGTGATGTAGTCTAGTACCTCCAATAGTTGTAAGGTCGTTCGACTGGCTCTAAATCCATATTGTTTTTTGTAAAGAATATTATTGGTGTCCAGGTGCTTTATTATGGCATCTCTCAAAATTGATTCTAAAATCTTAACAGCAATGCATGTGGGGCTTATTGGTCGATAGTTGCAGGCCTTCTTCTTACTACCTTTCTTAAACAATGGAGTAATTTTTGCTGTTTTCCACACCTTCATCCAAAGATTTCCTATATAATTGTGAGATTGGTAGTTTCAAGACATCAGCTATTTCTTTTAAAATTTTTGGGTGTAAGTTATCTGGACCAGGAGAATAGGTTGTGTTTATTTTTTGTAGTTTTGAATGGACTTTCTCAGGTGTTTTTTTTATGTCTTCTAGTATGGGTGTTGAAACATCTGGTTTAATTGGTAGATTTGATGTGTTTTCTTAAGTAAACACTCTACAAAAGAAATTGTTTAACTCTATGGCATTTTCTAACTTACTGAAGATTACTGTACCATTTCCTTTCCTAGGCTGTTTATTCCTCCTCCTTTGGTTTTGGATTGTACATTTTTCCAGATGGTGGCCTGAGTTCAAAATACACCCCCACGGAAATAAATTAGCGTTTGGTAAACACTCGGGAATGTCCGGAAATACCAATTTACCAGCAAAGCTTTCTAGGACGGCTTGCATTATATATTAGCCTGCTACCGTCTCCGGAGTTTGCAGAGGATTCGATATTTCCGTGGGGGTGTATTCTGAACTCGCTCCCAGATGGTAAATTCCAGCGTAACTGACGTAACATTCAGACATTTTTCAGGGACATTTTTTTCTTAAAATTATGAGAAATATTAAAGTATTTAATTCAACTTTGCAGCATATTGAAAGGTGACAGTGAGACTCAGGGACTGAGTAGTGAGTGAGAATCTAATCTGAACTGAAGCAATATAACCCGTTTAGAAAACATTGACAGTTGACATCATTTTTTTAGATTGAAATTCACACCATTGCAGATATATTACTGGTTAATCACGGTGAGAAAACAAGAAATAAAGTCACATTTCATTTACAAATCCATAACATTTGGCCATTGATTAGAATATCAATAAGTATCTTTCGTAACTTTAAATTGAAGAGTTTAAAAGGTAGACAAAATAAGGGAGGTAATTTAGACTTAGACCACAAACAATTTTTGCTAGGCAGAAACAACACTCAGTCTTACTAGGCTACATGATGTTCATCGGTATTCAGTCAAAATGGCCCCTGGACAAAACGGACTAAACGGATTGTACATACATGATTCACGCGTACATATGCACATTTCAGTTACTAAATAACGGCTTTTTTCAGGGCGAGGCAAAGCGGCGAGGCAAAGCTTGGAAACACAGTTTCGTCGCTGTGTTTCGTCGTCAGTTAAAAAAGTAGGCTACAGACTACAGGTCAGAAGCCGTGTGTATGGTAGGCCTAGATATAGTCAGCATGTAGCTACGGCCTCGCCCCTATGTCATAAGAGGTGGTAAAGCGAAAATAGGGCCGACGTACCTTTGATGCGGCCGCTGTCCACTGGAGGAAGACTTTAACTTTCTACCGCCGTGAATGCAGGCAAAATTAATCTCTGCGTATTTTAAATGCGGGTTAAAAAACTTCTTTGTGGCCCGTTTTGAACATGCTTCTATGGTTCTTGAACTGCGTTTATACAGCGAAATAAAATTTGTTTTTTCCCACCTACTGACTGCCTCAGATAGGGCATGAAAAGTGTTAAATTGGGCGCCTAACGTCAAATCATCCGCCATCTTGCATCTTTTGCCGCACTTTTGGAAACAACAAGAAGTTGCATTTTTTGTAACTGCGCATGTCAACAGGAAGTCACGTAAAAATAGCCTGCGTGATATGTTTTACGGACCCGTAAAAATAGCCACTGCGTTTTTTGTTCGTTGGGTTTTTTTTTGTTGTTGTTGTTGACCTTTTGTAGCCTAATTGTAGCGTTCAACGGCTGTATCCACAATATAATAGGCCCCTCTACCGCAAAGACTCACAAGTGGAACGTCGGCTAGGCCTACTGATCTGTTATCCAGGGAGGGGTTTTGTTAAGCTCGCCTGGGATTACAACTCTTTTCGGTTAGTATTAGTAATGAGTAAGTGTCAGCTAGCCTAAAGAGTGACTATAACTATAAGGAATCCCCTTCCCAAGTTCTTGACCGGGATATCCAATAATTGAAATTGAATGAAATGCGACTGCGATGTCGCCTTGCACAATACAATGTCTCCCCTTACTCAATAACACAAACAACAAAATAAATATTTATATAAAAATATATTATCTTCTGAACAAAATAAACGAAAGATGTAGCACAATAATGAAAAAGCCATCAATATTAAAACCGCTTTTAGGCGAAACCCTAACTATGGTCGAAACACGAACACACGTGTACACGATCAGAAACGATATATAAAATATGGTCAACTGACACACACGTAATGACGAAAAATAATATGATCTCTATATATTATGACACTCGAGGTAGTAAAACACTATTATAGAATATAACTTACCACCAAACACTCAGAGGGATTCACTAAATAATAAAAGAACACAATAAGGAAACTTCAGACATCCACTCACGTTCTAATACTGCCAAGTTAAAAGTTGTCAGTCGAAGATCTAAGTTAATCTAATGAAAATATACAATATGAAATCCCGTAAAATAGCGGGCAACGAGAACTCCCGTAATACCTTGCAAAAACGCCTACTCGCGAACGTGACGTTCATTCGCGAGACTAACGGTTATTTATAAAAAAATCGAAAGTAGAATAACATCAACATCGAATTAAGTATATGCATTTAAATTATGGATTGACAAATGAATATATATATTAAATGCAAAATGTGACGAAAGACTAGGGAATGTGGGTGGATACGGATAAATCTGCCGTACAAACGGTAAGCTATGAAATAAAAAAAAAAACCGGTCACACTACCCACGCCTCCGCACAATGCGTCCCGCATTGCCATACATGGAATTATAAAAGAAATATAAAGAAATACAAAATTATGAAACATTAAAAAAAAAGATATATACAAAAACAACTTTTGACAAACATCTTCATTTCCATCGTGTACCATAAACCATCTTCTTCACCATTCATTCCATTATCACACCATAAATTATCTAACCATCTTCTTCACCATTTACTCCATAATCATACCATAAATTATCCGACCATAATCATAAATTACCATCCATATTCTATTACCATAAACATCGTTACCATTTAACAGTCTTCGTCTTCTTCATCATCACCATCGTCTTGCATCCCTAAATTTACCTCTCAATCAGCCTCATACACCACTGTCTTCTTCTTTCCATTCTCTATCATCCATTCGACCTCAGTTCCCTTCTTGTACCTTACATAACAATACTGCACTCCAACATCCCTAGTCATCATCTTCTCCGTGTTCGTGCTACATTCAACCGTATCATTTTCAGCTCCATCATTGATCAACTCCAACCTCGCTTTCCACTACATTCTCCTGTCCATCACCATCTGCACTTTCTTCATTGATATCACTGTACAAACTAAAATCTAACTTTGGTTCTTCTCCCAACTCCGACATAATCCTTCGCAAGTTAATAGTACAGGTCAACCCACCAACAGCACATAATCCTTCGCAAGTTAATGGTACAGGGAAAAACCCACCAACAGCACCACTCTCTTCCACACTGTTCTCCTCTACCGTCCCTTCCGTCTCATCTCTTCTACCTTTCATCAAAAGATCTGCTGTCTTCTTGCCTCTTTTCTTATCATCTGGTTTCCCATCTGTACTCTTCTCGGTTCTCTTATCATCTTTTCTTCTGTCACCTCGTTTCCTCTCATCTCTTCTATCACCAGGTTTCTTCACATCCTTACTTCCATCTCTCTTCTTTTCATCGTTTCTGTCATCTCTCTTCTTTTCATCCTTACTAACATCTTTCTTCTTCCCGTCCTTACTACCATCTTTCTTCTTTTCATCCTTACTACCATCTTTCTTCTTTTCATCCTTACTACCGTCTTCCTTCTTCTCGTCCTTACTACCATCTTTCTTCTTCTCGTCCTTTCTACCATCTTTCTTTATTTTATCTTTACTGTCACTACTCTTCTTTTTATCTTTTAGCACCGCTCCTCCACTCTCCCTTTCTTCTCTCCTTAACTTCTTCATCTCCAGCACAAGCAACCTGTGTCCGGATCCCTGCGAATGGCGTTCCAATCTGGAGCGGGTGGTGAAACTTGCATCCGGGCATTAGGGGCAGCGAAACTCGGATAAATTCCTCGGTGTAGCCATATCTGAAAGAGAAGGAACACTCCAAACATAGTCATCGAAATGTGTAGGGGGTTTGGTCCGCCGTCCACATCTTGTTTCCCGAGGAGCAAAACCCGATGAAGTCAAATCATCCACTACGTCATCAGTATTTAAATTGTCGTGGTCCTCGTCAACTATGTCTACGGGGTCACTGTCTAGACAACTATCATCTTCTTTATCCGAATCACGTTGAACATATTTGTGTAAGTGGTCAACATGAACTAATTGGCGTCGCTTAGTAACAGGATCCACAATTTCGTAATTAATATCAGAACTTTTCCTAAGGACGTCAAAAGGGTCTTTCCATCGTTTTGCAAATTTATTCGGTATTCCCAGCGTAAGTGTTGGCGTAAAAAGCCAAACCTGGTCGTCAGGAGAGAGATCTTCTTTACCACTTTTGTGGTCATAATAATTCTTTTGACGAGCCATTTCGACTCCAAGTTGTTCACGAACAAACTGATGACACTCAGTTAGACGATCACTTAGTTTCCTGCTCCATGAATGACACTCCGCTTCAAACTGGGGTGGGCGTCCAAACTGAAGATCCAAAGGGGTGTTAACTTCGCTTCCAAACATAGCGTAATTAGGTGTCACACCGGAAGTTTCATGCTTACTGGTCCTAAACGCGAACATCACATAAGGAAGAAGTTCATCCCAATGATCTCCCTACTGTTGTACAAATGAAGATAACATGCCTTTGATGGTTCGGTTATTCCTTTCCACCTGTCCATTAGACTGTGGACGATATGGCGTAATTCTGGTTTTATGAATTTCTAATAAGCGACACCTTGGTCGCTATTTATCTGTCTGGGAATACCAAACCACAATAGGAATTTTTCGACTAGAACTGTTGCAACGGTTTCCGCCTCAATATTTGGAATAGGAAAAGCATCTGCGAACTTAGTGAAATAATCACATACCACAAGAGTATATCGGCTGCCATGTGGTGTTGGTGGATCAATTCGTCCCACGATGTCTATAGCGATTCGTTCAAAGGGTGTGCCTGCTGCAAATGAAGACAGAAGGACTTTGCGCTTTCTTAGCTTAATCGCAGCACATTGTTTGCACGAGTTAATGCAGTCTTGTACATCCCGCTTATCTTTTCTTCAGTTTTGTTAATCCCGAGATGTGCACCAGTTGGTAAATCATGCGTTAAATGTAACACTTCATTCCGTTTAGAGTATGGAACAATCACGCGTTTTAATTCTTGATTGTTGAGTTTACTTTGCCTTAAGTAAACAACACCATCCTCGATGATTAAATATTCCCATTTTGTAAGTACCTTTTTAACAAATGGGCTCCGAGGAGAGACATCTTCCCACTTTGGTTTTTCTCCATTTTCCACCCATGATTTGATAGCACTTATCTCTAGGTCATCCTGCTGCATACGTTCGACGCCATGGGTGTCTATTCCTATCAATTGTAAACGGGCTGACATACATTTTGACGCTTTAGATTCGGATTCTTCTTTGCGACCACACTGCACACATGGGTGACGACTCAGGACATCAGCATTGTTGTGCACTCGCCCAGGTCTGTGTTGTATATCAAAATTATATGGAGCTAGTTGTTCAATCCAACGTGCCACTTGTCCTTCTGGGTTTTTATACGCCCACATTTAAATGTGGTCGTATATTGTCGTCGCCCCCGTCCGTCCGTCGGTCCGGCGTCCACAATTGCTTGTGGACGCTCTAGAGGCCAAAGTTAATATCCGATTGGCTTTAAATTTATACACAGTGTTTAAGGTCATAAGGCAAAGAAGCCTATTGATTTTCAGCAATTTCCGATAATTAGTGCCAGAGTTATGGCCCTTGATCACTTCAAAAAATCTTGTGGACGCTCTAAAGGCTAAAGTTAATATCCGATTGACTTTAAATTTATACACAGTGTTTAAGGTCATAAGACAAAGAAGCCTATTGATTTTGAGCAATTTCAAATAATTACTTCCAGAGTTGTCTCCCTTGATCACTTCAAAAAAACCTTGTGATGGTATAGAGGCCAAACTTATCATCCGATTGACTTCAGATTGATACACAGAGTTTAAGGTGTTGAAACGAACAAGTATTTTGATTTCCAATGAATTTTGATAACTGAACTGCTAAATCCATGATATTAAATGTTTCCTATACTAATTGATAGCGTGGGGCAAAACTTATATAAAAAGCAAACAAATTCTAATGATTTTCAGATAATTACGTAATGAGTTGTTACTCTTAATCAGATTTTAGTGTATTACAAATGTTTCATTACCAAAAAAAGTAAAAAATATGCGACAACCCTTGTTTACTGCGCACCACAAATTTCTGACCATGCAAATAAGCGTTGTAATACTTTATAAAATATACAACAGCCAAAAGCTCTTTTCGACACCATCATGCACCTGAGACACAACCGCTCCTATACCATAACCACTAGCATCCGTGTCAAGTATGAAAGATTTCGTTGGGTCCGGATAGGCTAATACAGGACTTTCAGTTAGACGAAGTTTTAATGTCTGAAATGAACTTTAACACTCATTGGTCCAATTAAATTTCTGTCCTTTTTCAGTTAATTTATTTAAAGGTTTAGCGATATCTGAGAATTGTTTGATAATCCGTCGGTAATAGCTACAAAGACCAAGGAAACTCCTAACCCCAGTTACATTAAGTGGCGTTCTACATCCACGCACACACACATTCAATCTTTGCCGGATCAGTGGCTATACCATTGGAGGACACAACATGTCCCAAATATTTCACCTCATGTCGAAACAGATTACATTTGGAAGCCTTCAATTTTAATCCAGCCTGGCGTAGACGATTTAAAACCATCTCAATTCGTTAATGAATTCAACTTCCTGTAATCGACACAAAATCTCAAAGTTCCATCTGATTTCTTGACAAGTACGACGAGACTAGCCCAGGGACCACAAGAGGGTTCAATAACCCCGCTTGTCAACATTTCATCCACGATCTTATCCATCTGGGGCCGGTTGCTCAAAGCTCTGTTAACTTTTAACGATTCGTTAACATGGAGTAAACGGAACTTTAGCGGAGAGAAAGGTTGTTGCTGGAAGCCCCGTTAACTTTAACGGATAATGAAATTGACTTTCCAGCAACAGAAATTTAACGGACCGTTAACAAACGACACGTGAAAGATAACGATCCGTTAGTTTAACAGATCGTTAAAATAACTTAGTTTTGAGCAACCGGCCCCTGTTGTTTCTGATGAAGGGCTACACGCCTTGCTCGTTGTTTTATAGGTTCAGAGTGACCCACATTGATGGTATGTTTCATCATATCTGTCCTACCAAGTTCCATAGAATTGGCTGCAAATAGGTCTTGATGTTTGGATAATAAGTTTGTGACTGCACCCGTCTGTTCTCTATCCAAACCCTCGGCCGCTCTTTTACACAATTTCAACACACGGGGAGGTAAATCCCTTTTTGGAGGCAACTTTGAACGGTCATCACTGGTATCAATCACATTCACTGGCACAATATCACCGATTCCCGTATGTTTGTTTAGAAACACATCATAGTCGTTGACATTCAGGATACGGACTGGAAGCCAGGGAGCAGAATCGGAAAGTTCACACACCACCTTGGCTGGTAACACATGTTTTCGCTCATATAATCGTTCTAAAGGCTCTAGCATCACCTCTGTGCAATATATCCGTTCACTAATACTTCATGACCAGCAGGTATAACAGTATTCTGAGCGAGAGACACACGGCAGATCCCGATTGGACCTTCCAAATGTGTGGCACACTTATCACCATTGATGCTTAAAGTCTTATTTTTCAAGTCGAGATGACAATCATGCTTTTGGAGAAAGTCTAATCCCAGTATGCATTGAGAACCAATGGAAAATATGGCCTTCCCGAGAACATGCATAAAGCCACCATTTGCAGCTTTTAGAGATTGGTGCATATATTCTAAAGTTGGCCTTTTGTCTTTCGGAATCGAATTATAGGCAGTACGAGATAGCATACTGACTGTTGCTCCAGTATCTATCAACGAATTTAGTTTTAATGAATTCACTATACACTTTACATGCAGACCGGTTTCACTCGGTTGACCGTAAGATGCCGTTCCACTTTTCAGACCATCACTTGATTCTACATGATCGCGACGATTGGGACTACCAGAAACGGGACGTTGTGCAGGTTGTCGCCAATTGTTTTTGTCCTGTGACTAGGTATAATATCGTTGAGTGCACTGTTGTTTTGAATTGTGATTAATATTGTCGTGTCTGCGTATTTCTAAACCTTTTCTGGTTCGGTTACCACTAGAGGGCAAAGCATCCGGTTGTCGAGTATGCATTATTTGTCTTTGAACAGTATTTAGGGACTCGTTCATTTCCTCCACAAGTTTCTTTAGATCATGTAGTTTGCGATTCTCAGATGGAAGATCAACACCACGGAGTTGTCCTTTGTTTGATTCGCCGGCAACACGATGAGCATCCAGTTCTACCGCGAGTCTCACCATTTCTCCCAAATTGCTGGGTCTGGACCTTTGAATCTGCCACACCATGTCCCTATCATCACAGAGTGCATCAAAAACGCATCTCTAGAAAGTATATTAATTAGTCACAATCCGTAGAAGGGTATGCCATAGCTACTAATCGTTTCACAGCTTCCCCTAATTCGGGTAAACTCTCTTTATAGACTGCCTTTTTCACGCCTTCAGCTGAGCTCGATAAAGTTGACTTTGGTTAGGTGGCAGAAACCTGTCTTCAAGAGCACTTATTAATTTGGAATACACTTTCCGGTCTTCCACTTTCATGAAGGATAACACTTTCTGGGTCCTACCTTTTAAACTGCAATGCAAGATGCAGGGCCATTTCATCACTTGTCCAATTGTTTAGATGAGCACATATCTCAAAATGGCACTTATAGTCCATCAACGATGAAGTACCATCGTAGTCTTGTGGATTTTTAACTGGTTTGCGATAATAGTCACTACTCATGCCTTGATTATAAGGCGTAGACGTCACACGTGGAGAAAAGGCCCTGTGATCTGCATCCATATTTTTATCAGTAGGTTTAGGGACATTTTGTTGCACACTATTCTTTAACTCACAGAGCTCGTTCCGATAAGAACCTAATTCTTCAGACAGAACTTTAAATTGTTGTAACTCGAGGCTATGAAAATCTTCATCACCCTTGTTTGATACAGGGGGGCTTGTGGGGTGCACACATGAAGAGGGATTTGTAAATTGTGACACAGTACTCTCATAATTACTTTAAATTTCACACATTTGTCTCCGGTTAGAGTTTAATTCCTGCGAAAGTTCGGTTAATTGATTTAACACCATGTGCTGAAAATCAGATTTGCCTGTATTATCACGGCCCAAAGAGGCATGCCAATGATCACACAAATCAGCATTTGATTCGGACAAATCACTAAACAAATTAAACTCAACCGTTTTTGACCTGCTCGTTTTTGGAGTCACACAAGGCTCTATATGCACAGGATTTCGTACAGGAACCACATTTGAGTCAAACACATTATTTTGTACAGGAACCACATTTTGGTCAAACACAGTACTTTGTCTTGGTACAGGAACCACATTTGAGTCGAACATAGGAACCACACTAGGGTGAAACACTGGAGTACGATCACGAGCGAGTGTCAAGTCCATGTCTGCCAGGCTATACATGGTCATAATGTTGTCAAGTTAAACCAAATAACACAGAGACACAGCAATGGGTCAACACGGTTACAGACGGGAAATGTTGCTTGTATGTATTGAGAAGTGAGACATTGCACAAATAGGAATAACCCAATCCCACCTCTGCCACCAAGAAAACCCTGTAGCGTTCAACGGCTGTATCCACTGATCTGTTATCCAGGGAGGGGTTTTGCTAAGCTCGCCTGGGATCACAACTCTCTTCGGTTAGTAATGAGTAAGTGTCAGCTAAAGAGTGACTATAAGGAATCCCCTTCCCAAGTTCTTGACCGGGATATCCAATAATTGAATGAAATGCGACTTACTCAATAACACAAACAACAAAATGAATATTTATATAAAAATATATTATCTTCTGGACAAAATAAAAGAAAAATGTAGCACAATAATGAAAATGACATCAATATTAAAACCGCTTTTAGGCGAAACCCTAACTATGGTCGAAACACGAACACACGTGTACGCGATCAGAAACGATATATAAAATATGGTCAACTGACACACACGTAATGACGAACAATAATATGATCTCTAATATTATGACACTCTAGGTAGTAAAACACTATTATACAATATAACTTAGCACCGAACACTCGGAGGGATTCACTAAAAAATAAAAGATCACAATAAGGAACCTTCAGACATCCACTCACGTTCTAATACTGCCAAGTTAAAAGTTGTCAGTCGAAGATCTAAGTTAATCTAATGAAAATACGCTGTGAACAGCTTATATATATGAAATCCCGTAAAATAGCGGGCAACGAGAACCCCCTATAATACCTTGCAAAAACGCCTACTCGCGAACGTGATGTTCATTCGCGAGACTAACGGTTATGTATAGGAATAGGATATTAACCTACCCAAGGTTGATATGATAGAGAACACGCGGGTGCAGCCCAAGTGTTCTCTATCATATCAATCCGAGGGAGAGTAGGTTTATATCTGACATATACAACGTTCACCCTTAAATTTAATGGACTCTTCTAAAAAAGGCAACAGTGATTGGATAATTGCTCGACATCACGTGCACGTGTTTGTTTATACGTCGCCATTTTGTAGTAATTGAACTGAAGAAAGCTAAAACAAAATGGATAGTAAAACGAAGTCAGACGAATAATCAATCCTTTTTAGTCACCATATTGACGATAGAATAGACGTGGATGCAACTATGATGAGGATCTATACAAAGCCTGAAGAAAATTTGGATCAAAAGGCAATCTTTTCCGATAATTCTGACAATGAACCGTGACTGAAGGTTACTTTTCGATATGTTCAGAGAAAGATTTGACCAACTGTTTTGAGTGGACTGTAGCCGTAGCCAAAAATACTTTACAAAGGAACTCTTGGGTGATAAATACTTTCAAGTCTTGGAGTGTGTGGAGAAATGATTTGGGCAGAAAGAAAATTCTGAAAGATATCTTAGACATGGACTGGAGTGTGGATAACCGAATTAAATAAGCCGATAAGCACGTCGTCTATTTAGGTCCCGAATTCTACAAACTGTACCAAAACATTTTTTTTGTATTATTTCGATCATCTACGTCAAGGGCGGTTGATATGAGCCGAATATATCGACCTGTAATGACGTCATCAGCGGTTGATATGAAATATCAACCTGTCAGGACGTCATCAGCGGTTGATATGAACCGAATATATCAACCTCTGATGACGTCACGAGAGGTTGTTATAAGATATAACTGCTATGGACATCAAAGAAAAAACTACAGCCAGTTGTATATTTATAAATAAATCGTAAGTAGAATAACATCAACATCGAAAGATCACAGGATCAATTAAGTCTATGCATTTAAATTATGGATTGACAAATGAATATATATTAAATGCAAAATGTGACGAAAGACTAGGGAATGTGGGTGGATACGGATAAATCTGCCGTTTAAACGGTAAGCTATGAAATAAAAAAAACCGTCACATAATGACCTAATGTCAAACTAGGTGGAAGGGTAGGCCCTAAATTTAAGATTATGACAACACATTATGTGATTTTATAAGCTTCTCCTACATTTTATCATTCTGTTTACAAAATCTTTCGCAGTAATCGGTCGAAAATAAATTTTTGACTACTTTGTTGGTTAGGTATTTTTGTGCTTTCTTTTTTTAACCTCCCACGGAAGAAAACTCTTTAAGGCTTGATTGCAAAAGTATTTTTGATAGCTAGTTTAAACATATTTTATTGCATCAACAAGAAAAATTCTTGATACAATTGGATTGGACAAAAGTTATTAAAACTTACAAACGTCCTTTCCATAGTCAGAAATTGTATAAATGTAATATATAGTGCAGCTTACTTAAGGAATTATGAGATGTAACAAATATTGATCTAATGTACATGATAAATAACAGACAAATAAACACAAAAAAAACATAAATGAACAGGGTGCAAGTGAACACAGCTTACAAACAACATTTAAAACGTTTAGTTGCTTTTATATATGAACACACTTTTCCGAACAATGAATTGTTTAGGTGGTTGGATAAATTGCTGTCACCCCACAATAGTGTGTGCACATTAATCGTAGGGAAATGGGTCAGGGATTCAAATAATTTTGCTCTTTCACTATTATTATTAAATTGCTTACACTGTAAAAGAAAATGGTTTGCGTTTTCATTTGGATATCCACAATTACACTGAGGGCTATTAATCAATTTAATTTTATGCAGATCAGAATTTAGCGAACTACACTGGTGACGCATTCTAGTATGTATAATATTTTCTTTTCTGTTACCGGATTGAAAAAAACTGGGCGCTACATTGTCATTGTTGGTATTATTTAATTTAGATTTAAAGTGTTTAATATCAGGAATTGTTTTTATAGATTCGTGTAAATTGTTCCAGTCTCTTATTGTTTGGGGTATAAATGACTTATGGTATAATGTGGATTTACAAAAAGGAACGGGAATATCAGCATTGTTACGTAGGTTATAATTGTGCTTTGACGTGTATAGCTCTGTTAATTTATCTGTAAGATAGTGTGGAAAATTGTTATAAATAATTTTGTGAAAGAGAGACAGTCTTCTTATCCTGCGACGTTCTGACAAATTAACCAGGCCAGTTTCATAATATAAAGATTCTTTACTTGAGTATTTTGGGAGTCCTGTAATAATTCTAGCTGCCTCGAGTTGAATTTTTTCAAGTTTATCGCGATCAGATACATTACAACAATCCCACAATTCACACGCGTATTCCAGTACGGATCTTATGAAAGATTTGTAAATAATTTCTAGTGTTTTTCGCTTAAAGGTATATTTAAATTTTCTTAATATATTTAAACGTTTAGATGCAGCTTTACAGATATTATCGACATGTTCGGACCATTTACAGTTATTTGATAGAGTAACGCCTAGGTGTTTGTGGTTAACTACAACATCTAATGATTCATTACCAAAATATAAAGTTGGGGCGTTCTCGGAGGTTTTGCTGAAATGCAATACTTTTGTTTTAGAAGGATTAAATTTTATCAACCAATCTTTGGACCACAACTTTAGTTTGGATAAGTCAGCGTTTAATGAATTTTCTATTTCATATACATTAGATTTAGCGCAACCAATGGCGGTGTCATCGGCAAATAATCTGGCTGTATTTTCCAAAGAATCTTGAATATCGTTTATGTATACAAGAAATAAAAACGGACCCAATACAGAGCCCTGTGGAACTCCATAATTAAGTGATAGGGTCGACGAGTAGGCGTTATTTACAAAAACAGTTTGGTTTATATCGCTTATATAACTGCTAAGCCAATGGAGAAAGGTACCATCTAAGCCGTAACTAGAAAGTTTTTTTAGTAAGCCATTGTGATTCACTCTATCAAATGCCTTAGAGATGTCACAAAAGATGAAACATGAACTTTCGCCATTTTCTAATGACTGCAATATGCTATCGTATAATTCAATAAGTTGGTGTTCAGTCGAAAATTTAGGTCTAAAGCCAGATTGATAGGAATTTAGTAAATTATTAAAATGAAAATAATTGTAGATGTGTTTAAAAACTATTTTTTCAAGTAATTTGCTAATAGCACTTAATAACGATATAGGTCGATAATTTGTAACATCGGACTTGTCACCTTTTTTAAATAGGGGCATAACATTAGCTTGTTTCCATATCTTTGGGAATATTCCCTCTTGTAAGGATTTATTAAATAGTAGAGATAAGGGGATAGAGATACTCTTTGCTAGATGCTTTAAGAGGAGATTACTTATTCTATCAGGGCCGTTTGCTTTTCTGATATCAAGATCTAAAATTAAGTCAGTTATTTCAGAATTTTGAATCTCGGGCATTTTAAATATAGAGTTTGTTTTAGGACGAAATTCTAATGAGTCGCTTAGTGATTCATTATTGGATACGGATATAAAAAAGGAATTTAGTAATTCGGCTTTTTCGCAGTCAGTGTATGCAACTTTACCATCTGTATTTGATATTAAAGTCGGTATAACAGTTTTAACATTTTGACCTAATAAATTTTTCATTGAGTACCAAAAATCACTAGACGTATTATTCGGTTCGGTGATAGTTGAAACAAGTTTATCATAATATTTAGATTTTAATTGTTTTTTTAAATTGTTAACTTTATTTCTTTGTGTTTTTGTACCGATTCAAATCCTTCAGTTTTTTTGTTTGAATAGAAATTCTTCGTAACCTATCACGTTTTCTAATCGCTTTTCGTATTTCGGAATTAAACCATGGTTTGTCAGAAGGTCGAATTGTCACGCGTTTTTTGGGGATGCATTCGTTGATAAACTGATTTAAAGTATCGTAAAATAATTCAGTTGCATCATCTAAATTGAGAAAATTAAATCGATTTATCCAGTCAAAATCATATATAAGA
This sequence comes from Patella depressa, assembly GCA_948474765.1. NCBI lineage: Eukaryota > Metazoa > Mollusca > Gastropoda > Patellidae > Patella > Patella depressa. Next base: position 32,730,854 of record OX419719.1, on the reverse strand, counting down.
TTGTTGAATTTATCATAATTCGCTTGCTTATAAATAGTTACTTCTCTTGTAAAACTTGCCATAGTATTAACATTAATATCTATAACACAACTAACACCTTTATGATCAGAAATATGTTTATCAAAATCTATAGTTTCACTTAAGCAAACGTTTAGGTCTAGTGGAGTTAAAATGACGTCTAATAAAGTAGATGTTGTGGACGTAACTCTTGTTGGCGTTAAAACAACATTTCTTAACGAGTTTGATAACAATAAATCATGTAACTTACTATTTTTTGTAGTGATAAGATCGATGTTCAAATCACCTAGAATTATAACAGTGTCAGTAGTTTGGTACGCTGTATCAATTGATGTATCTAAACGAGACCAAAATTCATAGTTAGCATTCGGTGGTTTGTATGCTGTTGCTATTAAGATGATCCTATGTTTGAATTTGATTTCTACCCATATGATTTCTGTGTCTTTATGTTCTAAATCGTTCCTTCTTTTGCAAAATAAAGTTTCGTTATTATAAACCAAAATACCACCACCGTTTGAATTTCTGTCCTTTCGAAAGGGACTGTGGAAACCAGTTCTTAATAAACACTCGTGACTTATTTTGTCGTCTAAATGTGTTTCAGTAAAACCACACACATAAAAATCGTCTGCTATTTCGAATATTTGGTCAAGTTTATTTCTTATACTTCGTGTGTTAAGATGGAATACCGATAGCGGATCTATATTTTCAATGTTGGGGCCGGGATTCAGTTCTATATCGCCGGATTTTAATAGAAGTGATTTGAGAATGTAAACATTATCAAATAGATAAGTAAACGAAGAATATAAGAAAATGTCTTTTGGGATACATATATAAAGCAATAATACTTTCGATGTATGAGACCCATCAAACCACTTTCTCACACAATCAGTCCTTTTGAAATAGCAAACAGTAGTATATATAACTACTAATCAAACGATTGTGAAAGTGGGTTGGCTGGGTCTCAGTCATATAATCATTAGTTGTTGTAGCAAGCATGTCCGTGTGTTCATTAGACAAAGAAAAAAGAAGAAGAAATACAAAATACAAAATACACAAAAGCAGTGAAATATTTACAGTTAAAACAAAGGTATAATACATAAACATTGAATGATTCGGTCATAATTAAGTTATTATAACATTTATCGAACGATATTTAAAGTAGACAAATTGAACAAAAATGAAGATGGAAGTTTAAAGTGATAATACTTAGAGGGTGGTCAGATTAACAATCCGATATATAATTTTGATACGAGAAGTGAGTTCCCATAGTTGACAATTATTTAGATAACTGGCTGTCTTCAATCTATCTGTTAAAAGGAATAAATAACGAAATCAAAAGTTTAGACTGGGATGATAACCCAAATAGTAAATATTTGAATGAAACCTTTGAGTAGTTAATTTTACAAGCATTGTATTGTGGGCACAGTTTATACATTCGATGAAATTTATATCGTAATTAGTCGTGTAATAATATAAATGTAATACATATAACTATAAAATATAAACTAAATAGTGGCCTAAGCTTACAATACTCAGTAAAATTGGACTATAGGGAACCATCAAGTAACGTACGTGACATTACTTTACAGGGAGATTTCGACATTGTTTTTAAAAATCTAAGCAAACTTATAATTACATGTAGGATAATTGTGGCAATGACGAATGCATGAAACAATTTGAGGTATTATCAAGTTGTCATCAACTTAAATATACTTTATGGGTGATTAGGTAATAGTTACAAACTAAATAATGTAAATGGAATTTGCTGAAAATTTCAGTCGAATTGATCCACTCTGAACCTAGGATTTAGCGATTGAATTTTCGACCTAACCTCGATCATCGTTACGAAGGTCTGCACGATAAAGGGCATAGTATCAGTTATGCATTTCATGATTAAATCGTGAATGAAAACTAATTAGCAAATCAGATCCTAATCCAGTAAATAATGCAGGTTAGCGATGACATCGAAAGTTGATTATTGTCTAAGTAACTTTTAATTAATAATTTAGATAACATTTCAGGCCTAAAGTAAGACTTACAATAGCCAGATTTAGTTCTTGCATAATGTGTGTTTATATATATTTTAAATACATGAAATGTAAGTTTAGTTATTAAGAAAAACAGCAAAAATCAGTATATAGTGGTTTGGGAATAATACTGATTGGTTCAAAATTGTAAAGATACAGTCGGGCATCATTATTTCTTTTTATCTGGCTGAGGGGTTGAGGCAAATCCGCCAAAATCTCGTAAGGATTGTTGTTTTAATGTTCCAACTCTATTATCGTCGTCTATACAATCGGAAGATGTGTTAATTGCAGAATGTGATAATGTAGCTTCGTTGTAATTAAACAAAGATTTATGAGCTTGTGAATTTTCTCCGGTTGTTGATGTATGAAAGTTATCCAAGTCCTGCTCACATGTTATGACAATATTTCTGTCGTCTGCTAGAGGTCGTATGTACACTCGACCATCATACGTCCAACAGTTTTTAATCAGTTTTGATTTAAACATATCACGACATCTTTTGTAAAGTGCAGCGCGTTTACGAGTGAGGGCTTCATTGATAAATATCTTGTGATTTTGGGTGAGGTTTCTCTGCTTTAAGTTGCGTTTAGAACCATATATCCTTGCTCTGTCTCTGTAGCTAATAAAGCGTACTATTATGTCACGTCCCTTGTCTTTGCGTTCGGCTCCAACCCTGTGAGTTCGGCCAATTTGACTTAGTGTCAATTTGGTCTCTTTTTCAGGAAGTATGTCATTGTTAATAACATTTATCACTATATTATCAGTGTTTTCTCCAGGTGTTTCGGGGATGCCACTAAATTTTAGGCATGTTCGCCTGGAATACCGTTCTAAGTCATCGACTCGGTTCTCTAAATCATCTATACGATTGCGTAGAGGGTCTGTTAATGTTGGATGAATTATTTTTATTATGTGGTCCATGATCAAATGATAGCTGTTTGTGATACTCTATGTTCTTACTTCTTTTTATTGCGTATGATGCCTAGATCTACCACAATTTTTTCTTGACGCCAAATACGCGAATATTAACCTACCTTTTTTCAATTTGGGCCCTTATTCACGAAAACTTAAATCTCTTAAAATCGATTGTAACTTAAAATTTGACCTTAACTTAAGATAAGCCGTATTCACTAAACTCATTTTCGCTAGATTTTAAGTTACAATCGATTTTAAGTTAAGTCAGCTACTACCCTGTCTTAACTTAAAATCACAACAAAATGGCTGCCAACTTCATCAGACGTCAGTTGTTTGCTAGGCCTGAAAGAGTTATAAGAGACCGAACAAACCCGTTAGAATTTCTAAATCCTGAAGAAATACGTTCCCGCTATCGTTTTTTTCCTGAGATCATCCTCTACTTGGTCCGTATTTTGCATATTAATTTAAGTAGGCCAACCAGGCGGTCGTCGCCCCTGTCGGTGTTACTACAACTTTTGGTAGCCCTGAGATTTTTTGCTACTGGCAGCTATCAGCTCGTTATTTCGGACACACTGCACATATCACAACCCACTGTAAGCCGGACCGTCCGCGGGGTGACAAATGCCCTTAAACAAATTTCCAACCGGGTAATACAATTCCCAACTGAACGAGAAGAAGCAGACGTTTCTCGGCGCTTTTTCAACATCGCAGGTAAGTTGTGAAGTCACAGTCAGATAAACTTTATTTTAAGTTACGGTACACATTATGTCTTCGTAGCGTGTTTAACGAGAAGATAATCAAGAGTTACACACGACTGTCTTTATAATAAATACAAAATCGCAAAGCGAATTGTTACGACCGCCAAACTGTCCGAAGTGCTTGACGTTTGTTGACACTTTGACGTAACCTTGAACTTTTCATGATAAAATTAATACTTCCTGACGGGAGACCACTCACTTTGTTGCAAATCGGCAAGAAGACAATTCGGACAAATTAACAATTTCGGCTTGGCATTTATTGCTGTGGTCTTTTGCACAATTATGTTTAAAGCTCTTCATTCATATTATTATTCTGAATAACGGTACTTCTTGAAAAAAAAAGAATTATAAACTGCCTTCAATAATATATTAATATAGCCTAATAAAATTAATTTTGAAATAATTTTGTTTCAGTTCAGTAATATGCTTAAATAAATTCCATCAACTTTTTTTTTAATATTTTAAAAATAACTTTTCTGTTTTAGGTTTTCGAAATGTAATTGGATGTATTGACGGCTGCTTAATAAAAAAACCTACTTTTAATACAAACGAATACATTTGTCGAAAAGGTTATCCTGCATTGAATACCCAGGTATTAAAATGCTAATCATGGAACTAATTTAGGGTATAGTAAATTGCCTGTGTAATTAAATTTTGAAATTGTTTAAATTTGCTAGAGATTACGAGTACAACATGTATCTGATTGCCATGAAAAAAGACTGGTTGTTGTAACACAAATGATTTATTTTATTGCAGTTTACCTGTCTACCGGACCATCGGTTTTCAAGTATTATTGTTAAGTGGCCTGGCAGTTGCCACGATTCTCGTGTGTTTAATGAATCTGCAGTTAAAACGTATATATGGAAAATGGTATGTTAAATATAAGCATGCCCCTCCTAAATATAGCCAAATATAAAATCTATTAGAATAGTAAAATCTATTTAACTTCTTACACTTGTAATTTGTGCGAAATAATACCTACCCATTTTTATACTAGTTTACTCTATCTAGAACACGGCACCTTTTTTAAGAAGTTTTATATTGCTACAAGAAATTTTATTAAACAATTATATTTTATTTATTGTTATTGACAGGAGACCATGGTGTATTGCTTGGCGATTCAGGGTATGCAAACCGGCGGTATATGCTAATTCCATTCTTGAACCCCCTCAATGAACCTCAACGGCGTTATAATTCAAGTCACTGCAGGACCAGAGTCCGGATTGAACAGAGCTTCGGGATTTTGAAGAATAGGTTTGGGTAAGCTTTATAAAGTCATTAAATGCACAAGGTCATATGGTTTAATTTTATTTCAATAATTCGTTTGCAGGTAAGGGTCTTTTAGCAGGGGGGGGGCTAGACCAAGAGAAAACCCACGGGGTTTGAAAGGCGACCATACTCCATGCCATGTACAAGCAGGGAATCCAAACCATGCCACTTGACTCAATGACCTATTGATCCTTGATCCAACTTGCATGTGTTAACCATTCAGCAACCCACACACAGTATTAAAGATTAAAGGTGCATAATGTAAGATTTAGATAAGCTATGGCGATACTCTCTTCCCATAATGATTGATTAACAATCAAGATGTGGACAGTCTATAAATGTAACGAACGAATGAACGAACGATGCTACCTCAGCTCCACCGGGTTATACTGTGCATTCTTTGGAAGTGCACTATTAACCCTTTACATTTTATTTTACAGAGCTTTACTCATTCCCTTAAGATTGACTCCAGAGAGGGCTATTGTTGTAATCATTGCCTGTGCAGTTCTCCATAACATCGCTATTACGAAAAAAGATACTTATGAACCTTTGATGGAGGAGGATCCTGACAATCAAACAGAGTTACCCCAGGAAGACGATGCCCCAACTGGATTGGCTACTCGCCAGTATTTTGTAAATCAGCATTTTCATTAATATCTTTTGATATGTTCCTTCAGGGTTAATAAGGGCATCTAAAAGTATGAATTTTTTTTTTATCACATCCAAATCTCATTTTTAACTAAAGGTATGAATGTTTCTAATCACATCCAAATCTTATTTTTAACTAAAGGTATGAATGTTTCTAATCACATCCAAATCTTATTTTTAACTATAAGTGTGAATGTTTCTAATCACATCCAAATCTTATTTTAAACTAAAAGTGTGAATGTTTCTAATCACATCCAAATCTTATTTTTAACTAAAAGTGTGAATGTTTCTAATCACATCCAAATCTTATTTTTAACTAAAAGTGCGAATGTTTCTAATCACATCCAAATCTTATTTTTAACTAAAGTATGAATGTTTCTTATCATATCAAAATCTTATTTTTAACTAAATACATTGGATAACCTGACCTAATTATCTTTGAAGGAACATATCTTTAAACGGACAGAAAACAACTAATAACAGGTTTATGAGATACTTGCATATTTTTTTTAATTTGATAACTTTAGCCCCTTGAGCATCCACAAAACTTTTCAAATTGATCAAGAGCCATAACTCTGTCAGTAATTATCGAAAATTAATAGGCTATAATATTTAATTCAACTAAACCTGCATGCAGGAATGACGGGTTTCACTGACATATGACATCATATAGTGAAAATTTTATGTAAATAGAATAATAATTGGCACTTTTATAGACCCAAAACCTTGAAATGTGACTTGTAGACAATCGACTATTTCTCTGCAACCGCACAAGTTATATGAACATGGTTTTATACAAATCGAACAATAAATAATTAATGTAGGACTGAAAAACTGAATTAGCCAATGGCGGCCAAGGAAAATTACGGAAACAAAAAATGTTGACATTTTTGTTCAAATCAGATGACTCTTTAACCTTGGTTAAAATGTCATATAAAAATATTAATAAATATAAAAGTTTTTTGTAAAAATTAAAATTTTCAAAATTTAGCGCCTAATATCTTCCAAGATTCATCAAAAATCAAAAGTAACATAGCTATGTCCCCTGTTGCTGGCTGTCAAAATGCATCATATGCTAAAATCCAATGATTATTGTTAATATTACGGCAATATTTCAAAAAACGACATTTTCGGTGTTTTCGAACATTTCGCAATGTCGCAGAATGCCGGGAATAGCTTTAATCTCTAAGTCACACCCACTAAGCAAATTGGAAAAAAAAAATGATAATAATAAGAAGAATAATAATAAGAATAATTTTAACAAAAACAATAGTGTTTCACACAAGCTACGCAGTGTGAAACCCTGATCAGCCATTAACTTTTTTTCTAAAAGTTTAATTTCAAGTTCACATTTTTTTTTTTTTTTTAATTTTATAAGCTTATTCAATTGTGTTGAGGAGGATGCAGAGATAGCTCTTTTTTTCTTCAAAGCATTTGAAGGCCTTTCTTCTGTAAGTAAATGAATTACACAACATAAATAAAAAATACCAACTAAGAAAAATAGAAAAAGACTTAAGACAATATATTATTTAACAGATGGGTCTATGCAGGATATTTTCCTCAGTTTAAACTTATCCTACATGTATTATTCCTATTTAAAACATATTTTAAGTATTAAATTTTATGACAAAAGTCATGCATTTTGTTTAATTTGCTTCTCAATTAACAAAACATTGTCACTCATTGCGTGATTTCAATTATCATATCTTTGTAACTGAACTAAATTGAATCCTTTTTGGACTAATATTCTCTATAGATTCAACTTTCACAATATTGTAGTTTATAACTTGGGATTCTTATAGCAGTCACATCACTCATAGACTCTTTAACTTAAACAATATTCATTCTTACCAGTAACAATGTCTTTTTTCAATAAGGCCTTAATCAGTTCCTGGCCTTCTGCTGGATCAGCTGAAACACGAATAAAATTTACGTTCATAACACAGAAGTAGTCATTTTGATCGCATACCATATATTCTCACTTTAACACAATAATATTCATGTATACTGCACAAAATAATTAATGTAGATAAATGTTGACCATTACTATTAGTGTAATAAAGATGAAGTTTAACTTCCTACTTTTCTGCACCAACCTGGATCATAATGACGTGCATATATAGCCTACTATGCAGTGTGCTATGAGGAAAGTTTAACTTTGACATTTTCACCTACTTGGGCATTTTTACTTACTCCTCACTGAATTCCCACTGTTAAAGGTTTTTTATGAGCAGTTGCACTTTACATTTACACAGACAAAAATTAAATATAATATACCTGAACTATTACTAGTATTAGTTTCAGCAATATAATTGCCAAAGAGGCCAGCTGTGTCTGTTTCTTCTATAAAAAAACCAAAACATTTAATCAAGCGTGGGAAATATTAAAAGATATTACTGTATATGTATGCTAACATCAAAATTATTATATCTGATAGTGATTATAACTACAAAAAATACACTGCATATTGCTTTTTTTTCAAATTTAATCAAAGAATGGCTCTTGAAAAAAATTTCAAAATATCAGTTTAGTCGTACATGTAGGCCTACATACCTTCATTTAAGTCCAGAATATTGTCAGTGTTGAAACTGCAGCTTGGGACAGGCTCAACCATGTGGCTTCCTATCAAATTAAATTTAAAGAGCTGATAGTTCTCGCTATAACGAAAATGGAATATGTTGAAAATTTTAGTCAAATTACTTCAGCCATTCTTAATATTTACAAAGCAGTGAACAAATTTATCAAGAAACATGAAATACATAATCTAAGCTAACCTAACTCAGCAGACTCGGAAATAGATTCAGTACCAGTACAACTGAAAATATCCCCCCCCCCCACTGACACCAGTTATCTGAGAGCTGTTTTTCCTGACCAGAAACTCCAAAACCACTGTTTCAGCATCGGACAGGGCAGCTCCTCGTCCCCCACCAGTTTTATTCAAATTCTCCCTGTTTTTACGGAGAGCTGAAAAAAATAAAATTTTAAAGTAAGGCATTTTGATATTTTGAAGTAAAAGTAATCAGAATGAAAGTTGAATTTTGGGGCTGTTGCCCTTAGGGCAAGCTCAATTTAGTAAAAATGGTTTCATGTATTGAAAACTGATTTCCTGTATTGCATGTTACCCAGTACAAATATATTTTTCATTTTAGTGTTATTCATAAATCTGCAATTGGAAATAGTTCTATTAATAATAATATTGATCAAATCATTGGTATACAGTCATAACTACTGCTTGGCTGCAGGGCTGCAGTAGCCTAATTCATATTCATTAGACATACTACAGGTCAATAGGCTGACTAACTTATGTAAATAATCTCAATAGGCCTACCTATTATTTTATAGAAATTTGCAATAAAACTCACCTGAACATTTCAATTGTGCCCACTTTTTTTTCACATATTCTACTTTCCTGTTGGTTATTGATAAACTAAAGAAAATTGAAAAAACAACTATATTATATTATGGTTCTGGTAGTCAGGTAGTGGTATTATTAAATTAATATTGTACATGATGTTTATATAATTATTATAATAATTGTCTTTTTTTTTTCATTAATGCATAGATCTATTATATATTTATATTATTAAATTGAGATCTCAAATCTAACAAGATCTTATTGAGATCTCAAATGTTAAAAGTTCTTTTGTTTTGATTCAATTGATCCAAGTGGTTTTGCTGCCTGTACCAAACTTATGCTCACCTATTCACTCTATCATTACACCGTCTATCCAATATAGCCTTCCAAGCCTCTTCCTTGGATGATGAGGACACCCCACCCACCCCAGGCCCCGAAAACTCGCCCTATAGTATGTGGGCCCTTTCAATATATGCCTCAACAAAGGCTAATTCTTCCTTTGTTGTCCAGTTTGGCTGTCTGTCCCTTTTTTCTGCCATTGTTGTTTGGAATTCTAATGAATTTTGGTAGTGCCTAAATATGGCACTTGAATTGAAAAAGTCGTCTGCTAAGATCTAGGCTAATGCTGTAGGACAGTGTAGGCCTAGGCCCAAGACGGTTTAGTTACACCTCTTTACTAAAGCTAGTAAAGGCTTGTCGGCCGTACACATTTACAAGGCACACAAACACACAAATATTATGTTTACTTACACATAAGGCTTTGGCTGACCGTAGACTATACTCTTCGTTAACCATCCCCATCAAAGATCGATCGATCGATGACGATACCGATAGGAAAAAAAGGCCTTGCGCTTTGATTCACTTATCAACACAAATCAAAGAGGATACGTGTTTTCGTTTTAATTCCCATTCATCTATTTCACAATACTATATAAAATCAACACGTTATACGAGGCGCACGCCAGTTTAAGTGTTCTCTTGAATGTGTGAAGCAATAAACTAAAAACATTTATCGTCGAAGATTGAGATGAAATAAGACGGGAAATGTCGTCGCCATGGATTGGGTAACCCAAAAGTAACAGTAGAACCACGCAATATGTTTCACAGTCAACACAATTTCACCAAATACACGCATAAGTAAAATACTATTTCCTTATTTTCATAATGATTACTATCAAACTAATCCTCTGCCCACATTATATTAGCGATCAAATTGTAGCGAGAAACAATAACAAACAAGCGCCCTTGCGAGTGACATCCAAAACGCATGCGCATTACAGATCTAGTCGCTTGCGGTCTTGACAATGTGCTATTTTAGCTAAAATCGATTAAAATCGAATTTTAACTTAAAATTGATTTTCATGAATACGACTTGTCTTAAGATAAAATTTGATTTTTGTTAAAATCGATTTTAAGGATTTTAGTTTAAGGTTTCGTGAATAAGGGCCTTAAGAAATTATTAAAATGAGCACATAATGAGGGTTTAGAACACAATTGTGATAAGTCAAAATGTCTGATTTTGAGAAAATCGCAAATTAAACTTTTGATTCACAGCAGAAATTTCATTTATTAATATATTTTAACAAAATTTTCAGGTCTTCTGTCATTTGCATGATTCTTTCTTAAGGCTATCGTAGAACTATGATTTAGTATTAAATTTCAGACATATTATGGGATGTGTGACTTATCACTTTTAGGCACAACTGGTACTATAAGACTTATCTTGATATCAACTATGTTATAAAAACATGAAATGTAGAATTATAATCAAATTATGGCATAGAAGCCCATTGGAATGTTATGGGACCTTTTCATATAACCTTACACAAATAAAATCATACCTGTGGTGCAAAAAAAAAACCCATCCAAAACAAAAAAACAACTGTGTTTTTTCAATCCTCCAATTTGAATCAAACAGCGCTTTACTGAATGTCTTTTATTTATCAAGGAAGAAATACACGTATCACCTTCATAATATAAACTATAGCCTGAACAACAACTTGAAACCATTTATTAAATAATAGTTGCGCTTTAACAAATTTAATCTATTCTTTGTTTAACTTGCTGACGATCTTGTATCTTAAGACACACAGGTTGTTGGTTCCTTTTTTGAGAAAAACTAACGGTTGTAATCAAGTTCAATCCTCATAACAACCACGGTTAGATAATGAGGGAAGGTTCTTGTAAAAATGATGAATTTTCAAACACACTGAAGATCTCGCTAATCACTACGCGCATATTATGTAGATCACGGCGAACCCGCAGTGAAATGCAGAAAACTGTCTCAAGTGTGAATAAAACTACGCTATAAGTAGCCTACGAGCATAAATGCAGAAATTTTAACCCTATTCCATGTTGCCACCACATGTAAACCATGCCCCATAAAACCTCACCATGCTCTTGCCATGCTTCCTCAACACGCCACCACATCCTAGAATAAGCAGTGGGGGCGGGGGCTCCTGAGCTTGGAGTGGCCCAATTGGCTGGAAAGTGATCTCTCAGTCGTCACATCCCTGCCACCACCGCACAACATACTCACTACGGTCAGGGCAAAGTGTGGAAATGAAATGAAATGAAATGGGGTTTAACGTCCTACTCTTTTGCACCTAACCTGGGCTAATGGAAGACGGGCATACGGCATACGCCATACAGTGTGCTATGAGGGAAATTTTGCCCGGGCAGCGGCGCCACGCCCTACTCTTATATCGAATTCCAACTGCCAATGTGTACACGGGACCTCGGTTTTTCGTCCCATCCGAACGACTAGGCAGCTGTCCTTGTCAGGCCCCCCTTCTGCATCACTGACAAGGGGAAATCACGACGGAAAATCGGGATGAACTTTCTCACCGTGATCCCCGTGTGGACGTGAAAAGAGTATTTCTTGATTTCGCCGCAGACTGATTGCAAGTATCCTTTACACTTGAGAAGAATTTGCGTGCGGTGAGCGCGAAGGAAAGCCTTTATTATAGGTGAATAGGGCCTTAAGCATACCTATTGCGGGTATCGCCGTCTGATTTGTCGCAGGGATAGTTTTTGGCAAGGATGCCGTGCGCGCAATCAGACTTCGAGCGTAGTAATCGCAGGTCGAAGTTGTAGCAGGCGTGTGATTGGCGCGTGGTTTATCTTTTGCCCCACTCCCCACGCCTTTAATACATGGCTACACTGCATGTTCCACACCGCCTACTACGCCCTCTATGCTCCCACCATGACCCCATCATGCCCTTACTGCTCGCTTTCAGCCACGATCTGGCTGATTATTTCATGCATAGCGTAGCAAAGTTGTGGTGTAGCCTATGTCTAAAGGAGGGTTAACAGAAATTGGAAGTCTTTGTCGATTTAGTTGATATTTTGAATATGCGGACTGTCTTAAACAGAATTTTTCACAAATGTGTCCCTGTTAAAGGTTTTTGCAGATATTCGATATTTATAATGTCCAATATTTGCAGTAGCCGTCTTATGACTTATCATGTTATTGCACTCAATATTAGATTTATGCAGTGCATAGAAATGTTAAGTCTGACTTAACATATTTTAGCATTAAAAAATATTATAACTGAGCATAGAGCATAAAAAAGATTGGGTAATTTTAAGATATTTGGAAATGAGTAAGGATGATGATTTCTACATCAATGAAAAGAGAATTACATTCTCTTCATTTTAAAAGAATAAAAATTTTTTTGTTTTTTTTGACTTATAACAATTATGTTCTATACCCTCGATAAATGAGATTTATCTTAAACATGGGAAGAACAACTTGTTAACGTAATAAATAGAAAACTGATTAAATAGCTAACGTTAAACTGGAAAGGGTGAACAAAATGCAGAGTTAAACTATTTAATTGCACCCTTATAATTACTATTAAATGATTATAATTGTAGGATTGATCACATGTATTTGTTTGATGCCAAGTAAAGGGTGCTGCAATACGGTAAGTCATAACAATAGAAAATTATAATATAGGATATTATCTGGATTCTTTAAGGATAATATCTAAATGTTGAATTAAACGTCGATTATCTATTGGACACCATCTAAATGGAATTTTTTTTATTGGACTCCCTCTCCCTGAAGTGAATGATGTGTAGGTACTATCTCCTTAGTTTTAAAAGACAATTTGAATATTTGTGAGTTACAGAAGAGTTCCTGTATGCCCCTTTATAATGTGATCTAGGTTGACGGATTGGATATGCTGGTTGATAAAATGGGGGAGGGGGCACAACTATACTCCCTGTAGTCTAGTTGTTTACATACAAACATTTGTTAGTTATATCCGCTAATCTCTAACCTTGAGTTTGAGCTCTTTGTGTAAGCTCATTTGTAATTTCGTGTCATTTTTTTGGTAAAAGCAAAAACTCTGTTGATTCTGAAAGAAGATATCATAAGTTTTTTAAAAAAAAATAGGGTGCCATTTTTTTTTCATGTTCTAGGGTTCCGAAACCCAAGATGGCGTCCAAATGATCGCCATTCAGCAATAATCCAATATCTTCGCTAGTATACATGATATGATGCCAAACAAAGTATCTAAATATAGGTTTTCCAACACAAGAAAACCAATGGAACCATCAAATTTAGAATAAAATGTGATTTACATGCCCAATTTCAAGATGGCGTCCAAAATGCCCGTCGTTTAGCAATATAGATAGACTTTCAATGAGGAACCGAATGATAGCACGTGGTCATTCTTATCTCCATAGTAACTATAGATATACTATGATGTCACAATGTAATGATGTCAGATGTGTGTCGTTACCATGGAGATATAACGCAGCTCAGGGATTTTAACTAACATGGCAGAGTCTTCATCTAACAAGACAGATGTCGCATAAGTGGTTGTTCTGTTGATGAACTGCAACAGAAAGGTGTTTCCTACCACAAGACATGTTACAAGGATCTCACAAATAAAACAAAAGTTGAACGAGCAAAAAAAGAGATATGAGAAGGGAGAAGCAACAGGCAATGTATGTGACGTAAAACAGAAGAAAAAAGGACGACCATCACAAATCCCGTCTACCTGTACTTCTAAATCTGTACCAGAAGTCGGACTGGGCCATGTACGTACAAGATGTCAGACTTTTGACAAGGAGATGTGTATCATTTGCCAAGAGGACAAAACAGACAACTTGCATAATGTCTCAACAGAAAACATGGGAGCTCAGCTCAAGGCAACTGGCCAACAAACAACAAATGAACAGTTAAGAGTCAGACTGAGCAATGCTGTTGTATCGTCAGATCTTTTAACAGCAGTTGCAGAGGACACGAAGTATCACCTGCCGTGCTTAAGTCATGCAAAACGAGAGATAGAAAGGGCTAAGAGACAAGTCCCTAAAGATGATATTAAGTTCGCACAGTTAGTGTCTGATGTAGAGATTCTCGACATGGTGGAAACAGAAATTAACAAATCAACGTATGAATCTGTTTTGAATATGAACGACATTGAAAAATCCTATGTGTGTTTGCTGGAAGCAAACGGGTTTACTTTACCCGATTATCCGCGATACAAAGCATACCTAAAACAACTGTTTTTAGACAATATCCCTGATGTGCACTTCACCAGACCTCTAGACAAAACAAAACCAGAACAAGTACTTTCTACAAAGGCCAAGGAAAGCCTATTAGCTGGTGGTCTTGCCAACGACCCAAGCAAGCTAAGAGAAGATGTGAAAGTCCTTCTGAAAGCTGCTAAAATCCTGAGAAAAGACATTGCAAACGCACCTCTGTGGAAATTTCAAGGAACATTTGATAATTATGAACCACCGGCTTTGCTCCAACTCTTCTTCAATCATGCTATCCAAGGTTAAAACTACCAGCAGGGCCGAATCTATGAATCAAAGTGCATCTGTACTGGCGCAGCATTTCGTGTGTGCATACAAGACTGATCGACAGGTTACTTATGGAACAAAACACAGAAACGTCGCTTTCAAACACCGAACTGAAACTCCCCTCAATGTCGGATTAGCTCTAGATGTGCACAAAAGCACCAGATCAAAGTGCCTTGTAGAAAAGCTAGGCCAACTAGACCTCTCTGTCCCATACAAAAAGGTTATGGAAATAGAGACTATGGTGGCTGTTAGCGGCCATTCTACATCGTCGACTTGTCGGGTTGTGAAGGCGACAAGTCGCGGCACGACAAAGCGAAATAATTGCATTTCGTCGACTTGTCGCTTTGTCGGGTTGTGAAGGCGACAAAGCGACAAGTCGACAAAATCAACCCGACAACGCGACAAACTAACCCGACAATCGTCGCCCTCATTTTGTCGACTTGTCGGGTCAATTTTGTCGACTTGTTGCTTTGTCGCCTTCGACTTATTCACAACCCGACAAAGCGACAAGTCGCCGAAATGCAATTATTTCGCTTTGTCGACTTTTCGCTTTGTCGCCTTCACAACCCGACAAGTCGACAAGCCGCCGAAATGCAATTATTTCGCTTTGTCGACTTGTCGACTTGTCGCCTCGGAAGTCAATCACTGCGCATGATCGAGCAGTCTTCGGTTAAGTATGGAAGCCTAATCTCGACGAGGCGAGGGTGCTTTTTCAGCATTTGGTTTTGTTTTGCTACACCTGACCATTACTGATAGGATTGAAAAATTCATTTGGTTAGATTTACATTAAACGACCCATAAAATTAAGAATCTATATTTCAGAGGAGAGTCAGTTTTATATGTTGATATGTATGTTAATGTATGCTTTCAATATATCTATCGTAATTTAGAATTCCTTCGCATCTTCACTGATTACCATCAACATCACAGTTTACCCAAATACATAATAATAATCAATCTACTAATATCCCAACTCAAATCATATATGTTTTCGTCGTGTTTTCCCCTTGTCAGTGATGGGACGAAAACCGACGTCCCGTGTACACATTTGCGTGCACATAAAAGATCTATTGGCAGTTGAAATTCGATATTAAAGTAGGTCGTAGCGCCCTTTCCAGACAAAAATTCGCTCATAGCACACTGTATGGCATAATGCCCGTCTTCCATTAGCCCAGGTTAGGTGCAGAAGAGTAGGACGTTTAACCCCATTTCATTTCAAGTGAATATATTGTTTATGGTGAGTATCCAAGACATGCGATCTGGATCAACCAATTGACCTAAAGGTGCACGAAGGAGGACCTGATAAGGCCAGTTTTTAGTCGTTCGGATGGGACGAAAACCGACGTCCCGTGTACGCTTTTGATGATCAATATGTTGTTTTACCTGTACATGTATATGATGAACTTAAACATAGAATAAGCGATCAGTATTCACAGGAATGGAATGAAGATCGGTTGAAATATTCAAAACTAAATTATTATAACCTTTTCAACATTGCCTTATCACAAAAAGAATATTTATCAAATAGCTCAAATCATAATTACTGAGTATCTCTATCAAAATTTAGATGTGTATCACATAGCTTATCACATACGATACAATTAACAGAAATGATAGAATTTGTAAATTATGCAATTTAAATAACGTTGAAGACGAATATCATTTTTTACTTTGCTGTCCATTATATAAAAATTTAAGAGAACAGCTTATTCTTTTTTATTATAGAAATTAACCTTCTCTCCATAAATTTATAGACATTATGTATTCCACATCACCAGTTATTTTAAACTCGTTAGCAAAATATATACATTTATAATTTATTAAACGTCATTCTTTTCTTGACGCTATTCTTCCCTAGAACTTTCATTCTTTTCTAACTTATTTTGTACTATTTGTATCATTATCACCTTTACATATTTACAAATTTATTCATTGTAACTTTAAGCAATAAAGAATTACTTACCTACTTAATATACTATTTTGTTAATTACAAACCATATTGTTTATAGTTAAAACTTATATACTTTTAATAAACAAAAACAAACATTTTGGGGACAGTCCAGACCACGTTTATTTAAACTATGACTTAGTTTATCAACCAATGTACTTTTCTGCATCAATGAAGACAGGCATATGTTATGCCGTGATGGCCTATTACGGGGTAAATTCTGTCAAGACCGCGGCGATACGACCGGGGTACTTTTTTCTGCCAACATATTATTTTAAACTATTTTTCGACACCAATGCAGTGTGCTATTAAGGAAAGTTTGCCCAGACAGCAACTCCACGGCCTACGCTTATTTGAAACAATTCCAACGGACACAGGTTCCATTACCTGCACGTCACCGTACATTAGACATTGGGGAAGCCATGCTGGACGCAGACCTTCTGGTTAGTGAGCCAGTCATACAGTTACTGTCAAGGAGATTTGAAATTGGAATGTGGCCAAGAAAAAGCTTTAGTGCATTCTGTAAAGGAAACTTGCCTATAAACATCCTAAGAAGAAAGGATTTAAATTTTAAATATTTTTTAATGTACGGTAGCAAAGCTAGCATGTTCTATTCTCAATTACCATAGGTATTTTAAAAGCATAAATTACATATCAACATATAATTTTATGGGTCGTTAAATGCAATCGTTAAATGCAAATTTAACCACATGAATTTTTCAAACATATTTGTGTAATGGTCAGGTGTAGCAAAACTAAACCAAATGTTGAATAAACGCACCCTCGCCTCGTTGAAATGAAGTTCGCCGACGAAGAGCTCACCAGGTGGCGCGCGTGAATTATGGGTTATAGTTCACGGCCTTATGTCAACATACGATCTATGATGTAAACATCGGAGAACGCTAGATCGGAGACGGTCCTACGCAAATTGTTACGTCATATGTGAATTGTGGGTTAGGGTAAGGGTTAGGCTTGATCATGGGTTAGGGTTAGGGCTAGCCCTGTTTACATCTCGGGACTTTGACCAAATCTACAGGTCGTAGCCCTTACCCTAACCCTAACCCACAATCTATATATGACGTCATATGTGCTAAAATGCGTAGGACCGTCTCCGATCTAGCGTTCTCCGTAAACATCGTCTGCTACTTCCTGTCGTCTCTAATGACGCACAATGCCGCAGTATTGCTGTGTACCAAACTGCAAAAACTCAAAAGGTGGGCACACTTTTCCGAAAGATCTAATTCTGCGGAAGAGATGGATTGTTGCCATAAAGCGGAATGATCAACAGACTGGAAAATTATGGCAACCCGGGGAGCACGATCGTGTTTGTAAAGATCATTTTACCAATGACGACTACACAAGTACACTTCTCGGTAAGAAAACAAAATAAATAAAAACATAGGCCCCTAGGCCCTACATACATGGTTCATCATCTTTGCACTAAGATGCTGAGTTTGATATTGTTCAAATCCCCATACGAGAATATATTCTTAGGTCTGTTGAAAAATAAAATAAAATAACACTCGCCATCCAAAAGATTGAGACTCTGGCTTCGGCAACTCGATGATAAATTATTTGGTATTATTATCTATGATTTCATTGCCACTCTTCATTAAACTCAGGCCCAAATCTACTATGCACCAGTGTGTATTTTAATATTAAATGCTTGACTATTAATATTGCTACAACTGTATTACTATTAGGCCTTAAATTTAGAATCAAGCAATTGCTAGGCCTAGGCTAGTTGTTTATATTTAAATGAATGAGCATATTTGTTTTAAATAGAAAATTATCTAATATTGATAAGACATTTTTTCTATAAATTAAAGGACTACTTATACTGTTATGTTATTATCATTCACTTTAATCTCAAGCATAAGGGTTAATACTAATAGTGATTTTTGATTTCTATTCTAGGAGAACGCAAAAGATTGAAAAAGGATGCCGTTCCATCATTATTTAAATTCAAAAAGTCTGTATGCCCAAGAAGAAAGTTGAAGAGAGTCTTTGAAGATCCAGTTAACCCGGTAATTTTTGAGAATGAAGAGAATGAAGTCATCAATGAAATCATAATTGATCACTCCTGTGTTGATGTCGCAGTGCCTGTTGATTGTGAACCATCCCAAAATAATAATGTTGAAATTCAATGTCACCTTTTGTCAGATATAAATTCTAAGTTCTCCATTGAAAATTTCTGTGAAAATCCAGGAGCCATTAAATATTACTCTGGGTTTAATAATTATAATCATTTTATGTTTTTCTTTAATCTTCTTGGGCCTGTAGTTTTTGATTTAAATTATAAATGTTCTTTGTTGGAACCCAAGGATCAACTTTTCTTAACTCTCATGAAATTAAGACAAGCCAAGGAAGATTTGGAACTCAGTATTTTTCTCAAAGTCAGTGAAAGTACCGTTTCCCAACTAATTAATGTATGGATCAATTTTTTATACTTCCAATTAAAAGAAATCAATATTTGGCCCGAAAAAGAGACTATGCCTAGTAACTTTAAATCTGCATTTCCTACAACACGTGTAGTACTAGACGCCACAGAAATTCCTATTTCAAAGCCACAGAATGTTGATGCCCAAAGTATGACATTTTCTACATACAAAAATAAAAACACACTGAAAACCATAATCGGTTGTTCACCTCGAGGACTTGTATCGTATATCAGTGACAGTTATGGCGGATCAGCTAGTGACAGACAAATAATTGAACGATCCACACTAGTCAATAATAATGATATGTTTGAATCAAAGGATAGCATAATGGCGGACAGGGGTATTATGGTCCAGGATATCTTTGCATCCAAAAATGTTTTTGTCAACACCCCAACAATGTTGAAAGGCAAGTCGCAACTAGAACCGGAACAAGTCATACATGATCGTCGGATTGCTTCAAAGAGAATTCATGTGGAACGAGTGATAGGTTTAGGCAAAACCTACAAAATTTTGAAAAAAGATCTACCTGCCAGCAAACGAGCTCTTGGTTCGAGAATTGTATTTGTATGCTATATGCTATCAAATTTCCGTCCATCAATTGTCAACAGACTTGCCTAATCACATTCCCCCCAATAGATCAAACAAAGAAATCTAGTAGGCCTGTAATATAATACTGTGTTTATTACTGTAACTACATGTATTTAATATCATGTAAATAAAGCATTTTATATAACACATACCTATAAGTAATAATAACAATTCAATAATCAATTACTAATGAAAACAAAAAATGTACACAATCTTTGCATTGTACAAGTCTCTTAAAAATACATTATGCAAAATTTAGATAAGAGCTAATCGTTCTTGCTATGATAGTTCAAAAATAGATAATGCAAATTGAATATATTGAAAATTTTATTTAACTTACTTTATTGTAAGCCAAGTTATCAATGTCTGTAGTTTCGACAAGAATCTGTGTGCATTGATTGTGTATGTTAATAAATGTCTGATAATTTATATAACATTTAAGGCCAAAAGAAAGACCCGCAATTAGGCAGATTTAGCACACTTGAATAATGTTATCTTGCCATGAACGATGGTAGCGGCTATTAAAAGAGAAAACCTCTTATTAAATCCTTTCAAAAGATAACATTTCTCTGGAAGCGGACAAGTACCATGTAACTTTGTTTATCAATATAATAGTCATGTTCTAATTTTTAAATATTGTACATAGCACCATTGTTATAAGGCCTTACAAAGAATATCCTGGTTTTCAGACAATCCTGTGTAACCTGAAAAGCACTGCATGACCCGTTTTTATTTGAAAATATAAAACATGAAAAAAGACTATTTAATTATATATATATATATTGCAATCCAGCCACCCCGCCTCAACTAATTTATCATATATAATATATAACCCTGACAATTTTAAGTGAAACAGGATAATTGTACATTCCTATAAACAACATGACATATATACTTAGTCAATGGAAATATGTGATGAAGGCATTTAATTTAGCCCAGTGATCCAGTAGAAATTGTAAATATTACTGTTGTTGAACAAAAAAAGGGATGCTATATATAAGGTTTTAGTTTAACCTGCTATCACATTGATTAATTTTGTTTTATAGAACTGTTGTAATTGTACATATCACCATTATTGTTATAATTATAAATGGGATGCAATATAAGGTCTTAAATATTTATGATAAAATAATTCAAGCTTAGGTAATAAAGAACCTTTACAATAATCATTGTCAACTTCTATTTTTTCTATATAAAGATCTTTATGTGTAAATATTATAAAAAAACATAACTGGTGTTTAGACAAATAAAGCTGTCCTTGTATCTGAGAATAATACCGACTGTGTCTAGAAAGCCTGACTTTGCTGCTACCATCCAAATATTCCAGATAAGGGAAATATTTTCCTGGAGCAATATTTACATCCCTTCCTGTATATGGACATTTAATTTCAATTATTTTATCATCATCAATTACTCCATCAGGAGTTGCACCAAGATAAGGATAACTTGGGTGCACAAAAACTCCACATTTAGACACAATGAAACCTGTCTTTTTTTCGAAAGACTTGAATGCAACAGTTTCAAATTTAAGACCATGCATTACAGGCGGGCCACTAAGAACAGGTGGAAAACAAATACTTTCACAAAGTTTGTCAACATTTCGTCTTGCGGTCATATGCGTAATATCCCCAAATCGAGAGGCAGTCAAACGCCACTCCCTGGCGTCATGCCATTTTGAACACAAACTCTGTCTCCTTGTACATGCCTCTAGCTTTATTGCTTCAGCCTCTTTTATCTGAAAATAACTGTCAACCCAATATTGAGTATATGGTAACATTAAATAATCATGGTCTTTCACTGCAGTTAACATATCAGCTTTGGGATATAAAAATTTGATCGTTAAATCAAGTTGTTCTGAAACGCAGAAGTTGTGCACACGGTTCCTAACATCAGCTTCAAAGCTGGCCTTGTTGCGATGCGCTGAAGGACGTGGATCATCTAAGCGAGGTTGTTTTGATTGAGGGATTTTCTCTGATTTTACTGGGGATCCTGAAAATAAATCAAAATTTTATTAAAGGGGCATTGGCATTTGGGAAGTTTAGATAAAGAGCTTTTTGCTATAATAGTTAACAAATAGATAATGAAAAGGGAATATGTTGAAAATTTCAGTCACATTATTTCACTCGAAGTTTGGCTATTGGCGACACATATAGAGTCTAGCTCTGATTGTCATAATTACGATAATAAACCGCAAAAGTATTTAAATTTACTTCATATCAGAGATATCTGATGGCAAGCAAGGCATTAATCATTGTGTTGATCTTGGTAGTTAATTAATGTCTAAGTCTAATTAATAATTTATATCTAAGGTCTGAAAAAAGACATTCAATAGGCTGATTTAGCTTAAATAAATAGCTTAAGACAAGGACATGCTAAGGAATTACATTGTCAACCAAGGACATAAGTAGAAATAAAACCCCCAACTCTGCCACAGATTCCTTGACTAATAGTAATAATAAGTGCAGGTGGACCGCACTA
The DNA here is from genome assembly GCA_948474765.1 of Patella depressa. NCBI lineage: Eukaryota > Metazoa > Mollusca > Gastropoda > Patellidae > Patella > Patella depressa. The sequence continues at coordinate 32,708,594 of OX419719.1, read as the reverse complement.
CACGCAAAACAAAATTTTGTATCTTAACATTCTCTCTTACCTTCATATTGCCTTTTTGGCATGTGGAAAGATTGCAAATTCTCAGTACAACTTCTCTTGATTTTACACTGCCCATCTTCAATAAATTTAACAAGCATCAGTAAAACTGCAGCCAGGTGTTTGCAGGTTCCATGTGGGCTTTTACCAGCAGGACATTCACAGTGACTATTTACAATTTCACCACTACTCTTTTCAACGCTGACTTTATAGTTGTAAGTTACCTGTAATAAAATACAGAAGTATCTATACATGTAGGCTATACATAATAAAAAAGTAATAAATTATCTCTTGCAAAGAAAAATATCTCTATCAATGAATGGTCATAAGAAATACATCAGTCCTGAGTAATTTCAGAATATCTGATCCATTTCTTTTTTACCAGAAATCTAATTGTTGTTTACTAAAATTGCGATGCAGATAATGTGATTGGCATGAATGACAGAGGTAGGCTTTAATATCTAGCCAATAAAACAGGAAACAAAATTCTCTGATCAGCTCTCCCTATTAAATTATAGCATAAAGAAAGATTTAAGCTCACAAATTACCTTCTTTTCATTGCAGCAGCAACAATTCCTGTAAAGTAAATACAAGTACATGTACCGGTATCTATTTCACATAAACTGCATGCATTAACTCGATCACTTTCCATCAACTTCTCTCCTTTCTGTAGTGCTTTTAAATCATTGACCATCCCATGATCAGATACCATTCTGTATTTAAAATAACCATCTATTTGACATCTATCAATTTTTGGTAACGTTAATCTGTGTTCAGGCACAAGTTGTCGAAATCCTGAACTAGGCCACTGTGGAATTGTGTACTCAGGAAGATGGATAACAGGATTTCTAAAGTTATCATTTTTATCATAGGCATCTAACCTTAAAAGATAAGAATATTATTATTAATTTAAATTGAAATAATTTTATTAGAACACATAATTTATATAATAATAATTAATAATATATAATAATAATATAAACACTAAAACATAATAATGTATGTAGGCCTAATCAGTATCAGCATGCTATGTAAGCAAATAATTGTTTACGACTATTAACTCTTTCATTATCATGATCAAGTTGAATGCAGGATGACAACAGAATACTAGGCCCATCCTATAGGCTAAGTTTTCTTATTTCATCTTTCAAGCTAAAATACACGGACAGCAGTGTCTCTGGGTCAGTATATAATAACTTCCATGGAATCCATTGCCATAGTTAATTAATAAGGCCTATTCAGATTTAAAACTTTCTTGGGCAGTGCCAGTGGGCTTGCCTAGCCTAGGCCTACTAAGTACTACAGTACTAGGCCCTTGTTATATTATTATTATTATGGCATTTATGCTCATCGGAGCCTACTCATGATATTGATAGGTTATGGCGTAGCTAAGAACAGTGAAAATCAATAAATTACACTACCGACAACGTGAGTAATGCCAAATCAGTAGCTATACCTACGGGTGTAATTTGTTTGTTTCTAAATGCCGACGAATGAACGTCTGGACCGCTCATAATAGGCTAGTCAAAAACTTTTGGGACAGGTTTGTTATTGTTGTGAAGCGCACGAAAGGCAGTCGCTGGAATGGAATGGGAACAGGTCTAGATATAGGCTAATGTTTACTCGATGACACTTACCTCTCAATAAGTGCCTCTTTTCTGCCCGTTGTCCTTGCACCTCGTTTAGCTAACTCGTCTTTCAATTTCCCAACAGTAAATCGACCGTAATTATTTTCCGCCATGATTTTGCCGTCTGCTGTGAAAGACGTCTTGGAGTAACCCATAATCCAGTGGCGCCACCTGAGAATCGAAGCGCGAGCGGATAACCCCATTGGGTTTCCATACTTAACCAAAGAACGCTCGCTAATGCGCAATGATTGACTTCCAAGGCGACAAGTCGACAAAGCGAAATAATTGCATTTCGGCGACTTGTCGCTTTGTCGGGTTGTGAATAAGTCGAAGGCGACAAAGCGACAAGTCGACAAAATTGACCTGACAAGTCGACAAAATGAGGGCGACGATTGTCGGGTTAGTTTGTCGCGTTGTCGGGTTGATTTTGTCGACATGTCGCTTTGTCGCCTTCACAACCCGACAAAGCGACAAGTCGACGAAATGCAATTATTTCGCTTTGTCGTGCCGCGACTTGTCGCTTTCACAACCCGACAAGTCGACGATGTAGAATGGCCGCTAACAGCCACCATAAGAGACTGCCATCGCAAATTCTGTTCTTAAGCGGATGAAATCCACAGGAGTTTATCGTCCACCTTGGTTGGTCCACGATAGTTTTTTTTGGCTTGCCCTGGATAACATAGATTTTCTTGAATATACACCTTCTCTGGGATGAATACGCTCCATGGCACTGCCATTGCTGTATATCAGACTGAATCTGACAGTTCCTCAACAATGCTAATTGACATTGATCGTTCATCACGCTCTGAAACGTTGGGGGCTATAGTTTCATGTGAAACCTTACCATGTGACAAACCGGTACCAACCGCCAAAAAGCGTGTTTGCACACTGAATTCTGGCACATCTAGTACAGAGTTGAACACGAAGAAGGATCTGGCATGGATTACTGGATGCTTGGACTTCAAAGAAAGTGAAGTAGGGGTCAAACATGGGAGGCCTTCAACTCTTTGCTGTCTCTTTCTGGTCCAAAGACAAACATTGCCCTAGTACCTCCACTGATGCGCTCACCTCCAACAGAGTACGACACTCTCTTTACGGGTCTAATGAGAGCACGGTCTACGCCACCTATGCCATGGGGCCAGATTCTGTCACAGTCGTGACTCTTGATCTTCAGCTATACGATATGGCCATGAAGTTGTGGATGGAGCGTGAGGACATCAAGAAGCAGTTCCTGTTTCGGCCCGGTGAGTTGCACATCGTCTTCTGGGCTTTGGCAGCCTTGGGTAAATATGTGGAAGGGAGTGGTATTGACCAAGCATGGGTCGAAGCTGGATTATACTCACCAACAACAGTAACACAAATACTCAACGGAAAGCACATGTATCGGGCATTGGAAGGTCATACAGTTACCTTGCTCGCTTTGTACAGTATGTACTTCCGAAAGTTTCTCCAAATTCAGCCAGATGAAGAAGCTTTCTTGAAAGAAACCTCCACTTGTTTGGGAGAAGCATATAAAGAAGACATTAATCTGGACCCAGAAAGCAGACATAACCTGGGCGATGTCGTTACGAAAACAATCGAACTGTTTGAATCCAGGGACATCTACAAAAAGATCAAACAATCTGCTGGCACTGCAAACAAGATTCAGCGCTTCATCAGTAACTACATGAAGCAGTTTGAGACCATTCTCCAATTTATTCGAGCAACCAGACAACGAGACATATTGCTACATATGCAGAGCCTGGAAGCACTTACAAAGTACTTTTTTGCGCACGACCACTTAAATTATGCACGTCTGATGCAACTATACATATCTACGATGCAAGAAACGAAAACAACTCATCCCGAAATATGGGCCGAGTTTGAGAAGGGCAACTTCTGTGTCACCAAAGGCGTGGCTGGATTCACATCAATAGGTCCAGACCATGGGATCGAACAAGAGAACCGTGAACTCAAAGTCATTGGTGGGATAGTAGGAATCACTCAGAGCGAAAAGTCACTGGACAAGTACTTTCTCATTGCACCTGAACTGTCAAATTTACAACGCGAATTTGAAAAAACATACTACACTGGCAACAATGAGAAAAGAACACAACACCATGAACTCACAGGAGGAAAGCTCTCTCGTGTCACACAGAGTGCAGTATTTCATCAGCATGGGAACCCATTTGAACCTGCTGACGAGGATGAGATATACAACCTGCTCACCAAGTCAGTGATGAATGAAACTGTTGCCAATGACATCCTTCGCCGTGATGAGATTGGTCAACAGATGTTTGAAGGTTTTGTCACTGAGCGCCTGATAGAAGGAAGAATCTCCGTTTGGGAGAAAATGACCAAAAACAAACTTGGAACTTTCAAAAGTGCTAATGCATCAACCGAAATCAGAGTCACACCTCTGTTGAGGTAGTGGTAGGGTTAAAAAAAAGTTCAGGGAATAACATTTAGTTTCTCTTGTACTACACCGCTAGGCCTATCCTACGATGAAAAATGAAAATGTTTTACCGAGCCCTTTTCTAGAAATTCATAGTTGAACAAAAAAGTAGGAAATTTGACCAAGTTCCGCAAAATTATAATTGGCCAACGGTTTTCGAGTGACAAATTTCAACATTCCCGATAGAAAAAAAAAGTATTCATGGACGTGGACGTCATCTGATGTCCACTGATGCGAGACGACACAGATTTTGGCAAAAAGTGTCCCCGCATTTGGAGATCGACCGTCCGGGACAGTTCGCGGCCGATATTTTCCGGGAAAAATATAGTTTTCCTGGAAAATTCTGAAAGCGTGCATTGTCCTGATGTAGCTACCGTCAATTACAACACGTAATTTGCCTCGTCGCCAAAATGCCTCGAGAGAAGTGCAGCCACGAAGAAAACAGACGGAAGGTATGTCTAATTTGCTTCCATAAAGGTGCTAGTACGATTGAAATTGCCGGCGAAAAAACTCTTGTGCCGAGTTAGAAAGTTTTATATCGAAAATTTCGATCCATCTGATGATTCAAACAACCACCATTCCCTCGAGGTCGACCATCTCAGCCAAGACGAGAAGGTAGTTTGGCATCCCCAAGGCCGATAACTGTTTGCAAACGGTGCTTTCAGCCAGTTGGTAAAGGAATTAATCATCCAAAGCCATGCACCGCTATGCCTAATGACGCTCGAGAAAACCTTCTAGCAAATATCAAGGATGTACCCCGGGCCGCGGATCTTGCAGCATCGGAATTGATAAAATAGAGGGCCTCAACCAGCGACAGTTGTACGATCAAAATAGGAAGAAGGGGTGCAGATCTTTCAATACAAAACCCTCGAAATAAGTAGCCTTCGAAAGGCACTCTTTCCCGATGCCCCTATTTCTGTCGATGAGATTGGGTGTTTCCACACATCGCTTGGCCTTTCGCTAAATCAAACGGAAAGGCTCTAACGTTCATTCGTTCATGGAAGGGTTGTGGTTCCGTGAAATCAGGGGCTATTGACACATTGCGTGCGGGAGACAGAGGTCTGGAGTGATTTTTCTCACTGTAATGCTCGATCTTGATTCGTCCTTGAATGAAGATACATCAAAAGTGAAAAGGTCTGTGGCATACTGCCATGATTTGACCGGATTGGTCGATCACGTGATAGATTTCCTGGGTGGGTCTGTGGGTGACTACATGATAAAAGTCGGCATAGACCGTGGTGGTTCTTTTCTGAAATTCTGCGTTAACATTATCTGTACACCCGATGCCACCACCAGTCCGAAACGAAAAAGAGCCGAATGTTATATCCTGTTTTTATCGCAGTTTAATTTTTACCTCAGGAATGAAAGATCACTATTATACGACTATAAGAATGCGTATATTATTGCTTACTCATCTTATGTTTGCGTATGCGAATCAAAGGCGCTGTATCCATTTACCAATGTTACATTTCGATGGATAACATGAATGAATAATTTCTCATCTGACGAAATTCGAGTGATTGGAAGCAGTTTTTACATGGGTAGTCTTTCCGAAATCACAGAATTTTGCAGTTATTTGTTAAATTGTGAACTTCTTGAAAAGGGCTCGGTAGAACATTTTCATTTTTCATCGTAGGATAGGCCTGAAGATCTAGTTCAACAAAAACTAATTGTTATTTCCTGAACTTTTTTTTTACCCTATCACTACCTCAACGGAGGTGCAAGATCAAAGAAGGGCGAGGACTTTTGCAGCGCTTCATTGTTATCTCCAGAAGTCGTCCAGAACTTGACCTGGAGGAGTGAAGAACAGGCCACAGCTGACAGAAACAAGGCAACAGAAAGTGAGCCATCTGGCAATCATTCAGTACATTAACCATCAGCATATCCAGTAATCATCATCGATCGAATGGCTGTGGTAAACTCGGTTACCAAGACCGATCAAATGAAGACGTGCCAAGATTTTGCAGACTCCTTTCTGGCGATAGTCTGTAACATAGCTACAAACTATGATGAGGTCAGATTGGTGTTTGACGGGTACATGAAAACATCACTCAAGGAACAGACGAGGACAAAGAGGACCAAGGGAAAGTCAACATATTACCACGTGAAGGACACCACTTTAATCAAGAATATTTCTTTGAAGGAGTTTCTTTCGGATATCCGGACCAAAGCAGAGCTCACTGTGTTTTTGGCGGACAAGGTTGAACGCCACAGCAGGAGCTCAAACAACAGATTGAAGAAATTTATGGTGACATCAGGAACACACACCAAGGGCAATGTTGATATTCCAGACTCGCTTCTCACTCACAGCCAAGAAGAGGCAGACACGTTGCTCATACTGCATGCGGTAAATGCTCCCCATGATGCAGATCTTGTGGTCAGTTCTCCAGATACGGATGTCTTGTTGCTACTTGTCCACGTGTATACACACTTGCCAATTTCTACAGTCTACCTCACTGGAAAGGGCAGGCTGAAAAGAAAAATATCTGTCTGTAATGTATACAACAGCTTAGGACAAAAGCGCGCTTCTGCACTGTTGGGTCTTTATGCTCTGACAGGCTCTGATGTATCTGGTAGATTTGCTGGCAGAACCAAAGACTGGTGCTTCAAGGCATTCATGTCTTGTGACAAAGAGATCCTGGATGCACTAGCAATGCTTGGAAATGACAACGATCTGTCGTCTGATGTATGCTCTCAGCTGGAACGTTTTGTTTGTGTGCTGTATCGATCCAAAATCCACACAACAGTGAAAGGGCTTCGCTGGTTCCTCTTCTCAAATCGTGCAGCCGAGGGGGAAAACCTTCCACCAACTTCTGGTTCACTGGACTTACATATTCAGCGTGCACACTATATAGCTATGATTTGGAAGAAAGCTGATAAAAATCACCCATGCCTTCCAGCACCCACTGAATTTGGTTGGACATTTGACGCAGGTTCAAGTCACTTCTGCGCCGTTCGATGTTTGAATCCACCAGCTCCTGGGGCAATACTGCACCTGATCAAGTGCGGATGTAAATCTGGATGTGAAGGAAGGTGTAGTTGTCGTAAAAACAATATCCCATGTACAGAATTCTGTGCATGCTGGGTTTCACCTGCAACAACAAAGCAAGCCAACCAGGGATAAATGAGGAGTGTGAAGACGTTTGATTTCCGTTGCTAAAACTATATGTGACTTTGGTGGGGGTTTTTTCCGTTCATACTATTACACTGAACAATAACTAACGTAGATCCACTATAGTTATATAGATTTGTTTAGGACTTATCCATACCACGTGACCAGAACGATACTTTAATCAGATATTTTGTTTGTACGTCTATTTCCAATATCATTGTATTGACTACTGTAATGAAATAAGCAGAATTTAGTGTAAACGGCTGTCATTTTGGGCGCCATCTTGAAATTAGGCATGTAAATCACAACTTAAGCGAAATTTGATGGTTCCATTGGCTTTCTTGTGTCGGAAAACCTATATTTAGATACTTTGTTTGGCATCATATCATGTGTACTAGCGAAGATATTGAATTTTGGACGCCATCTTGAATTTCGGACCCCTAGAACGTGAAAAAAAAATGGAACCCTATTTGTTTTTAAAGCATATGATAACTTCTTTCAGAATCAATTGAGTTTTTGCTTTTACCAAAAAAATGACACGAATATTTGTTTGATGACAAATGAGCCTACACTATCTCGGTTTCGCTCCCGGTGTTGGCTGAGAAAGTTCCTCGGGTTTTCCGACGTCGTTATACCTTGTAAGTGCCTGGCAAGGACAGTATCTAGTTGTTCGGATAGGACAAAAGTCCGATACCCCGTGTACACATTAACGTACACTAAAAGAATCCTTGACAATTGGAATTCAAGTTAAGTGTAGGACGTAGCGCCGCTGTCTGGGCAAATTTTCCGTTATACATCATTATATTGGGTAAGCGGTCTGTTTCTTTTTTTTCCGGGGGGGGGGGGAGATGGTTAACAGGTTTTTTTCTATGTTTCATACAAAAGAATGTGAAGCTTGGTGATTTGTCGAAACAATTGGCAGGTGATATAGAGAACAAAAATGGTAAGTACTTCCATTTAAATGAAGTAGTATACACTATCAAAAATAATCTAAGACAATGGACACACATACATTTTAGGTACCATATTTTATTTCCAGGTCCCAAAGAAAAGAAAGCAGTAATAACAGATGTAGACACCAATGATAACAGTAGTATAACTGTTGACAAAAGTTTAACTAGAGAAGAAAGTAAGAAAAGATGAATTCACTTGAACAATGTTTCACTTTAATCGAATAATTGCCACGAGGTAGAGGGTTTAAAGTGTGCTATGTGGAATTTATGCCTGGATAGCGGCGTGGCCATCATGTATTCGTCGAATTCCAAGTAACGAGGGCTTAACATGCACACCAATATGTACACGTATACACAATAATTTTCACAAATCCGCTATTTTGCTCAACTTTCATTACTTTCATTTATAAAAAAACCCTGATCTCCATTACAGGAATGAGTCGTGTTTTATATATATTTGGTAGTGTAGCAGCATTATTGATTTGTATCATCATTTATTTATCTCTTTATCATGTATTTGGTAAAAAGTAAGTAAACATACCATTTTTATATTTATTTATTTTTAATAATATACAGAGATATTTAAGATGTGAATGTTTCAAACAGTAATTAGATGCACAACTAAGAAATTCCTATTACAAATAGGTCTAGTCCCACGTACTATATACTCGTACAGTTTAGTCCACCGGTCCGCCCGTCAACAATTGGCCTGTCAACAAGAAAGAGACTGAGTTTACAGTTTTTATTAAGCTTTGATATGTATTACATAGGCTTATTGTTTCTGTTAAGATTATTAAGCTTTAATATGTATTACATATAAGCTTATTAAGTTTTCATATTTCATATGAAAGCTTATTGTTTCTGTTAAGATTATTATTATTAAGCTTTCATATTTCATATTGTTCTTACTTGGTTTTATTTTATTTCTACCACTGGGTGGGTTACTCTGCAGGTGGATATTTTTTTCCCCGAGGTAACCTGAAACCCAGTAGCTTTATAGTTACATGTTAAGTACAAATGACCATAATATACGGCTGGGAGGCAGTTTCAGGGTAAAAAACTACCACGAAACCCCCAAGGGCACGGGGGCTATCGGTGATATATCCCAAGATACTAGTAATAGTATGGGAGATATTTTTCGTTCAGGTGCCTGTAATGTTTTAAATTCTTCGGATACTTCATTAATCTCAACCCAACCGTGTTCTGTTAAACTAACTGATATTTTGCATTTTTCACCACATGAATATAATTGTTTTATTTCTAAATGTCTGTCTAATAATTGTAAAACCTGTCCGATTTTGAATGTTAATAATTTTTTTACAAGTTCCTTAAAAACATATTTTACACGTGGGTTTGAGAAATTAAATTGTAAAACCTCTGGACAATGTTATCTACGGTATAGGGGGTACTATCTGCGGGCTCGTTTATGTTGGCGAAACTAAAGGACCTTTACATATACACATTACCGGTCATCGTCACAACATTAATAAGGGTAGTAACCAGATTCTTTATAGTCATTTTAACCAACCTGACCACTCTATACTATCAATGACAGTGTCTATATTAGAGAAGATTTACCATCAAACTAACAGCCCTACTCTGAGTACTCCATTTCGTAGAAGCCGAGAGGAATATTGGATACGTACATTAGGTACTGCCACCCCTTACGGGTGCAATGATAATGTAGCTAGTATTGGAAATCTGTCTAGCCCTGCATGTAGCAATGTTAATGTCATGACGTTATTCCCAAAGTTTCGTCGTCGAAAACGCAGTCATGGACATCGTCGCTACACACCACCTAAGCTTAACACTATTTCATTGGATGCCCTTTTGGAAATTATCCAAGAACCACTAGGGCCACATCATATTCGTACTAAATTATATTCTATTCCACTTACTATTTTGAAATTACTTAAATCTGAATGTTTGGATTCAAATTGTACTGATCCTGCATCCATTGAATAGGGTTGTGTCCATTGTTCTTGACATTGCCCATCGTCGTTTGGACGTTGTGACTGAGCCCGATGCATCTAACACCAACAGTTCATTTCTAAAACTGAAATTTGCTAATAAAGGCATTGATGCTATCGGGTTAAGCCAAATATTACACCATAAGCATGTCACAGCACACATCCCTCCTTACTTCAAAACTTTTACTCTTCCAAGGATTTCTTATACTAAACCCATTGCATCCAAGATATTTAATTACAGAAACGCATTATTTGACATCAATGCAAAAGACTTATATGATAACCCCCCGCCCTGTTCTTGCTCTACGTCGTCCTTCCTTTACCAGCCAGCTGGACATGTGGTTACTGGTGATTTGAATATAGTCCAGAATAATAAGTTACGTGAAATTTTGTCTAAAGGACCCAAATACCGGGAACCGCAACCATTTTCATGGTGTAAAATTTCAAACTTATTATGGATGCCGTAGAGGACTACGCTAGATCATGGGCCAAGAGGGAAGATGTTATCATCGATACCCTCTCAGATTGGACTAAGTCTATTAGTCGTTTACTGAAACGAAGAACTTACATGCAACGTTTGTTAGTTGACACAAGGCCTAAATCTATTTTCAATGATGTTAGCATTGTTGAAAAATCTCAACGCCTTACATGACAAGTATATCATTGTTCCGGCTGACAAAGCGTCCAATAACATAGTGTTTATATGTAAACGATACTATTATGACTGTCTGTTCAAAGAACTTGGTTTTGGGATATCAGTTGACAGTGCTACGTATAAACGTACTACACTTAGTAAGGATGAAATTATATCCAATCACAGATCTGTACTAACTTCATTTGGTACACCATGTGGAGATACCTATACAGATCTGCCCTTGTTATATTGGATACCTAAACTACATAAAAATCCCTACAAGCAACGTTTTATAGCAGGTTCATCCCGTTGTTCCACAAAACCAATTTCTAAAGTATTGACATCTATATTAACGGCAGTTAAAGAAGGTATCCAAAAATACTGTGACAAAATGTACTCTCGTAGTGGTATTAATCAGATGTGGATATTAAAAAATTCCAAAGAATTACTTGATGGTTTACAATCGAGATCACTTGCTTCAGTCTCCTCTATACAAACTTTTGACTTTTCTACATTGTACACGAAAATTCCCCATAGTAAATTAAAAGCTCGATTAAAAGACATTATTCACAGTGTCTTTTCATCAAAATCAGGAACTACTAGATATCAATATCTAGTTGTTAATTACAATTCCACATATTTTGACAAGAACCATAGTTATTCAAAAAATAAATTCTCCGCCAACAAGATAATTCAGATGTTGGATTTTTTAATTGATAATATCTTTGTTGAATTTGGAGGGGAAATATATCAGCAAGTGGTAGGTATCCCCATGGGTACCAACTGTGCACCTTTGCTTGCTGATTTATTTCTCTATTCGTACGAAGCCGATTACATACAGGCACTCGTAAAAACTAATAAACGATTAGTCAGACATTTTAATTTCACTTATCGATATATCGATGATGTTCTATCACTGATTACATAGAATTCATATATCCTGATGAGCTCGAAATTAAAAACACTACTGACAGTGACAATCACGCTTCCTACTTGGATCTGCGTCTCGATTTTGACAATTGCCATAAACATAGTGTTAAATTGTACGATAAACGTGATAACTTTGACTTTCCGATCGTTAACTTTCCATTTATTAGTAGTAACATTCCAATATCACCAGCTTATGGAGTGTTTGTGTCTCAGCTAATACGTTACACGAGAGCTTGTTCCTTTAATTCTGATTTTTTAAATAGATCGAGGCATTTGTCATCTAGGCTTCAACTACAGGGATACTTGCGCACTAAACTCATTAAAACCTTTAGAAAGTTTTATGGATGTCATATTGACTTGATTGGTAAATATAACATGTCTCTCTCGGCTATTATTCAAGATATATTTTATTGACTCGTAAAATATTATCTTCCTAATTATGTCTGTCTATTACATCGTTAACACTGTTCATCACGTGCATTTTGTATACCGATAGTCCATTGGCCAATCATGCTATTTCATTGAGATTTCGTCTAATAGTTTGGATGCAGCGATGGCGGGTGTGGCGCCAGGCAGGGTAAGCTTACTCTTCCGGACACCTGTTACCACTGTTTGTCGTGTATTTTGTACACGGTGACCAGTCCATCTGCTGATTACACTATTTTGCCTCGACCGTTTTTATTGGACTTCGAATTTTGACTAATGGTTTGGATTGTTCGTACTTGGTTTTATTTTATTTATATGAAAGCTTATTGTTTCTGTTAAAGTTATTATTATTAAGCTTTCTTATGTAGTACATATGGAAGCTTATTGTTTCAGAATCTAACCATAGGATCTTTCTGAAACTTTGACCCTTCCTCCCCCCAAAAAAATGGGGTGCGAACGTTGATTAAATATACTTTCAAAACGTTTCAAGCATTCGAAATCACCGAATTTTACGAACGAAAAAAATGACAATGCACAGTCGTAACTTTGTTATTTATTGACTTATTTTACTAATTATTCTTTCTTTGAGTACCTTGACGAAAGCCAGTTTCACCTGTAGTTTAAAAATTTCGAAAATTCGTCGCTGTGATTTCGTTCCGGAAGTTATGACCAATTTGACCACTTCTTTAATATATGCACAATTTTTATAAAATTGGAATGTAAGTAGATCTCACCGATGCGACATGAAAGATGTCTTCAGAAACTTTCTAACTTATCTCCCCTTGGATAAATAGAAGATCAAAGTTTTCAAAAAAATCGACGAAATATAGGTCAGATCACTTTGATTTTTTTTCTTTACTAACCACGAGACAACTGATTCGTACACAAAAAATGGAGATTGTAGCTCAATCCGGAAGTGCCACCATCTTGAAATATGAATTCATAGATTTTAAAGATCTGTAGATAAAACAGCAATTGTTTTAGCTTTTTTTGACAATTTTCTCTTAAAACCATCCCAAAAAGACCTTTTTTTCAACAATTATATTTTTTTATGTTTAGAATTTTGTTAATACAAGCCCATGCTGAAAATAAAATTTCATTTTGTCTCAAAATTCATAAAAAAACGAATTTTCCATTTTTTCCCCTTTTTTCCCCATTTTTTATTAAAAACATCCCAAAAATACCTTTTCCACAAGTTATATAAATTTATATTTTTAGTATGTTGCTAATACAAGTCCATGCTCCAATTTGCACCAAGAAAAGCTTGTGTTGCAATTAGTTGCAAGTTGGGCAATTTAGATGCTAGATTGACTAGGCTATTAGGGCATTTTGACATTTCCTCAAGAATATAATTTCCAATCACAGGGTTATAATTTCCAATCACACGGCAATAATTTCGAACAATTCAAAATTAGAATGGCTCGTTACGCATACAATAGTAACCTACATTATCGTCGTTTTAAATTTGCAACTGTACACACGCAGAAACAAGTCCATCTTAACTAACAACACGATGACGTATACACCACGTGTATATATATGGTCATTTAAAATGTTCTTTATTATTGCCAGCACATCATGGTGTATGTCAAATTCTTTTTTACCAGTATATTATAATTAAATCAAGTTAACAAATACTTTAAGGGTTGAATTCATCTAATTTGCAGATTGTTACACAAATATAAAGGATTAACGCATTCAGCAAAGGATGTGTTGAATCAGGTAAGTGTTGATATCTTAAATTCTAAAATCTCACGTCCAAAGTACCGGTCAACTTTGCTATGACTATAGCTAAACCTTGTACCCTAACGGCCATGTACATTCTGGTGCCAGTACCGCTAAATTCGCCACCCTACCATATCACATGAGTGCCGACTGAAACATATACTATAGCGTTTTCGAACTTAAAGAAATTGACGTATATCAACGAATCATATTTTCTAATTGGAAAGTGGAGCATCAAACTCACCTTATACACGGTGCATTCTATATTATATTTTTTTTTAATTCCAGAAGATAGAGGAAATGTCAGAAAAAATTGTCCCAAAAACGTTTTATCCTGATCATTCTCAAACAGATAACACCTTACTTGAATCACCAAACGATGGGGACACCGTTGTAATACAGCAGCGAACTTCAGGGCATTCTCGAGTCTCTAATGAAAATTTAGAAGAACACCAGATTACCGAAAATGTTACAAAGCACTCATTACAATCTTTATTAGTTGGCGAACGTCTGGAGTTAGAAAAAACGTCCCGGTTGTCATTTGCTTTTGAAGAGGAAAAAACAAATGCTTTGTTTGATCCATTTAAACCCACAAGTTCGTATCCTTCGGCATCGCAAACATTTTGTGAAAGTACTGATAGTCTGGACTTGCCTCTTGCACTACCATATAGAACTGATTTTCTCAGTTCAAAGACATCAAAAGGACCAGTATCCCAATCTCCAAGACCATCACCATTACCTAAAGAAGTACAAACGAAATCACCAAAGGTAATCCCACCACTAATACCCGCGCCAAATATACCCACACGTCCTTCACTCAAAAGTAAACCTGCCCCTTCCTCTCCACCTACAGTGCTCTCTGGCGATCCACCTTCATGTATCTCGTTGTCTCCTATGCCCAAATCTCTTGTCAAAAAGATGGGTTTGTCACCCAAAACTAAACTAGCGCCTCCTCCACCAACAACATTCACTAAAGATAGCACAGATGCATTTCTAGATGATATTGTAGCCTTTTCCCAAGTTTCAAGAACAGTTCCTTCAGCGCAGCCCCGACAACCAGTACCAAAAATCGGACCCGTACAAGTAGAGACGACACACGTATCTACAAAACCTATTTCAGTACCGCCCGAAAAAGGACCCTTACCCTTTTTAAAATCTAAAATTGTGCCAAATCCAGCCATGGAGAGTCAACCTGCAGTTCCTTTAGCACCGACACCTCTACCGACGCATTCAACGCATTCGACGCCAACGAGAAATTTTATAAAACCAAAGTCGAAGAAGGCGTCTGCCACATCCCACCCTGTACTTCAAACAGAAACTACAAAATCAAAAGCGGTTCAAAAATCTCTCAAGAAGACGGTACACTTACCATCTCCATCGCCTGCGTTTCTTAATGCAGAAAAACAAATACCCGGAAAATCTCCAGTCACAGTTCCTTTACCATTTCTGCCCCCTCCAGTGCCTTATTTATTCAGTACAAATCCGAGATCGACATCCACTCCTCTAAGCACTCCGATTCCCTTTACAGAGACACCAAATGTCCCTGTAAAGCAGCTTAAACGACCTAGTACACCACAAGCACCGTCTAATTCTACACCAAGCCCTACTAAACCAATCACCCCCTTGGCGCCCCCAACACCCCCATATTCATTAAAGTTTGACAAGCCGGGTCCTCCGGCAGCACATCCGCCAACATCATCTGAAATGGCTAAAACGAAGTCAAGGTCAACAACAAGTCCTCCAATTCCGTTACTAAAATGTGTCCTTGTTAAGCCGAAGTCTCCACCGTTAGTGTTAGATAAAAAGGTGAATTCTGCATCAAGCCCTCCCAAACCAATTGTACCCTTGGCACCTCCACCACCTCCGATACAGACAGCAGCCTCAATAGGGCCATATTCATCAAAAACTAATAAACCTGTCCCTTCAACACTACATCCCCTTACAGCTTTTGAACTAGCCAAAATAAATCAGAAATCTAAACGACTCCCCCCTAGATTCCCAATTCCCTTAGCACCCCCACCAGAAACTCGCAATGCATACCCAAAGTTTTCGTTTAGCTCAATGAATTCAAATTCTGCTTCAAACCCGCAGAAACCAATCATACCCATGGCACCCCCAATACAGAAAACAGCCTCAGAAAAGCAAAAGTCTCTTAAATCCAATAAGACTGTTGGACTTATGCCACTAACCTCTCCTAAACATAATTATGCACAGATTTCCTCAAACTTGAACAAGCCGGTGGTCCATGGAAATCGTACGGTGCCAAAGTCCCTTATTACAAAAACCGAAGCTGCCCCCCTTCAACCCCCCATTCCGCTAGCACCCCCGCCACCAGCGATAAAGTCTGTGATTAAGCCTCCTAAAAGCCCCAAACCTGTTGTTCCTATTGCCCCTCCTCCTCCACCTGTGCCCAGAAAAAGCAGTACTAAATCTAAAGCACCAGAAGCAAAACCCTTGCCAATAAACAAAAAAGGCACCGCGGCTGTTCTGAAGGGAATGAGGGATAATCCGATGTTAAAAGCAGCAGCAAACACGTCTCCATTCTTGGCCAACACACCTAAGAAACATGAGAAAATGACAGATATGATTAATGGTGTCCAGTTAAAGCCAGGGGCTAAAGTAAAGCCTAAAACAGATTTGTTAAAATCTTCTCTACAGTCCCGGCGCCTACGTATAAGTTCTTCAGGACATATCCCAGAGGAGTCATGGAATGAATAAGCATGTAGTTTCATTTTGGCAAGATGTAATACAAATTGCTACAAATTATAGGCCAAACTAATGATAATGGACTTCCAACATACCTGCTTAAAGTAAAGGACTCAACGGAGTTGAATCGTACTGGCAGACAGCAGTCAGTCAATCGTCATTTTTGCAGCTAATAAATCTCCACATCTCTCACTCTTGCATGATTTATGACATTGTTTTTCATATAAATTGTAACTGGTGAGTGAAGATCACAACATTGTTTCGAGTAAGGCACACATGAATAAATATTTAACCCAATTCACTCACTTGCTTTCAACATTACCAGGTTAACAAAATCGCGTGATATTGATACATGTCACCGGAAGTTCAATTTCTCGTTGCTGTATTCAATTTTCTTGGGGGATGCCTACACCAGAGGTGACCGACCAGCTAGGGCTCAAAGCGCGACACTCCAGACAACTAGGTCACCAAACCAATGACGTATATATATATATTAACTAGACCGAATGGGCAAAACATAGGAGGCTTCGGAAATTTTGTAGTTGATTCATCCGTTGCTATTGTAAAGAAAAAAAACCATTTTGCCTCCAAAGCCGGTTTTGGTGGTGTTTGATGCAGCCTGGACGTATCCCTTACTTATTCAACCCCCGAATTTTGTCCTGAATCCAGATACTGGGAACTTTGCGGTGATATAGCTCGAAAATGCAGCATAGAAAGATAATGAACTTTCATAATATGTTGATACCTAAAGCGTCTGTCAATGTAGAGGTATCAACATCTTGGAGCCACCAAACCTAGTTTTGATGTTATTTTGTGTGCAGTGATTCTACACTAACCCCATTTCTCCATATTTGTTAGTATATTTACGATAGTAAATCTCGACAATGCAACGTAATGAGTAAGCTTCTAAGATCTTGCAGTCTCGTAGTTTATTCATCCCTTGATTCTGTGAAATAAAACACATTTTGCCACCAAAACTGGTTTGGATGGTGTTTAGGGGCGGACTGGGCCGTCGGGAGATCGGGCGATCGCTCGAAGGGTCGGTCGGACTAAAAATGAAAAAATTAATTGTGTCCAATTCGTCTAAAAAGAAACAACATTTTCTGCTGAACATTATATGGGAGGGGGGTATTGGAGGGCCATGGACCCATATTGTATGTGGCCGGTGGCTTTAACGGGCTGCCACGCCTTCACTGGAGTCTGGAATGGGCTGGTATAATAGACTTTCTGGGCCGGGTGTGCTGGGTGTGGGTCAGAAAATTTCATCGGATTCACCCGATAAATTTACTAATTATTAAGTCACCTGCACCCTGTTTTGTGGGGATACGCAAGAATCCAAAATTCAAAAGCAGCTTTCGTGATTTTAATTTTTGTCACTCTGTACCAATGTGTCTGGTGGCTTTCCATCACAGGAGTAATCAACTAGCGCTCTCGGCATTATCGATTGGGGGGGGGGGGGGAGGGGGCGGGCCCGCCTGCTGATTCAATATTCCTAACTGGTTAATCAAATAGTCAAAATTTTCTCAAATAGTCCCATTTTTTAACGGTTAACTTCTCTTGACTTTTGACGATACAATGATAAAACGGTAATTAATAATCTGACGATATAATAATTTCACAGTTTGATGGTTGTAAATTACTTGCAGGTCGTGGTTTTGGCCTAAGTTAATCGATTAATGAAATATATTATTTGACAGAGATTATAATTAGATATGCCACCAAATCGCATATTTGGGGTTCATTTTTCAAAAATTTCCAGGGGACCCCCCCACCCGTCTGGGCTCCGAGGTCAGTAAAAAGGGCCGCTCCGATACGGAAGCCCGGGCCGCTTCCCGGTCCCAATCCGCCCCTGATGGTGTTTGTTGCAGCTTGGGCGTACCTTTGTTTATTAAACCCACGAACTTCGCATCGAATGCGGGTGCTGGAACTTTGCGGTTATAAAACTTGATAATGCAGCATATAAATTTGATGAACTTCTGGGAACTTTGCGGTAATAAAACTTGATAATGCAGCATATAAATTTGATGAACTTTGGCATGCTTTTACCAAACTGATCTGTTAATGTGAGGATATAAAAATCACCGCGCCACCAAAGCTAGTTTAGAAGTTATTGTGTGCGCAATGAGACTATCATAGCCCGATTCTCACATATTTGTATATGTTTAATGTAATGTATCTCGACAGTAAAACCTATTTTAGTATGTGTAAGCTTATGGTAACAAAATATTATTTTCTTATGTAAAGGTACAATTATTATCGGAATAAATATATATAGGTTTATATTTACCGCTAGGAATACATTTGCTAATTTAATTTCGAATCCAGAGCCCGGTTCCTAGACAATTGCTAAAGTAAGCACAAAGTTATGCTTCACTTTTTCTTATGTAAGAATACCGTCCCTAGAAAATTCTCAAGACCGTTCTTACGTAAGCACAAGTCAAGTACGAGTCTAAGCACATTGTGACTGGTAAAAGAGACTCTGGTGCTCTCAAAAGTCACAAAAACAGTTTTTGTATGCGAAATACATCATAAATTTGTCGTTTGCTTCCCGGCAAATGGTCGATTTAGATGCATTTGGCATGTCCCTTATACACATATGAAATGTGACACAAACTAAAAAAAACATAAATAAAAATAAAAAATAAATTTCATTTTCGGGCAATTTCGAATAAAATGTAAAATAATGTAAAATTCAGTTACATGTATTTACAATTCATTCAACGTCTTCATATTTTGAAATATTTATTTGTAATTTTCATAAACTCGTAGCAATAATCCGGACGAAAAGAATGTATGCGAAAATTAGTTTGTTATATGAGCAGTTGCTGAGAAATATGCAATTTTGCATGCATCACTTTTCGAGTTATTTTGCCTATAAAAGAGACAATTGTTTTTCGATTTTCAATATCTTTTTTCCATTTGATGCCTAATGCCAATTTGGATTAGGTCAAGCCAATTTTATATTTTCACTGTGACCGGAAATGACATTTGGGCAAAAACTGTATTTTTAACCAAAAAAACAAATATTTTATTCAAATGAGTCTTCTTTAAAATATGTTTAAAATTATGATATTGGATTCCCATCAACGAATAGCATGAATCCATACGACCATACAGATACCACAAAATGGTTTCCAACTTGTACGGTTACAGAGAAATAGGCGATCTTCTATTAGTCACTTTTCAAGGTTTTTGGTCTATAAAAGTGTCAATTATTATTCGATTTTCAATAAACTTTCACCATTTGCTGCCTTATGTCATTTATGAATTACATGAACTAATTTAACATTTTCAATATCACCGGAAGTAATGTTATTTTTGCAAAAAACGTATTTTTTTTTAGAGTGATGTATATTTAATATTCGTTTAACTTTATAATGTTTGATTGTAATGGACAGTTAGGTTGAATCAATACAATAAGATTGATGTCAAGAAAAGGCTTCTAGCATATTCTCTTGTCGAGAAATAACCAATTTTCCCAGGGTCACTTTTAAAATTTCTTTTGGAACCGGAAGTGACGTTATTTTGCCAGAATTTACAATTTTAACCGGTCTTTCCGCCAGCAAATATTACTTTTACAAATGATAGAGGGTGTCACTGAAGCAAAACAACTAAAGTATCGGTTGGTAGCTTAATGGATCGGCTATATAACAAACTTCCTGTCTGATTCCTGAAAGCCGGCTCAGTGCTGCTTGCAGGTCTAGTTAGGCTTTCAGACTTTCGTCTGAAAGCCTATTGAGATTACTAAAAAATTTATTAGGCTTTCAGACTTTTGTCTGACCTGCAATTTCAAATTTTCGAATTTCGAAAATTCGTCGCTGTGATTTCATTCCGGAAGTTATGACCAATTTGACAATTTCTTTAATAGATACACGATTTTTATGAAATTTGAAATGTAAGTAGATCCTACCGATGCGCCTTGAAAAATGACTTTAAATTTTTTCTAAATTATCTCCCCTCGGAGAAATTAAGGATCGAAATTTTCGAAAAAATTATCGAAATATAGGTCGAAATTTTCGAAAAAATCAACGAAATATAGGTCAATAGGTCAGATCACCTTGAATTTTTTTTTAGGTATTAGCTACGAGACTACTGATTCGTACACAAAAAATGGAGTTTGTAGCTCAATCCGGAAGTGCCACCATCTTGAAATGTGAAAATTCCAAAAGGCTTTTTTGCTATTTTACTTACAGACACGGGAGTTATATTTTCTGAATCCTTGAAGGAATGCCTCTAAAACTTTCTCGTTAGAATTTTGATTTAAGTCAATTGATAGTCACCATTTTGAATTGAATATGAGAAATAGTGAAAAATCGACATTAACGGGCATGTAAATAAACAGAATAGACCGTATTTTGTTGAATTCGTTTCCTATTTATAAAATTAATACATTGTCAAATTTTTGGTACAATGTATTTGAAATTTTCAAATTTCGCCTTCGATGTTTTTACGTGCCGACAAAGTTGTTTTCGTGTGAATAATTTCGATTAACAGCTTGAAAATAATCAAATAGTTTCGCGATTTCTTCTCAAGTTTTGGAAATCAATACATTTCTGGTTAGCCTCCTTCCAAGAATGGGTGGTGGCCTTGGAATCAATATATTTTCAAAACGTTTTGCGAAACCAAAATCACCGAAATTAACTGATGACAAAATTGGCCTTGTCAGCCGTAATTTTGTGATCTATTTCACTTAATATTTCTCTTTGAATACCTTATAACATTTACTTTAAATCTGCTATTTCCGATTTTTTAAATTCAAGTATTACGTTATTGACATCCTATCCCGGAAGTAAAACCAACATGACAAAAAAATAAATCATAATATGTCTAATACAACTACCAAAAACCAAACGATAATAACAAAAATTCTACGGCTAAATGTTATTTACCAAAATAAGTTATTTTCACTTTAGAAGCACCCGTTGTTCAAATATTGCCACTTTGAAAATTGCATTCTATTATATGTTTTATACGTATGGAAAATTATGACCATTTCGGACTATTGTCGATTCAAGTGCTATTCTTTGCCATCGATAAAATATAGGTCAGATTTCCTTTGATTTTTTTATGTACTACCTTAGAAATTTCTATCAGGTCAAATGTTAATCGCCACGTTAGTTGCTTATTTTGAAAGTTTGAACAAAATCGGTTGGTAACGAAACGTTCTCTACAAGGTGATGCATTGTTGAAATATTACTCATTCAGTTTTTGGCTAATTTGTTTATTAAACTGGCACAATTCAGTGTAGAACTTTCAATTCAGACCAAACGTTTATTGCAAACGATTAAGCTGGTGAATGGGAGCTTATTTTTAAAGTTTTGTAATAATCGGATGGTAATCCAATGTACTGTGAAAATTAAAGTGATAAAGCAATTTGATGATTTTAGGGAGGTTGGATGGCGGAATGGTGCAGAACCTTCAATTCAGGTCAAACGTTTATTGCAAACGATTAAGCTGGTCAGTAGGGGCTTATTTTTAAAAGTTTTATAATAATCGGTTGATAATTAAAGGTACCGTGCAAATTAAACTATTTAAACAGAAAATTTCGCCCGGTTGAAATGTTTCTCGCTTATTAAGTCAGCAATTTGCCGATTTTAGGGAGGTTGGATGGCTGAATGGTTAGCATGTGCGCGCTGTATCGTAACGTCTGTCATTGAGTCAACTGGCGTGGTTTCGATTTCTCGGTTTTACGTGACAAGGAGTATGGTCGCCTGTCCAACCTCGTGGGTTTTCTCCGTGTCCTCTGTATTTCTCTCACGGCTAAAGACCCCTATGCGCAAGCGAATTATTGAAAAAAATTCAACCATGTGTTAGTCCCGAAATGACTTATTAGTCTTAATCTGCTTAAATCTACCATGTGTTGTTGTGGCTAAGTGGGTAAGACGCTGGTTTGCTAGGCTGGGGGTCGGGTGTTCGATCTCTGCTTTGGCCGAGAAAGGTCATCCAGGTTTTCCTGCGGGGTTTCTCCTCGTCAGTCATGCAGGGCGGATCTCATAACATCTATTTACATATTTATTGTTGGACGGCTGAATGGCGCAGAACTTTCAATTCAGGCCAAACGTTTATTGCAAACGATTAAGCTGGTCAATGGGCGTATATTTTTAAAAATTTTGTAATAACCGGTTGGTAATTAAAGTAACTGTGCAAATTAAACTGTTAAAATAGAAAATTTCTCCTGGTTGAAATGTTTCTCGCTATAATTCAGCAATTTTCGATTTTAGAGAGGTTGAATGGTTAGCACGTGCGTATCGTAACGTCTGTCATTGAGTCAACTGGCGTGGTTTCGATTTCTCGGTTGTACGTGACAAGGAGTATGGTCGCCTGTCCAACCTCGTGGGTTTGCTCTGTGTCCTCTGCAGTCCTCCCACGACTAAAGACCCCTATGCGAAAGCGAATTATTGAAAAAAATTCAACCATGTGTTAGTCTAATCTGCTTAAAGCTACTCTGTGTTGTTGTGGCTAAGTGAGTAAAACGCAGGTTTGCTAGCCTGGAGATTGGGTGTTCGATCCCTGCATTGGACAAGAAATTTCATACTGATTTTCCGGCATGGTTTCTCCTTGTCAATGATGCAGGGCGGGGGACCTGACAAGGACAGCTGTCTAGTCGTTCTGATGGGACAAAAAACCGAGTTCCCGTGTACACATTGGTTTGCACGTAAAAGATCCTCTGTCAGTTGGAATTCGATATAATAGTAGGCCGTAACGCCGCTGCCCAGGTAAAATTTCCCTCATTGTACACTTTATGACGTATGCCCGTCTTCATTAGTTCATTAGGAGCAGAACAGAGGGACGTTAAACCCCATTTCATTTTCTCTATGTTATTTATTTATTATAGTGGATAAATATTTTTCTGGTTCTAACAATTATTTAATTTCTGCATAGAAATCTTGCTTTGAACAGATTTCTTTTATAGCAGAGTGACCATCTTGTATATTGCAGTCTATGGCCCTTTGTTTAAAACATGGTAAAGAAGTTGTCACTATTTCTTACTTATAGCCAAACATATTGGTAACCATAATTATATAATATATCCCTAATTTTGGTAGCCCGAATACAGCTATACAAGTTTCAGTTATTTCCCTTTAGTTTACGGATTATTTTTTTGCCCAGGTGCAAAGTTTCTCCACTATATTTAGACTTGTAACTTTGTGAGTTTTTGACCGATTTTGATAATTTTGTCTTTTATTTTCCAAATTTACATATTTAACGTAAATATTCAAACAGTTGAGGTCAATCTGATTCAACAAGTATTAGTTCCGTTATCTCATTTGATTTTTCGATGTGTTCCAACCATTTTCATTTCCTTTTTCTGAAACCTTTGGAGTGGGAAGTCATTCCGATTACAGCAACACAAGTCTCAGTTATTTCCCTTTAGTTTTCAGATTATTTTTTTGCCCGGGTGCAATGTTTCTCACTATATTTAGACTTGTAACTTTTCGATTCTTTTTTTACCGATTTTGATAATTATTTTTTCTTATACATTGTTCTTTTAAGATACTTGATATAATCCACGCCACGTGACGATGAATATGAAAGCTTTCATATCTGCATGGGACAGTAGCAGATCTAGTTATTGTTAAGCTTTCATATTACATATGAAAGCTTATTGTTTCTGTTAAGATTATTATTAAGATTTCATATGAAAGCTTATTGTTTCTGTTAAAGTTATTTACATCAAATCTGCAAAAATTGAGGAAATATAGGTCATAATGACCTGATTTTTTTTTCGATACTAGATAGGTAATTACTGATTCGTACACAAAATATGAAATTTGTCGATCGAACCGGAAGTGCCACCATCTTGAAATGTGAAAAGTCCCAAATGTGTTTTTGCTATTTTACTTACAGTTATATTTTCTGAATCCTTGGAGGAAGGCCTAAAATACGTTGGGAGTAGAATTTTGATTTAGGCCAACTGCTAGTGCCCATTTTGAATTGAAAATGAAAAATAGAAGCAATTTGAAGGGCCGAGACTTTGGAACACAATAACTTTCCTTCTAATTAAGCTAGAATGTTGAAACTTGGTGTAGACGTTCACTAGGTCAATGTCTTAATTGAGTTCAAAGACGAGCCTAGGGTAAGCAGAAATAATCAAGCTGATTTGTTGGTTCTTTAGGGCACGATAACTTTGCTTATAATGAAGGGAGAACGATGAAACTCTTGTCAATCGAGAGTCTAATAGCTAGCGTGTTGTGTGAAATAACTCAATAGTAAATAAATAACACGCATACAAGCTGACATACAGCAGCATAATTTGTGATTGAAATGCATATATTGGAAATTGGAAGTCCAGTAGTATCTATGTCTCAAACTTTAATGGACTACCTACGGCATTACGGCATAGGTCGTAGCTCTCGCATCATACAGATGACAGATGTCAACACGTCGTAATAACAGTAGTAAACATAATTTGAGCTTGTCCCACCGTTCTAAGAAAAACAATGAATTCATGGAACTGTCAAAATGTAATCAAATGTACGATATCAATTAATTAAGAAATGGAATTCTTTCAAATGCTTTTTCATTATGAACAGTTACAACGGTTTTACTAGTACACATAACCTATTAATTAAACAGAGTTTTAAACAGAGTTTATTTATACACTCTGTATTTAATGTAAACTAGTTATAATAAGCATTGTCTCAGATATAAATTTTGTGGTGTAAAATAGCTCCCGCAAAATATATGGCGTACACATTTTATCACACCAGCGTGATTTTCATATTCACGGTCAGTTTCTGTCGCATCTCATGAGTTATATAAAGAATCTTAAAAAGGAAAAAGAATTAATGAAATTCGCCAAAAACTCACCGAGTTATAACGAGAAACAATTCAACCGGTTCAAATTCGACCTTAATTAAAAACAGAGGTGTTATGTTCCAATGTGATCAGTCAAATTGCTTATTGCTCCTAAATCTACGCAGAAATTCTCAACATCAAACTTAGTCAAGGTAATGACATCATGAATCTATATTTGGAATTTTGTCACTCTCGCTTCATTATAACCAAAATTATCGTGCCCCAAATTATCAACCAATCAGATTGCTTATCTCTGCTTACAGTAAACAGACAATGTTCATCTTCGCACCCCATCATAGCATTGACCTAATGAACGCCTTCACCAAGATTGAACATTCTGCCCCGATTAGAAGGAGAGTTATTTTGTTTCAAATTCTCGACCAATCAAATTGCCCATCGCTCTGCTTATCCATGGCAGACAATGCTCATTGTCGAACGTATTCAAGGTATGAAACCAATGAAATTGCTTATCTCTGCTTACCCTAAGCATAAAATGCTCATCTTCGAACTCCATCAAAGCATTGACCTAATAAAGACCTACGCCAAGTGTGAACATTCTAGCCGAATAACACTGAGAGTTATTGTGTTTCAATGTCTCGACCAATCAATTTGCGTATCGCTCTGCTTATCCTGAGCAGAAAATGCGCATTGTCGAACTTAGTCAAGGTAGTGATTTAATGAAACTATACTCCCAGTTTCATCACTATCACTTAATCAGAACTAATGTTATTGTGTGTCGAATCATCAACCAATCAAATTGCTCATCTCTGCTTACCCAACGCAGAAAATGCTGATATTCGAACCGCATCAAGACATTGACCTAGTGAATGCCATTACCAAGTTTGAACATTGTACCCCAATTAGAAGAAGAGTTATTGTGTTCCAAAGTCACCAAGGTATTGGCCTAATAAACACCTACACCAAGTCTAGCTGAATTAGAAAGAGAGTTATTGTGTCCCAAACTAGATCATTTCGGGACTAATTGTTTTAAAGAGACACGTTAAGGGTTGTTCATTTCCGGTTCGAGATTGAAAGATGGCGGACGTGTGTTAGAGCGCGCTCCAAAAAACCCACAATCACCCTCCAAAAAGGAATGGTCTCAGCGAAAATTTAACATATAAACATGCTATATAGGACAACATCTAGGTAACTTTTAAGTACCAGTAATGCAACTATAACTACCGAAAAAAATCAACGAATTTTGATGACCAAAAGTGAAAACACGTACTTTATCGAGCACTCGTGTCAACATAACACCACGGCAAAATAACAAACGCTTAAAGCCCCAATAACACTCTTGTAACTGAAAAATATGTCCCAATCTTCATTCTGGTCAACAAATCGTATTATTTTAGAATATTCCAATTAAATGATGATATAAATTTCATCTTAACACACCTAATTTAAATAATTGGAAAAATTCAACCAATTGATTTGAAAAGTCTAACGTAAACCTTTTTAAATGTGACTTGGATTTTAAAATATTTTCGAACCCTCTGGACAAATAAAATAGGTTGTAATGGATAATTTACACAGCAGGTAAGACAATTAAACATCTAGTACTTAGAATAAGGGTATTATTTACTTTCTGGAGCTACCAAGCCAGAGTCAAACAACAATTAAAGATGCCTTTAAATCTCCTGAAAACCAAAGTACATGGGATATGGAAAAGGTAGGCCTTAGCATTGAAAGGCTATCAATAAAGATAGATGAAACAGCTAAAGAAAATCGAGACAATATAAAAGAATTGGCTGGAACAATCGACAGGCTAAGAAAAGAGGTAGACAATAAAATGGAAGATATTGTGAAAAAGCAGACAGAAACTGAAAAAAGTGTGGACTTTTGCTACAAAAAGTTAGAAGATATGAATATAAAGACCTCATACAAGATAGAAGATATAAAGGAGAGGATGACTTCAGCTGAAAAGCATGACCGAAAATACAACCTTTTAATATATGGGGTGAAATTCGATAAGAAGAAAGATATCACTAATGTGGTACACTCATTTCTAATCTATCAACTAGGTATTGACAAGGAGATAGTGTCATCTAATTGCGCTTGGAAACGCACACCGGCTACAAAAACATAAAGAATCCACAGCAACCCCGGGAATAATGTAAAATTCTTGAAACATAACGACAAAGAATTAGTACTAAGCAGAACCCACCAGCCCCCTAAAGGATACAGAGTACTACAAGATCTCCCAGTTACGATGAAAATGGAAAGACACAGATTAGCAGGAAAAGCTTTCGAGATAAGAAGAGACCAGAAGTTAAAGACAAGAATATTCGATTCTGGAACCTCTATGATATTACAGACTCGTAAAGACGTGAATGATAAATGGAAAACATACAAGCATTAACAAAGATAGGTTGCCAGGCAACGAAACATACGCCCACAGCAGCTAAATCGTCCGGGCAGTCAACAAGGGTTGTCGCATATTTTTACTTTTTTCGGTAATGAAACATTTGTAATACACTAAAAACTGATTAAGAGTAACAACTCATTATGTAATTATCAGAAAATCATTAGAATTTGATTGCTTTTTATAAAGTTTTACCCCAAGCTAACAATTAGTATATACATGAAACATTTAATATCATGGATTTAGCTGTTCAGTTATCTAAATTCATTGAAAATCAAAATACTTGTTCGTTTCAACACCTTAAACTCTATGTATCAATCTGAAGTCAATCGGATGGTAACTTTGGCCTCTATAGCGTCACAAGAATTTTTGAAGTTATCAAGGGAGATAACTCTGGCAGTAATTATTTGAAATCGCTGAAAATCAATAGGCTTCTTCGTCTCATGACCTTAAACGCTGTGTATAAATCTAAAGTCAATCGGATATTAACTTTGGCCTCCAGAGCGTCCACAAGATTTTTTGAGGTGATCAAGGGCCATAACTCTGGCACTAACTATCGGAAATCGCTGAAAATCAATAGGCGTCTTCGTCTTATAACCTTAAACACTGTGTATAAATTTAAAGTAAATCGGATATTAACTTTGGCCTCTAGAGCGTCCACAAGATTTTTTGAAGTGATCAAGGGCCATAACTCTGGCACTAATTATCGGAAATCGCTGAAAATCAATAGGCTTCTTCGTCTTATGACCTTAAACACTGTGTATAAATTTAAAGTCAATCGGATATTAACTTTGACCGTTAGAGCGTCCACAAGATTTTTTAAAGAGATCAAGGGCCATAACTCTGGCACTAATTATCGGAAATCGCCGAAAATCAATAGGCTTCATTGTCTTATGACCTTAAACGCTGTATATAAATTTAAAGTCAATCGGATATTAACTTTGGCCTTTAGAGCGTCCACAAGATTTTTTGAAGTGATCAAGGGCCATAACTCTGGTAGTTATTATCGGAAATCGCTGAAAAACAATAGGCTTCTTCGTCTCATGACCTTAAACACTGTGTATAAATTTAAAGTCAATCGGATATTAACTTTAGCCTGTAGAGCGTCCACAAGCAATTGTGGACGCCGG
This sequence comes from Patella depressa, assembly GCA_948474765.1. NCBI lineage: Eukaryota > Metazoa > Mollusca > Gastropoda > Patellidae > Patella > Patella depressa. The sequence continues at coordinate 32,679,746 of OX419719.1, read as the reverse complement.
ACCGACGGACGGACCGACGGACGGACGGACGGACGGACGGACGGGGGCGACGACAATATACGACCACATTTCAATGTGGGCGTATAAAAACTGTCAATAGAAAAGGGAACCTAATGTTTAAACTCAAAATGTAAGACAAAAAGATCCGATCACCTAATGGCCCACTTGATATGTGTACAGAGGGCTGAAAAAAACATTCAGTGTGTAAAAATGTTGAAACAAGGTAAACAAACTGATATTGTTGCTCGCATTTAGAAATAGATAGGTTTTACAGATCCCAGTTAGTATTAAGGTCAGGTAAATGTTAACCCCCGTAACGTTAGCATGTGTATCTAAATCCAGAAAAAATTTCATAATATGTATCCAAAAGTTACTTAAGGTATACACCCTAGACCACAGACCTATTATTTATACTAAATTTAGTAAATGTCCGATTTGTGAATATTGGTTAGCTGTGTAGACCAATGACAAGGACCCAAAAGATAAGGAAAAAGGTCTAAGAAGTAAAGTACAAAAGCCTAGGGCTTAGGGTAAAAAGAGACAATTATAGTAATTATTTCTTGACATTTAATGAAACCAGACACAGCCTCGTGGAAATACTCTTATCTACTGGCGATCACATCGAATACTGATCTTGCTACTCGGGTATTTGGAAAAATTTCATGATATCCAAATTGAATTGAAATAGTAAAGTTCTGTACAGAACAAAAAAATTTTATTAGTATAAACTGAAAACATATAATATCATTGTTACCAAAAAGGTAGTAAAACAGCATTCAAATATCTATATGATCACTAATAGATAAAGACTCCCTATAAAAATCGAAAATTAAATATAGAGTTGCAATGGATGACATAAACGTTTGGGAAAACATAACACAAAAGGGGCCTGTTTCACGGGGTTTAAACTGGGATACAATCCAAATTTTAGTAATTTGATTGGATAATATTTGATAGATTTTAGTGTCTGGCCAATCAGGATTAAAGAATCTGCTGGAGTTTGGATTTTGTCTTCAGTTGAAATTTCGTGGGGTTGGCCCCTGCTGTTTAACTCTCTTATATGTACCTCTTTGTTTGCATACAGGCTGACATTGCAACTCAACAGCTCTTTCTCTGCAGACTAGTCCCAAACACACACATAGCACTACAGGTACGGTGAATCCGTTGTGCTATTTGTGAGGAGGGTGAGAAGGGTTTAAAAGAATCGAATGTATGAAAATTACTTGTTATATTGTTATATATATATATGTAATATATAAGCTTTATCTACTCCAAAGTACGCACATCAAATCAGAACTCCCCAGTATTGCCAACCGATTGTAATTGATAATCACCAAATAGCCAACCTTAAAGATGTCAAAAACCACGAAAATATTATATTATTACGAAAAAATTTATTACAAAATAGTACGAGTTGTCCACAACCGAGTACTAAGCTAGAAATAAAATGACCTCTTTACAAATAATTTCAGTTAACAGCCAAGGTCTCGGACAATCTGAAAAGAGAAAAGATGTGTAACTATTTAAAGACCAAAAAATACAATATCTACTGTATCCAAGACACCCATTTTACAAAAAATCTAGAAACATTTGTTCAAAATCAATGGGGATTTCAATGTCTTTTCAGTTCATTTACAACCCAAGCTAGGGGAGTCGCAATTCTTTCCAATAACAACTTTGATTACAAAATAAACAAAACAGTCATAGATGAGGAAGGAAACTTCATAATTATAGACATAATAATTGAAGAAACAAATATTACTCTAGCAAACATTTAGGGACCAAATTCCGACACACCAAGTTTTTATGAAAAACTCTTCCACAAAATAAATGAGATCAACAATGAAAATACAATAATATGTGGAGACTTTAATTTGGCATTAGATCAAACTCTCGATACACAAAATTATCTTCATGTGAACAAACCAAAATCCAAACAGACTGTGATTGAAAATATTGCAAAATATGACTTAATTGATGTATTTAGAGAAATCTATCCTACTCTCAAAAGATACACTTGGCTGAAAAAAAATCCTGTAAAACAAGATAGGCTCGACTATTTTCTGATCTCCCAAAACTTGATCTCAAAACTAGAAAAAATTACCACAGAAATGAGTTACAGATCAGACCACTCACCAGTTGTTTTAAACTCGAAACTAACTTCAGTCGAGAAGGGCAAGGCTCTATGGAAATTCAACACATCTCTCCTAAAAGACAAAAGATATATCAACCTTGTTAAAGAAACAATTAACAATATTAAAATGCCAATACGCAATACCTGTGTACAAAATAAATGCTATACATAACATAGACAACAAAGACATACAATTCATAATAAATGACGAAGAATTCTTACATATACTACTCATGGAAATCAGGGCAAAATCAATGTCATATTCAATAGCTAAAAGTAAAGACCAACAAAAAATAGAAGTCAATCTCATACAAGCAATAACAACACTAGAACAAAAGACTAACCTGAGTATAGAGCAGACAAATAGCTTAGAAATAAAACAGAAACAACTGTCCGAAATTAGAAACACAAAAATGAAGGGGAATTTGATCAGGTCCCGAGCCCAATGGGTTGAACAGGGTGGAAAACCATCAAAATATTTTTGCAAACTAGAATCGCGAAACTATTACAGTAAATTAGTAACTTACCTGGAAGATGATGATGGTAACATAATTAATGATCAGAATTCTATCCTTAAAAAAACCAAACAATTCTATGACACGCTATATGCTAAAAAAGATAATAAAGGTTACTCTGAAATGGAATTTTTCGAGAAAGTAAAAAAACTTTGATTTTAAAAAACTTTCAGATGAAGAATCAATCAAAATTGAAGGGGAGATAACCTATGAAGAAGCCCTAAACTGCCTAAAAAAAGAAAAGCAATCGCAGCCCAGGCTCATCAGGTTTCCCAGCCGATTTTATGAAATTCTTCTGATATGATCTTGGATACTTTATCATTAGATCTATTAATAATGGTTACCACAAAGGGGAACTATCAATTGTCCAAAAACTTGGTATCATCACACGTATTCCTAAACCAAATAAACATACAACATACAAACTTGCTGCTGGATGCATTGCTAACAGAATTAAACTATACCTAAATGACATTATTAGCATGAACAGACAGGATTTGTGAAGGGAAGACATATCGGCGAAAATACCAGACTAGTTTATGATATAATCAGTCATACAAACCAACAAAATATTCCAGGAATGTTAATTCTAATTGTAAAAGCTTTTGATTCCATTTCTTGGGAATTTATCGTAAAAGCACTCACCGTATTTAATTTCAAAACCTCTATCAAAAATTGGGTCAAGACCTTATATAACCAGTCTATATCAAGAGTTATACAAAATGGCTTCTTGTCAGAACCAATCACATTAGGTCGAGGATGTAGACAGGGCAATCCACTGTCTCCGTACATTTTTATCATCTGCGTCCAACTCCTCACAATCCTAGTTAAAAATAAGTTGCCAGGCAACGAAACATACGCCCACACAGCAGCCAAATCGTCCGGGCAGTAATCATCAGAAAATCATAATTCAAACTCACCCATAACTACGGTGTAACTGTGATATAATCAAACGTTTTTTAAATCGAATAATAATTGTGACCTCCAGAGGGACCACAAGCTAAAAAGGAGGATTTTTCGTACAATCAGGGGCCATACTTCAGGAAGTTACGATCCGATAAAGGCAAATATGCAATGGAACCAAGATCATTAGGTTATAAACATGTATTTCAAGTTTCATCAAAATCAGTTCAAAATTGTGACCTCTATAGGGTCCACAACCTTGATATAACATATTTTCACACAATTCGCGTACAGACGGCGGCCATTTTATCCGTCAACTCTGGTCCGATTTTCACGAAATTCAAATTCTCTCTTCATTACCATGAAACCGTGATATCATCAAACGTTTTTTTAAATCGGATAATAATTTTGACCTCCAGAGGGACCAAAAGCTAACAAAAGCAATTTTTCGGAGAATCAGGGGACATAATTCAGGAAGTTATAATCCGATGGGCGCAAATATCGAAAGGAACCAAGATCTTTGGGTTATAAACATACATGTCAAGTTTCATCAAAATCGGTTCAAAATTGTGACCTCTATAAGGTCCACAACCTTGATATAACATATTTTCACACTATTCGCGTACAAACGGCGGCCATTTTGTCTGTCAATTTTGGTCCGATTTTCATGAAATTCGAACTCAACCTTCATAACCATGAAACGGTGATATAATCAAACGGTTTTTCAAATCGGATAACAATTTTGACCTCCAGAGGGGCCACAAGCTAAAAAGGGCGATTTTTCGGACAATCAAGGGCTATAATTCAGGAAGTTATGATCCGATTGGCGCAAATATCGAAAGGAACCAAGATCTTTGGGTTCTAAACATGCATTTCAAGTTTCATCCAAATCGGTTCAAAATTGTGACCTCTACACTGTTCACAAGCTAAAAAACGAACTTGATATTTCGTACAATCAGGGGCTATAACCCATGAAGTTACAGTCCGATACATGCCTATATCGAAAGGAACCGAGATCTTAGGGTGATAAACCTATATTTTAAGTTTCATTGAAATTGGATAAAAATTGTGACCTGTAGACTGTTCACAAACAATTGTGGACGGACGGACGTCCGGACGGACGGACGAACAGGGGCGACGACAATATACGTCCACATGAAAATGTGGGCGTATAAAAACACAAAAGAAATAAAAGGATTACATATAGGCAGCGAAGAATATCTCATTACCCAATACGCAGATGATACAATTTTCATCCTCGATGGATCACAATCATCTCTTGAAAATACAATGAAAACTTTAGATCTCTTCGCTTCAGTCTCTGGAGTAAAAATTAACCTCCTTAAAACAAAAGTAGTCTGGCTAGGCTCCAAAAAGTTCTCCCAAGAAGTTTTCCATTCATTCACGCTGGAAGCTCGATTGGGGATCAACTAATTTTAATCTTTTAGGAATAAATTTTTCTACAACAGACCATTCAGTAATTACTAGAAATTATGAAAATAAATTACTTGAAATTAATAATCTTCTCAAATCTTGGAAAAGTCATCGACTAACTGTAATGGGGAAAATAACAGTAATTAAAACACTAATCCTACCCAAAATAACTCATTTATTAATCTCACTACCCAGTCCCTCCAAAGAATACCTGAAAAATCTCAACTCAAAATTTTATTGCTTCATCTGGAACAATAAACCTTACATAATTAAACGTTTAATACTATGCCAGGACTACAAATGCGGAGGGCTAAGAATGATCAATATAGAAATCTTTAATACATTAATGAAATTATCATGTATCCATAGACTTATCCATCAGGGTAATATCTGGACAAGACTGTTTGAACAAATCACAAATTGTACTGTGTATGATTTGATCAAGTATGGCAACAACTACATAAAAATAAAATTGAAAAAGATAAATAACCCCTTTTGGAAAGACACCCTGCAATGCTGGTTACAATTACAAGATAATAAACAAAAAATGACGTCTATAGAAGAGTTGAACTCTACATGTATCTGGCAAAATAGTAACATCAAAGTTGATAGCAAGCCAATCCACTATAACTATTATATACAAAAAAATATTTATTTTCTACAGGATCTAAAAAATAAAAAAAAGATAGGCTGGCACTGCCAGGCAGGATACGCCCACATTTTTGATAGATGGATAGAGAACAAGCAATACGGACAGTGTTTTTTCCTCATTAAGTCCTGTATTTCATACTGTATTGGGAGCAGCCATTTTGTTGGTCAGTTCCAGTCTGATATTAATGAAATTCGAAGCCGACAATGATTATGGTGTGACGGTACACAACCTAGAAATGTTACTTTTCGTCAAAATCGGATAAGAATTGTGACCTGTAGAGAGTCCACAACTATTCGCGTACAAAAGGCGACCATTTCGTCCGGCACTTTTGGTACGATTTTCACGAAATTCGAACTCAACCTTCCTTACGGCGCAACAGTAATATAATCAGAGTTTTTTTTTAAATCAGATAATAATTGTTCGAGAGATATACAGACAACAAGCAATACCGAAAGTGATTTTTCCTACAATCAAAGGCCATAATTCATTAAGTTACAATTTGATATGCGCAAATATCGAAAAGAATAAAGATCTTTAGGTTATAAACAAGCATTTCAGGTTTCATCAAAATCGAATTAAAATTGTGACCTCTACATGGCCCACAACTTTGATATGCCATACTTTTACACTGTTCGCGTACAAACGGCGGCCATTTTTTCTGGCAATTATGGCCCGGTTTTCTCGAAATTCGAACTCAACCTTCCATAGGGTGTAACGGTGATAGAGTCAAACGTTTTTTCAAATCGGATAATAATTGTGACCTCCACAGGGACCATAGGCGATTTTTCGGACAATCAGGGGCCATAATTCAGGAAGTTACGATCGGATATGTGCAAATAACGAAAGGAACCAAGATCTTTGGGTTATAACCATGCATTACAAGTTTCATCAAAATCGAATTAAAATTGTAACCTCTACAGGGTCCACAACCATGATATACAATTTTTTAACAGTATTCGCGTACAAACGGCGACCATTTTGTCTGTCAATTTTGGTCCGATTTTCCTGAAATTCGAACTCAATCTGCCTTACGGTGTAACGGTAATACAATCAAACGTCTTTTTAAATCGGATAATAATTGTGACCTCCAGAGGGACCACAAGCTAAAAGATAGGCTGGCACTGCCAGGCAGGATACGCCCACATTTTTGAGAGATGGATAGAGAACAAGCAATACCGAAAGTGATTTTTCCTACATCATTAAGTCCTGTATTTCATACTGTATTGGGAGCAGCCATTTTGTTGGTCAGTTCCAGTCTGATATTCATGAAATTCGAAGCCGACAATGATTATGGTGTGACGGTACACAACCTAGAAATGTTACTTTTCGTCAAAATCGGATAAGAATTGTGACCTGTAGAGAGTCCACAACCATGATATACCATATTTTTACAATATTCGCGTACAAACAGTGACCATTTCGTCCGGCAATTTTGGTACGATTTTCACGAAATTCGAACTCAACCTACCTTACGGTGCAACAGTAATATAATCAGAGTTTCTTTTTAAATCAGATAACAATTGTTCGAGAGATAGACAGAGATCAAGCAATACAGAAAGTGATTTTTCCTAGAATCAAAGGCCATAATTCATTAAGTTACAATTTGATATGCGCAAATATCGAAAAGAATAAAGATCTTAAGGTTATAAACAAGCATTTCAGGTTTCATCAAAATCGAATTAAAATTGTCACCTCTACAGGGTCCACAACTTTGACATACCATATTTTTACACTGTTCGCGTACAAACGGCGGCCATTTTTTCTGGCAATTATGGTCCAATTTTCTCGAAATTCGAACTCAACCTTTCGTAGGGTGTAATGGTGATAGAGTCAAACGTTTTTTCAAATCGGATAATAATTGTGACCTCCAGAGGGACCATAGGCGATTTTTCAGACAATCAGGGGCCATAATTCAGGAAGTTACGATCCGATATGCGCAAATAACGAAAGGAACCAAGATCTTTAGGTTATAACCATGCATTTCAAGTTTCATCCAAATAGAATTAAAATTGTGACCTCTACGACTACAGGGTCCACAACCATGATATACAATTTTTTAACAGTATTCGCGTACAAACGGCGGCTTTTTGTATGGCAATTTTGGTCCGATTTTCCCGAAATTCGAACTCAACCTTTCTTACGGTGTAACGGTAATATAATCAACCGTTTTATTAAATCGGATAATAATTGTGACCACCAGAGGGACAACAAGCTAAAATAAGGCGATTTTGCGTATAATCAGGGGCCATAATTCAGGAAATAACGTTCCGATATGCGCAAATATCGAAAGGAACCAAGATCTTTGGGTTATAACCATGAATTTCAAGTTTCATCAAAATCAAATAAAACAACCTTGATATACCATTTTGTAACAGTATTCGCGTACAAACGGCGGCCATTTTGTATGGCAATTTTCGTCCGATTTTCCCGAAATTCGAACTCAACCTTCCTTAGGGTGTAACGGTGATATAATCAAACGGTTTTTTAAATCGGATAATAATTGTGACCTCCAGAGGGACCACAAGCTAAAAAGGGTGATTTTTCGGACAATCAGGGGCCATAATTCAGGAAATTACATTCCGATAGGCGCAAATATCGAAAGGAACCAAGATCTTTGGGTTACAAACATGCATGTCAAGTTTCATCAAAATCGGTTCAAAATTGTGAACTCTATAGGGTCCACAAGCCAAAAAAGTGATTTTTCGTACAATCAGGGGCCATAATCCATGAAGTTTTCATCCGATACATGCCAATATCGAAAGCAGCCGAGATCTTTTGGGGATAAACCTATATTTCAAGTTTCGTCAAATTCGGATAAGAATTGTGACCTGTAGAGAGTCCACAAACAAATTGTGGACGGACGGACGTCCGGACGGACAGGGGCGACGACAATATACGTCCACATAAAAATGTAGGCGTATAAAAAAGGCGATTTTGCTAATAATCAGGGGCCATAATTCAGGAAGTTACGATCCGATATGCGCAAATATCGAAAGAAACCAAGATCTTTGGGTTATAACCATGAATTTCAAGTTTCATCAAAATAGAATTAAAATTGTGACCTCAACAGGGTCCACAACCTTGATATACCATTTTTTAACAGTATTTGCGTACAAACGGTGGCCATTTTGTATGGCAATTTTGATCCGATTTTCCCGAAATTCGAACTCGCCCTTCCATAGGGTGTAACGGTGATATAATCAAACGGTTTTTTAAATCGGATAATAATTGTGACCTCCAGAGGGACCACAAGCTTAAAAGGGTGATTTTTCGGACAATCAGGGGCCATAATTCAGGAAATTACATTCCGATAGGCGCTAATATCGAAAGGAACCAAGATCTTTGGGTTACAAACACGCATGTCAAGTTTCATCAAAATCGGTTCAAAATTGTGACCTCTATAGGGTCCACAAGCTAAAAACGTGATTTTTCGTACAATCAGGGGCCATAATCCATGAAGTTTTGATCCGATACATGCCAATATCGAAAGCAGCCGAGATCTTTTGGGGATAAACCTATATTTCAAGTTTCGTCAAAATCGGATAAGAATTGTGACCTGTAGAGAGTCCACAAACAAATTGTGGACGGACGGACGTCCGGACGGACAGGGGCGACGACATAATACGTCCACATGAAAATGTGGGCGTATAAAAACCAATACATGAATTACCATGAAATTATAGAATCACATGGGGTTAATACTAATTTCCTACAACACGAGTCACTAATTAGAGCGATAAAACATTTTGAAAAAAGTCTCAATATTGACTGTCAGAGGGGAGATACACTTGCGCACAAATATTACCCTGTCTTACCACACAAACTGCAGCCTTTCCTATGTTATAACAAGATGGGAAAATCTAATATTAAAGTCATAATGAACTATGTCCACACCACACCTCCATCCCAACTAAAATATTTAAATAAGTGATTTAGCATTGAAAACAATGAGTGGACTAAAATTTATCAATTACCATTTGAATGCTGTGAAGATACAAACCTACAATGGTTTCAGTACAAAATACTTCATAGAATATTAACTACTAATACATTCCTGAAAAAGATAAAATATACTGAATCAGACTTATGTTCATTTTGTAAAAATCAAACAGAGACACTTGAACACATATTTGTTGAATGCCAAATTGTACAAAAATTTTGGAAAATTGTAGAATCCTGGATTCTTGAAATTGTTGGAATAAATATAAAATTAGGTCATGAAAAGATCATTTTTGGTCTTTGTAAGAAAATAGAAAACATATCCAATAACAAACAGGTAACACTTAATTGGATAATATTACCATTAAACATATAATATATAAGCTAAAATTTTCAAGACAATTACAAACTGTAGCCATCAAAAATATTCTGAAGCAGAAGATAGAAATACTGAAATATCTATACCTGAAAAATGGAGAACATGACAGATTCGAAACTATTGTGTGAGTCATGGTAAATAATAAACGGATTTCTACGATTGTAAACAAACTACTCTACTTTGGTTATTATAAACATACCTGTGTGTTTGAAATGAACTCCATTGTGGAACTGAATATTCCAACGAATAAAAAAGTTCTCTCTTGTAAAATTGAACACGTCACAAACTTTGGCATCGAGAAATAAAAGATAGGCTGGCACTGCCAGGCAGGATACGCCCACATTTTCAAGAGATGGACAGAGAACAAGCAATACCGAAAGTGATTTTTCCTACATCTTTAAGTCCTGTATTTCATACTGTATTGGGAGCAGCCATTTAGTTGGTCAGTTCCAGTCTGATATTAATGAAATTCGAAACCGACAATGATTATGGTGTGACGGTACACAACCTAGAAATGTGACTTTTCATCAAAATCGGATAAGAATTGTGACCTGTAGAGAGTTCACAACCATGATATACCATATTTTTACACTATTCGCGTACAAACGGCGACCAATTCGTCCGGCAATTTTGGTACGATTTTCACGAAATTAGAACTCAACCTTCCTCATCAAAATCGAATTAAAATTGTGACCTATACAGGGTCCACAACCATGATATATCATTTTTTTTAACAGTATTCGCGTACAAACGGCGTCCATTTTGTCTGTCAATTTTGGTCCGATTTCCCCGAAATTCAAACTCAACCTTCCTTACAGTGTAACGATGATATAATCAAACGTTTTTTTTAAATTGGATAATAATTGTGACCTCCAGAGGGACCACAAGCTAAAGAAAGGGGATTTTGCGTATAACCAGGGGCCATAATTCAGGAAGTTACCATCCGATATGCGCAAATATCAAAAGGAACCAAGATCTTTGGGTTATAACCATGAATTTCACGTTTCATCAAAATCGAATTAAAATTGTGACCTTTACGGGGTCCACAACCTTGATATACCATTTTTTAACAATATTCGCGTACAAACGGCGGCCATTTTGTATGGCAATTTTGGTCTGATTTTCCCGAAATTCGAACTCAATCTTCCTTACAGTGTAACGGTAATATAATCAAACGGTTTTTTTTAAATCGGATAATAATTGTGACCTCCAAGCTAAAAAAAAGGCGATTTTGCGTATAATCAGGGGCCATAATTCAGGAAGTTACGATCCGATATGCGCAAATATCAAAAGGAAGCAAGATCTTTGGGTTATAACCATGAATTTCAAGTTTCATCAAAATCGAATCAAAATTGTGACCTCCACAGGGTCCACAACCTTGATATACCATTTTTTAACAGTATTCGCGTACAAATGGCGGCCATTTTGTATGACAATTTTCGTCCGATTTTCCCGAAATTCGAACTCAACCTTCCTTAGGGTGTAACGGTGATATAATCAAACGTTTTTTTAAATCGAATAATAATTGTGACCTCCAGAGGGACCACAAGCTAAAAAGGGTGATTTTTCGGACAATCAGGGGCCATAATTCAGGAAATTACATTCCGATAGCCGCAAATATCGAAAGGAACCAAGATCTTTGGGTTACAAACATGCATGTCAAGTTTCATCAAAATCGGTTCAAAATTGTGACCTCTATAGGGTCCACAAGCTAAAAACGTGATTTTTCGTACAATCAGGGGCCATAATCCATGAAGTTTTGATCCGATACATGCCAATATCGAAAGCAGCCAAGATCTTTTGGGGATAAACCTATATTTTAAGTTTCGTCAAAATCGGATAAGAATTGTGACCTGTAGAGAGTCCACAAACAAATTGTGGACGGACGGACGGACGTCCGGACGGACAGGAGCGACGACATAATACGTCCACATGAAAATGTGGGCGTATAAAAATATGGAAGCTTATTACGTCACTTATCGGGATAGATCATTTCGTATAAGGGGGTCAAAGCAAGGTTTGTTTATCGTAACTGTGTTTGGCTCTCTCGGCTTAACAATGAAAGGGTGAGCTTTTCAATTTTCGATCCCTTCGTTCTTCTACTCCTGATATTTTGGACTGTTGATCGATGGTTTCATATAAAAGACTACCGATAACACTTTTTGTAGAAGTTTTTGTGACCTTGAAAATTTCCTCAAGAAATATACCATAGTTGCATTCACACATTACAAGAAATGTTTCACACATTTGGTAATTTACATGATCAAAGAGAAACTTTACCAGATACATGGCAAAAGTAAAGTATGATATTTTCATTCACTGTGTACATGTTAAGTTTTCATTGCCAACGGTTGGATAAATTTAACTTACCAATGCATTTATGTAGCCCAGTATGGTAGTAATATCATACATTTGTTAGTGTATGTTTAAAATTAAAAGGCACATAAAGCTACATACATGTACACATAAATTCAATCGAGTTTCATTGTAAAATGTTCGATTTACATGTACGCACATGCAAGTCTTACATACATTTAAAGGCAAAAAGAAATGTTATTTCAATTAAAGGAAAATTCTGATAGACAAATTAAAGAAATACCCCACATAACTTGTCGGAGAATTTCAGCTCAATATATTTTGCCATTTGAAAGGGGCTATGTAACCTATTTATGAAATTCGAATTTAATATTTCATGGTAAATGTGGCCAAATGTGAAAATACCTTATATGAATAAAACTTTAGTGTCCAAAAATATTTTTGAAATTTGTGATCTGTGTATAAAAGTTAAAATAAAAGGTTTTATGCCATCATAAAGTGGGGTGCAAGTCAAATTCAATTCAAAAGTGAAAATTTTTGCAATTTACTGAATACATGTACACTTGAGAGTTATATGTGTAATAGAAATTGACTTTTACACAAATATATCAGATTCATTTCATTGAGTGAGGAAAATTTATAATTTCATGAGTAGATAAATAGTCTCTATACCAAGTACATTCTCCCAGTATTCAGTCAGAAAGAAATATTTCACAATAATCCAATGATTTCATTTAATATATCTATTGAATTTTTTTTCAAAACAAAGAAATATGTAATTAATTTACAGTTCAGATTTAAATGTATTCAAATTCTTTACAAGAAATATGCATTTCAAAGTCATTCAGGCACTCACATAAAAAGCCTGCTTATCGTTCAATGAAAACTTTTAAAATTAAGATTTATGAATGAACTAATTGAGCAGTGACGATGGTTATTTAAGCATTATTCACATTGTCCTTCCATCATGTTAGAAATTTATCAAATGAAAATTCTTCATAATAGAAGTAAATACAGTGGCTGCTCTATTGGTGGGCTGAAAAAAAATACATATTAATTATTAGTAGTATGTTTGAAAATTTAAAATTTAAGGAAGTCAGGAATAAACTTACAAAGTAGGTTCGTTGACAACAGCCAATCAATTAGTCATCACTCCCTCAGTCTCAGTGAAATTACAAACAAAGGAAGCTTCGTCGTCAGTCCAAGAAAGCGTATCCTATCGTGAATTTGAACTAGACCTAGTAGATCTACAAGTACGGTCCATGGTAGTGTATTTTACTAGTATTACTACGGTACTACTAAAGACTAGGCCTAGTGAGTAGTTAGTGTAGGCCTATCTAATTTTCTAGTAATAAATAAATACTTTTATAAAAGTATAACTCTCAGGTTGTTTAACGTCTAAAAATAGGCTACGAATAGTAAGCGGTGGGCTAGGTCAACATGAATCAGTGCTAGTCATGCAGTGTGAGTGTTACATAATAATAGGCCGGCAACTAAAGATAAACACAGTGTACGACAACACTGCTGGTCGTCTGTCACGGGACTGCAAAAAGTGCAAGTCCACGCTGTCGCTGAACGCTTGAATGAACATTTTGTCTTTTAAAAATATAATCACTATTGAATTTCTTACCTGTGGAAGGTTATTCCATTTAATTTTGATGTGGGGTTTTGGTTATTTGTACAGTTAATGACAAAACACTGTGTCCCTTTGGTGGATACTGAAAACGTAAAAGTTTTGTTTTCCTTCGCGTAATCAAACGACGCCATTTTGTTGTGCATGGCTGACCTCTGCGCATGTCGTGAAAGCGGCATTTGATTGGCCGTGGCCATTCTAGTCTATTTATATATTTCTATGGATGTCATAACTTCCTATGATGTCATAACTGACTTCCAGTCATTTTGCATTTAAACTAGTGTCCAAAAGAACCGATACCAACTTTCTTTCCAATTAATTTTTTTCTAAGTGAAATTTTAAGTATGAAAACATGCCAATTCATATTGCACATCCCTAACACAGCATAGTCCATAAAAATACCGGGAACACTTGATCACTTCCGGAAAAAAACGTCAATTTCGTGAAAGTGACATTTCCCTCTCTAGCATGTTCTGCACGTGCATGAAAACTGTATAAAACGGCTGATCAGACACGTTGATATCACAGCAACAAAAAGAACACAAGATATGCCACTTATGACAGCCACCGAGAGAGAGAGAGACGTTGGAATGGTTCAACAAGGAACGTCACATGTCGACGTCGCCAGAAGGTTGGGCTGCGCATGCATCACTATCACCAGGTTGATGCAGCGGTTCCGCCTGACAGGTCATACGTCAGACAGGCCCAGGAGTGGAAGACCACGAGTAACCACGCCCCGTGAGGATCGTTACATCCGGTGAACGTGCAGGACTTGGAACCATGTCTCCTCGAGGAATGGCAACAAATGACTCCCAACGTCATCAGACGTTTGGCGTCACCAGTCCGCAGGCGTGTTCTGGCATGTATTGATGCTCATGGTGGACATACCCTATACTGACTTGACTTTTAGACATGTGGTGTGTCATTTCCCGTTGTTTCTGTGATCAGTGTTCGAGCGTAATGTTTATTTTTCAACCCCACCGATCTTTAACGGCTTGTCATATTGATTGTACAGATTTGATTGAAATGATTTTGTGTACAGATGTTGTGATAGGATTTCTCAAAAGAATAACACTAATCCTTAACTTCTGCTTTGTTTAGTTTTTCTTTTCTGTCGTTGCAAACAGGTGGTATCGTTTCTTTTGGACACTAGTTTAGTTTTCTTTACCTTGAGGAAGTTAGTATTTTTACTGACGAAACGTTGGATAAAACAATGTTTTTTTTATATTGTATTCTATTAATTATTTTATATCAACTTATCTGAATATCATATGCATCATTTTGACTTTGTCAAAATCGATCCTATCAAATCGTCTGTATTTGGTTTGTGTTTCCTGTTTCTATTGATTGGAAGCTTCACGTGAAAATGTGGGCGTTTAAAAACAACAGTCGTCTTTACACAAGTAATTGCCTGTGAATCTTATTTTATTAAAATTTTTGAGGTATTATAAATGGAATCATCAGCTGACTTCATCAATTTCTTTATATCGTGGCATCTCGGCAACAGCAACTCTATTTTCTACCTTGTAAGAAGGGTAAAGGCCTGACTTCCCTGTCCGTCTGTTTATTCCTTTACTATAACCATTCCAATGGTTACCAGCTATTCCAACTAAATCTCCAACTTCTAAGTCAATTTCTTTATAATCTTTTGCCGTATATTTTTCTACAGCTACAAGATTGTGAGCATTCTGGCCTCCAAAGTAATATACATCATCTAGAGAATAGAAATTCTGTGACGCATCATCATGCAAAGTTTGCATCAGTTCATATGCTACTCGACATACCTGAAGAATATAATAGCATTTAATTTATTGAGAGGTAAAAACATTTTGGAGCATTAATTTTGAGAATTCCCTTTATATTCAAGCAATTAATTGTTATTTCTCAATTCCTTTGGGCCCTGACATTGTGATGTTTTTCTATGAGTTTAATATAATGCTTTGCTGAAATAAACACAGGAAAAGAAACACGGGATGAAATTCAATAGCGTTCTTTTTTTACTAATTTTACAATGGAATTGCTGAAAATCAATAGGATTCTTCGTTTAAAATGATGCATATAAATTTCATAGAGATTGGGTGATAACTTTTGTTATTATAGGTGGGTAAAGATAACAATATGAGTGGGGGAGTGGGCCTAGAACAAACTGCAACAGAAATCATTTCTTTGGGAACTGTTCAGTTATGGTGTTTATTACTTCCATAACAAATGCAGCCATTACCGGGCTTGGGGAAATTTGCATAATTAACATAAATCCAAGATGGCCGCCAGTAGACCAGAAAATCGCCGAAATCTCAGAAATGGTTGGCTTCAGTGCAAATAAATGTACTACCGACCTCTAGGAAATCGATACTCGCGAGTTCAAAAATGCTGACATTTTTTTCCAACGACCTTTTTGTAACGTCGTAACGTCATTTTGACAGTATTACGTTGTTCTCGTTGAGACGTCATTATCAAATTTTATTGTAACTGCGCTTGGAAAAAAACTTCTTGAAACCACGAACCGCTGTATAATTTGTACAAAAGAACACATCTTATCCCAAACTGAAACTATATATCATCGTTCATCTATAGCTTGAATCCACGGTGGCTCAATGGGTAAGACGTTGGCTCGCTTATCTGTGTTTACCCTGTTTGAACATACTGCGTTGCAGGAAGTGGTCAGAACAAGCCAACAGTGAGGCTGATGTCCCCCGCCGAAATCTCCAAATAAATAGATGCCACATATCATTTAATCGCACATTTATTTTTTTTTTCAAAAGTGTCGAGCAATCAAACTATAATGTAAGTTTCATCACTCTCTATCAGGTAGAATCAAGATTATCTTGTCTCAAAGCAACGACCAATGAAATGTTAATCATTGACTCAGTCAAGACATTCACCTGATGAACATCTACATCAAGTTTAAAAATTCTAACTTAATTAAAAGCAGAGTTGTTATGTTACAAAGTGATCAGTCAAATTGCTTATTGGTCTTAGTCAAGGTAATGAATCTATATTTGGAGTTTCGTGACTCTCAATTCACTATGTCCAAACTTACCGCGCCCCAAAGCACCAACCACTCAGATTGCTTATCGCTGCTTACAGTGCAGACAGTGCTCATCTTCGAACTTCATCAAGCTATTGACCTATTGAACGCCTACACCAAGTTTAAACATTCTAGCTCAATTAGAAGGAGACTTATTGTGTTTTGACCAATCAAATTGCTTATCGCTCTGCTTATCTGATCAGAAAATGCTTATTGTCGAACTTAGTCAAGGTACTGATGTAATGAAACTATACACCAATCAACACTCTCGCTTAATTAGAACTAAAGTAACAGTGTCCCAAATCTTCAACCAATCAAATTGCTTATCTCTGTTTACCCTGAGTAGAAAATGTCCATCTTCGAGCTCCATCAATGCATTGACCTAATAAAGACCTACACCAAGTTTGATCATTCTACCTCAATTAGAAGGAGAGTTATTGTGTTCAAAAAAGATACATGGAAAAGTGTTTTTTGATATCTTTGATCTTGGTATCTATCCCTAGGTAGTTTAGAGCAGAGAACACATTCAGATATCAAAAATAGGTTGCCAGGCAACGAAACATACGCCCACACAGCAGCCAAATCGTCCGGGCAGTCAACAAGAGTTGTCGCATATTAAGGAATTATCAGAAAATCATTAGAATTTGTTTGGTTTTTATAATCAAACGTTTTTTTTTTAAATCAGATAATAATTGTGACCTCCAGAGGGACCACAAGCTAAAAAGGGTGATTTTTCGTACAATCAGGGGACATAATTCAGGAAGTAATGACCCGATGGGCACAAATATCGAAAGGAACCAAGATCTTTGGGTTATAAGTTTCATCAAAATCGGTTCAAAATTGTGACCTCTATAGGGTCCACAACCTTGATATAACATGTTTTCACACTATTCGTGTACAAACGACGGCCATTTTGTTCGTCAATTCTAGTCCGATTTTCACGTAATTCAAACTCTCTCTTCATTACCATGTAACGGTGATATATTCAAACTTTTTTTTAAATCGGATAATAATTTTGACCTCCAGAGGGACCAAAAGCTAACAAAAGCGATTTTTTGGACAATCCGGGGACATAATTCAGGAAGTTATGATCCAATGGGTGCAAATATCGAAAGGAACCAAGATCTTTGAGTTATAAACATACATGTCAAGTTTCATCAAAATCGGTTCAAAATTATGACCTCTATAAGGTCCACAACCTTTATATAACATATTTTCACACTATTCGCATACAAACAGCGGCCATTTAGGTCCGATTTTCCCAAATTCAAACTCAACCTTCATAACCATGGAATCGTGATATAATCAAACGGTTTTTTAAATCGAATAACAATTTTGACCTCCAGAGGGACCACAAGCTAAAAAGGGCGATTTTTCGGACAATCAAGGGCTATAATTCAGGAAGTTACGATCCGATGGGCGCAAATATCGAAAGGAACCAAGATCTTTGGGTTATAAACATACATGTCAAGTTTCATCAAAATCGGTTCAAAATTGTGACCTCTACGCTGTTCACAAGCTAAAAAACGTGATTTTTCGTACAATCAGGGGCCATAACCCATGAAGTTACAGTCCGATACATGCCAATATCGAAAGGAACCGAGATCTTATGGTGATAAACCTATATTTTAAGTTTAATTGAAATCGGATAAAAATTGTGACCTGTAGACTGTTCACAAAAAAATGTGGACGGACGGACGGACGGACGGGGGCGACGACAATATACGTCCACATAAAAATGTGGGCGTATAAAAATAGGTTGTCAGGCAACGAAACATACGCAACAGCAGCTAAATCGTCCGGGTAGTCAACAAGAGTTGTTGCATATTCTTACTTTTTTCGGTAATGAAATATTTATAATAGCCTACGCTAAAAGTAACAACTCATTAAGTAATTATCAGAAAATCATTAGAATTTGTTTGGTTTTTATAATGTTCTGTCCCATGCTAACGCTTATAATAGCCTACACTAAAATCTGATTTAGTGTAACAACTCATTAAGTAATTGTCAGAAAATCATTAGAATTTGTTTGGTTTTTATAATGTCCTGCCCCATGCTAACGCTTAGTATACGAAAAATTTAATATCACGGATTTAGCTGTTCAGTTATCAAAATTCTAACGGTTAGTATACGAAACATTTAAAATCATGGATTTAGCTGTTCAGTTATCAAAATTCATAGTAAATCAATATACTTGTTCGTCTCAAGACCTTAAACTCTGGGTATCAATCCGAAGTCAATTGGATGATAAATTTGGCCCCTAGAGGCCAAAAGATTTTTCAAAGTGATCAAGGGAGATGACTTTGGCAGTAATTATCGGCTAATGCTGAAAAGCAACAGGCTTGCGTTCACAAGAATTTTTGAAGTGATCAAGGGTCATAACTCTGGCAGTAATTATCGGATATCGCTGAAAATCGGATATTAACTTTGGCTTCTAGAGCGTTCACAAGAAATTGTGGACGACGGGCCAACGTACCGACAGACGGACGGACGGACGGCCGCAATATACAACGTGATTTCTCAACGGATTAAAGGGATTAGGATATCGTTCGGTTGAACGTGAATTAGAGTATATGTATGATACCCAATTTATACAGGTCTGATGAAGTAAAATATGGCACGTATTTTCTGATTTGGAGCGTTTTTGGACGCCTTTATCTCGAAAACGGCTCCAGCGATTTTTCTTAAACTTTAACTATCGAGAGTCCTTTAGGTAGTCTTTAGCATGGAGTCATCCAAAAAGACCTTCGAATAATTGGAATAGGACAAAGAAACGGACTGAAAATCGAAAAAAGTCGAAAAATTGTGAAATTTGGGAAAAAGCTCTACTATTTACTTATTTGAAGAGATTTTCAAAAACCGATATATATTCAGATAGCTGACCTAATTACGATTCTAACGATGTATACATATCCCGTATTGGAGCATTCTGACACGCCTTTTTCTTGAAAACGACGCCTACGATTTTTCTTAAACTGTTTTTGCTCAGAGTACTATCGGTGGTCTAGAGTGTGCATCCAAAAATAAAAGCATAGAAATAATATCGGTGGTCCACAAATTGCTTCAATCTTTGAAAAAATGTTGAAAAATCGTCAAATTATTGAAAATACTCTCTCATTTATCTTTTTTTTCCCTCCAAAACTACCCAGTGGATGTTTCTGACACTTTAAGAAGTTTGGTTTTCTCTTGAGAAACTAGGGGTGGTTAATGTTTAAATGTAAAACGAAATTTGTGCGCATATCAGAAATGCGTCAAATCTTAACGTGCACGAAAGTTAAAAATCGACCACAATTCTGTTAAATCTCAACCCTTTGTTCTGATATTACATTTGGGATAGCTGAAGACATTTCTGAGCAGATAGCAGTTCGAAAACGTAGAATTTAGAAACTTTGTAGCTTTCATTTTTTTGGTGAAAATTGGTAAATTTTCCAAATTTTCTAAAATCTTTATTTCTTAGAATTCTTAAATTCTGATTTCATTTTGTGATAGCTGGTGTCTATCCCATTCTAAAAATATAAGTTTTGTTGTGGAATTCCGATTTAGATTTTGGTCAAACGATTTTTCTGAAACTTCAGGACTATGAAGTCGAAGGTCTAATCCAGTCCTTAAACCATAAATGAAAATCTTCTAATCACTGGAAGGTGCCACGGAAAGTATCCGTACTTTGACAAAATTCTGAAAAATGGGTGTTTGTGCAGAAAATACCATATAACAATTGCTTTTTAACAGAGTACTTGAATTTTATATCGTGTAATTGTCAAATGAATTGTCTATCAGATGGTTCAAAGGCGACAAGTTTCTATCAAAAATTTCAAAAGTTATGTGACTGAAAATTAAGATAATTTTGCGATTTCGAGCAACTTTAGACGCCATTTTCGCGAAAACTCACGCCTATTGGTAGTCAGTTGTGCGAAAAAAAGAGATCGAAAATCGAAAACGTCGTACTTTTACGATTTGGAACATTTTTAGAGATCTTTTTCTCGAAAAGTCAACATAATATTTTTTTTAACTTCTTCTACAGAGACCTTATCATTAGTCATATGAATGAAACCATTGGACAACAGTTCAAAATATCAGGAGTAAGGGATCAAATATTGAAAACGCCACCTCTCATTGTTAAGCGAAACATGCAGTAATGGACTAATGTACTAATGGTGGATACAATTTGTACGTTTTGTCAACGTATAGAGCATATTCAATAGGCTGCTCACTGGCGCAAATTACAATGTTGTTAAAGGAATTAACAGAATGACTGTCGGAAAAGTTATGTTTTTTAAGTTCCTTTTAAATGAATGTATATCGTGGTAAAGAGTTCAAAACCATGGGAGCAGCAGAAGAGAAAGCACGATGTGCACAATTTGACTTTGTTAAAGGTACCATTAGTAAATTCTTATCACGTGATCTTAAATTGCGAGACGGGCAGTTATTGATAAGAAGTTTTTTATGTAACCTGAAGCAAAATCACAGTGGAGACAATGGTAAGTTAAAATAGATATTTTAAAATCAATTTTTTGCTTAACTGGAAGCCAGTGTAAATCTTTGATGACCGGGGTTATGTGTTGACTTTGTTTCGTTCTGGTTATGATTCTCGCTGCTTTATTTTGGATATATTGGAGTGGGAGTGGATTTAGCACTGAGACAGGGATTTGGTAAAGGAGGGAATTACAATAGTCAAGTTTTGACAAAACAAAAGAGCACATTAACATTTTGGCTACTTCTATATTAATGAACGGTCTGATTTTCCCAATGTTATAAAGATGAAAGTTTACAGCACGGCATGTTTTACTTAACGTTTTCATGTTTAGCTCCTGGTCGAACATAACCCCAAGGTTGTTCGCAGTTTTCGAAAGTGGTATGTCAGAGTCACTAATGGATATTTTTTCGATTAAGTTAAGTTTTTGATCCAATCGGAAGTACAACAGTTTTGTCATCATTTAGTTTTAGAAAATTGAGCTTCATCCATTGTCTGATTTCAGAAATACAGTGTTGAATTTTATTTATCTGGTTATATTCATTTTCTGATTTTAGTGGTATATAGAGTTGAGTGTCGTCTGCATACAAGTGATAGTCCAAGTCATGTCTTCGAATAATATAATGGGTAGTGTTTGCCGTAAAAATCACGGTCCCAGTACGGATCCTTGAGGTATATCAAAAGCAAGAGACGCTGGTGACAATTTGTTACCGTCAATGACTACTGACAGGGTTTGGTTTGTCAGATAAGAGCTGAACCAATCCAAAACTTTTCCCTGGACACCAAACCGAGTGGAAAGGCGCTAGATATGAATGGACTGATCTACTGTGTCAAAGGCAGCGCTTAAATCTAATAATACCAATACTGTCGATGCTTTGTCATTATAAACACGAACACGTGCTGTTTCTATACTGTGCCCTGATATATATGCACCTTGAAACTTTTCACTGAGATTGTTTGAATTAAAATGCCATTTGAGTTGATATGCAGCGACTTTTTCAAAAAGTTTAGATAGGAAGGAGAGATCTGAGACTGGTCTGTGTTTACATCAAGGTTAGATTTCTTCATGTGAAAAAATCTTGTATTCTGATTGGACCGTAGTTGTATCGTAGAAAATCTCGAAACTCAAGAACACGTGCCTAGATGTCGACATCGAGCCTATAACTAACGAACAACGTCTAGAAATTGTAAGTTTAAAGAGTTTACTTATAATGAATTACATTTTAAGCATTAGCAGCAAACTAAATCTACGTAATTTTTAAATGAAAATATTATTGAATATTATAATTTTACTTTTTATGTCATTAGATACAATTTATACAAATTTATAATTCGAAGTTTAGGTAACTAGTAAGCTTATTAAAATAATTGTCATTTTTATTGAATTGTTATTCATAAAATGTAAACTTTTAATGGGTTATTAACAAAGTAAAATAGTATACAAGAATTTTGCTCTTGATTTTGTCAACGAATTCTCTGAGATACGTGATTTTTGAATAAACTGTTGGATTAAAATCTATCATATTTTATGTTTTGGTTATAATTTTGTGTCGTGTTATCTCTTCTTCAGTTGCAGAATTATTTAATTTTACAATCTTATAATTATTACAGTTATTATGTCGTCCAGAGGGAAAAAATTGCTACAATTGGCGCTCGCAAAGATTAAAAATTCTGAAAAGAAAAAAGAGTGTCTTGACGATCGGATAAGGTGTGAGGAGGGTGACAATTTCGGTGATAGTGAATCTGATTTAGACAGTAATAGTAGTGATCCAGACTGGAAACCTGAAACTAAGAAATCAAAATACGAGTACAACAATAGTGATACTGATAGCGAAGGGCCTATAGTAGGTGAGGAGTTCGGAGCAGGGTCTAGACTAGGGGGGTTGGTTAGGACAGGATTTGGAGTAGGGGGGGGCATTTTGGGACACGGTCTAGTCGAGGCTAGGTTGGGACAGGGCACATAGTAGGTAAACTGGTTGGAACAGGGCCTAATGTTGATAAACTGGCTGGGACATGGTCTAGTGTAAGTGGAAAGGTTGCAGCAGGGTCGACTGTGGGTGGACCAGTCAGAGCAGGGCCAACTATGGGTGAAGAGGTTGGAACAGGGCCTTGTGTAAGTGGACAGAATGACATAGGGCCGACTACCGATGGACAGGCGGGGACAGGGCCAAGTGCAGATGACCAACTTGGGACAGGGTCAAGAGTGGGTGGACGGGTTGGGATAGCGTCGACTACGGGAGGACAGGTTCGGACATGGCCCAGTATAATTGAGCAGATAGGGACGAGGTCTAGAATATTTGGAAAGGCTGGGACAGGGCCATGTACATGTGACCAGTCTGGGACAGGGCCATCTACATGTGGCCCTTGTGGGAAAGGACTTAGAGTGGGTGGACTGGTCGGTATAGAGTCGGCTAAGGGTGGACAGGTTGAGACAGGGCCAAGTATAGGTGGGCTGGTTGGGTCAGGGTCTCGAGTATTTGGGAGGGATGGGACAGGGCCTAGAGAGTGTGGGCTGATTGAAGAAAGGCCTGGAGTTCATGTACAGATTGGGACTAGTGTTGTTAAAATTAATAATGGTGAAATTGGACTCGTAGAGCTAGATGAAGCTACAGAAGATACAATCCTTGAATACAGTGACGAAATAGATTCTCATGCTGGACTGATTCAAGTAGATCACGAAGAAATTGTTGATGCTAATAAATCAAAACGGTCAAAAGGGGGGGTGGCGGATCCTAACAAATGGCAATAAAACTAAAATAAGAAACTACGCATGAATGGAAAAGCTTATAAAGGTGTAGGAAAGATAGACGGAAAGAAAAAATAATGTTTAGAAAGGGATGGAAGAATTTTAGGAGATAGAGGTTGCAGTAAAAGATGCGATAAAACTCGGAAATGTCGACAGATAAATGATACCAATAGGGAAGAAATATTAAGATCTTTTTGGAACAATATGGAGTGGAGAGCGAAGAAAATATAGGTCGGGAATTTGGTTGAAATGTAGGTGTTACACAACTGCATCTACTGGTGAAAATAGACGAAAATTTACGTTCAAGTATTTCTTAAAAATTGGCCAATATAAAATTCAAGTCTGTGAAAATTTGTTTTTATCGACGCTAGGAATCGGTGAATACACAGTCTATGAATGGATGAAAGCCCTGGATGATCATGGTCTACCCGAAACAGTTAAAGAGAATCAAGTAAGGCCGAAAAAAGAAACTATCCAGAATTTCTACGCTCGACAGTTCCTAACGAATTTGGTTAAAATGCCATCGCATTATTGCAGAGCTTCAACAACAAAAGAATACTTGGAGCCATTATTCTCTTCATTTTCTGACCTTTAATGGGTGTATAATGATGATTGCCAAACCAATGATAAATTAGTCCTTCGCAAAATATTTGTTGAAATGAACTTGTCCTTATATCAACAAGCAAAGAAGGACCAATGCGACATTTGTGTTGGTCATGAAACAGGGAATGTGGGAGATGACGATTATGCAGTTCATGTAAAACGCAAAGATAGTGCCAGAAATGAGAGGTTTCTTGATAAGGAGCGAGCTATGGTTGACAATAAAATAAAAGTCGCAACCATGGATCTGCAGTCGGTACTCATATGTCCATCTATTCAGGCCAGTGCGGTGTACTATAAAACTAAACTCGCCTGTCATAACTTTACTGCACATAACTTGGCAAATAAGGACGTTCACTGTTATTTCTGGCATAAGGGTGAGGACAGTCTTTCCTCACACAATTTTGCATCATGCATTCAAAACTATGTGCATACCTTAATTTAGTCTGGGGTTGAGGAAATTATTCTCTTTAGTGACGGCTGTGGATACCAAAATCGAAACCCATCTTTATCGAATGCTTTATTGCACACTGCCGTCTAAAGGAATGTTGTCATCATCCAGAAGTACCTTGAAAAAGGCCACACCCAAATGGAGGTGAATTCAGTCCACAGCACTTTAGAGAGGAAATTTCGTAAAGTACCCATCTATTCCCCATCAAACTACGTAGAATAGATGAAACATGCTAGACCAAATCAACCATATGTGGTGAACTACCTTAACCATGGCTTCTTTAAGGATTTCAGCTCATTGAAGTATTTTGATACAATCAGACCAGGAAATAAAGTTGGGGGTCCTTGCGTCAACGATTTAAGAGTCTTGAGATAATTACCATCAGGTGTTATTGAATTCAAATTAAATTTTGGTGATCAGTATCAGCCATTACCATGACGTCGAAATTCTAATGCACCAGCAAATTCGGATACAGTATCCCCGGCATACCAAGTACAACTACCAATAAAGAAATCTAAGTATGACCATTTGCAACAACTTAAATCTGTGATTCCAGTTGATTACCATGCGTTTTATGATCAACTTTCTCATGATTAAATTCAGATAAACTCTCTTATGTCGTTAATATTGATTATTGTTTCTATTTGTTCGCATGTAAAATGTAGAAATTCAATTAAATGATCTGACACAAAATACGAATAGTTGTTAATTCCCCAGTGCATTAACTGCAGTTATCAATTTCTATTGAACCAAGCGTGGCAATCGAGCTGCCAGGGCACATGATTCTCTACTACAATGTGTCAGGTTCGAATCCTGAAAATAGAAGCAAAGGGCCTTAGGGATTTTTGGAAACGCCGACTTCGCCTGGGCGGTGTGATGCCTTTGGGGCTGTGGAAATTCTATCTAGTTGATCGGATAAAGCACAAAACCGATAGAAAAAACCCTTGACGGTAAGGTGCCTTTGGGGCTGTGGAAATTGTGTCTAGTTGTTCGGGTGGAGCATAAAACCGATAGAAAGAACCCCTTGACAGTTTTGAATCGAAGGATAGTACTAGTCTGAGCAACATTCTCCTACCTCGCATTTCTCATACGTAATCGCAAAGATACGATTACTACAAAATAATAATGGTTGTCTCAAAATGACCGAAATTAAGACGCATTCATTCCAAATCTTTCAGTCTTAATCGTCATAACGAAAGCGTTTACAAGCTGATAATGGACAGTAGAAATAGTCTGAAATCCCAGACTACAGACGGATATTATTAGCCGTTCCAGCCATCAAAATATTAGCAAATATACGTTCGTTTTATCTTCATAAATTTAACAGTTTCAAATGAAATGTTAGGCACAAAAGTCCCGTTCAACTCGTATCTCAAATTTTCAATAAGTCGGAATACTGCAAAACCAACACGAATTTAATATCTGTACTCAATACATGATAAGTCGTCTCATTTGGTTCTGCCATGTACGCTATAGCAATTGAAGAATGAATTAGGCATAGTTTTAGAAAGTTTTTTTCTTCCCCCCTGAAAACTTGATGAAATCGATTTACAAGATTTTTGACGCCCAGCAACGAAATGCTACTTTTAAAGGTGCTGGCACATATCCTTGTTGAAGAGAACTGTTAATGAGATGATGTATAATAGGCAGAAGTTCATTTATGCAACGTTTGAGTAGCCACGATGGGATCGGACCAAGTTCACGCGATTTAGGAGAGTTGGCCATTATTATTTCTTTCAGTTTGGTTTGTGAAACTTCTTAAAAAGTAAGAAAACTGAGATCGCCGTTAAACTCAGATTCTTCAGGCTCAGGAAATGACAAATATAAAGAGAATGTTAAACTATTTAACATTGAATATATTGAACTGTTTGATATCTCTTGTAAAAATACAAAGGTTACACAGGGAAAAATAATGGTATGCACAAAGTTCAGGGAATAACAATTAGTTTTTCTTGAACTACGCCGCTAGGCCTATTCTACGATGAAAAATGAAAATGTTTTACCGAGCCCTTTTCTGGAAATTCATAGTTGAACAAAAAAGTAGGAAATTTGACCAAGTTCCGCAAAATTATAATTGGCCAACGGTTTTCGAGTGACAAATTTCAACATTCCCGATAGAAACAAAGAGTATTCATTGACGTGGACGTCATCTGATGTCCACTGATGCGAGACGACACAGATTTTGGCAAAAAGTGTCCCCGCATTTGGAGATCGACCGTCCCGGACAGGTCGCGGCCGATATTTTCCGGGAAAAATATAGTTTGCCTGGAAAATTCTGAAAGCGTGCATTGTCCTGATGTTGCTACCGTCAATTACAACACGCAATTTGCCTCGTCGCCAAAATGCCTCGAGAGAAGTGCAGCCACGAAGAAAACAGACGGAAGGTATGTCTAATTTGCTTCCATAAAGGTGCTAGTACGATTGAAATTGCCGGCGAAAAAACTTTTGTGCCGAGTTAGAAATTTTTATATCGAAAATTTCGATCCATCTGATGATTCCCGTCTTCCATGCGCTATTTGTGGGTTCAAACAACCACCATTTCCTCGAGGTCGACCATCTCAGCCAAGACGAGAAGGTAGTTTGGCATCCCCAAGGCCGATAACTGTTTGCAAACGGTGCTTTCAGCCAGTTGGTAAAGGAATTAATCATCCAAAGAAATGCACCGCTAAGCCTAAAACCTTCTAGCAAATATCAAGGATGTACCCCGGAATTGATGAAATAGAGGGCCTCAACCAGCGACAGTTGTACGATCAAAATAGGAACAAGGGGTGCAGATCTTTCAATACAAAACCCTCGAAATAAGTAGCCTTCGAGAGGCACTCTTTCCCGATGCCCCTATTTCTGTCGATGAGATTGGGCGTTTCCACACATCGCTTGGCCTTTCGCTAAATCAAACGGAAGGGCGCTAACGTTCATTTGTTCATGGAAGGGTTGTGGTTCCGTGAAATCAGGGGCTATTGACACATTGCGTGCGAGAGACAGAGGTCTGGATTCATTTTTCTCACTGTAATGCTCGATCTTGATTCGTCTTGAATGAAGATACATCAAAAGTGAAAAGGTCTGTGGCATACTGCCATGATTTGACCGGATTGGTCGATCACGTGATAGATTTCCGGGGTGGGTCTGTGGGTGACTACATGATAAAAGTTGGCATAGACCGTGGTGGTTCTTTTCTGAAATTCTGCGTTAACATTATCTGTACACCCGATGCCACCGCCAGTCCGAAACGAAAAAGAGCCGAATGTTATATCCTGTTTTTATCGCAGTTTAATTTTTACCTCAGGAATGAAATATCACTATTATACGACTATAAGAGTGTGTATATTATTGCTTACTGATCTTATGTTTGCGTATGCGAATCACAGGCGCTGTATTGATTTACCAATGTTACATTTCGATGGATAACATGGATGAATAATTTCTCATTTGACGAAATTCGAGTGATTTGAAGCAGTTTTTACATGGGTAGTCTTTCCGAAATCACAGAATTTTGCAGTTATTTGTTAAATTGTGAACTTCTTGAAAAGGGCTCGGTAGAACATTTTCATTTTTCATCGTAGGATAGGCCTGAAGATCTAGTTCAACAAAAACTAATTGTTATTTCCTGAACTTTTTTTTGACCCTATCACTACCTCAACGGAGGTGTGAGGGGTTACTGTGGTCAGAAAGAAATAAAACAAAATATGTTCATACATGATTAGGGTTAACTACAACTTTTGAAGGGGGCCCCGAATTTGAACATCGACATATTTTGTAAAATAACACCACACCCTATTCTGAGGCCATCCTTTTACATGCCCCACCTATCACAAGGGCCCTTGTCATGACCAGCCTCGAAATAGTTCCATCTGGCATTTACTTCGAACAGCTCTTGATGCCCTGCTAGATTTCTCCATACAGGCGCATACCGAATGACCATCATTTTCGTGAAAAATATGCTTTTTTTTATATTATAGAAAAAATCATTTTAGTGAAAAAAAAAATTATTTTATAGGAAAACTTTTTTTTAATATTTTACAGAATTTTTGTCTCCTTTCCTTATTCTCCCTCATTCTTGTAATCTCGTAGGGTACGGAATCTGCTGAGGTTTGCCAAGTGTACCTCCTGCTATAAGGGCCTGTTTGATTTCTCCGCCGATAGGCGAACCCGTTTATAAACGGCGTACGCCGGTCAAGTAATATTCAGCGCTCCCATTAAAGGGGTGCATTCGGTATACACAGCAGCCGAACTTTTACAGACGTCCAGTTAAATCAAGTGACCTCGCCACTAATATTGCCGAACAATTGTCATTTGGTAGAGTGGTTCGGGCTAAAAATGTTTTATAACAAACAGACAATATTTCGGGACAGTAAAGACATTATATGATAAGACTTACTATAAAAACTTCATTCATCAACAATGGAAGTCTGGCCACGTATGATTTTTGAGGATATATAAAAATTTGGACATATGTTATAAATGGCTCAAAATCTTCCCGGCTTCCATAATCAAAGGAGGCAATACACATCAGAAGGAACAATCCAGATCTTAACCGTGACACAGGGATATTTTTGCCCAACGCGTATGACCAATTACTTTAAATAATAGCATGTTTCTACTTCAAAACTGTACACTTGTGCTGTGTTACATCACGTGACTTCATTTACCACACTGTTTATTCATGGCTTTAAGTTTTTGTTTCGTTAATCCATTTCTCCTTCGCATAGCTAATTATCTTTCTATCATATATTTACAAGGTTTTAAAGTGGTGGGTAGGGAAACAGTTATATTCAATCTAGCTTTAACACCCACCACATCTTTACAGTCATCTGTTGTACATACTCTATTGCTCAATGCTATTGTTTTAACCATATTAATCACTTTGTATATTCAGCTGTCATCGCAACACTTAGTGGCCTCATTCATCGTTTAACATACCGGCTTCTTTTCTTACTTAGTATATTATTACCTGTATAATATTACCATTGTATATTATTATCTTTGATCTACTAGTTGTTAGGTATGGTTTCTCTTCTTGTTAAAACACCCTTATCGACTATGGACTATCAAGTTAATTAACTTGCTTTTGTATATTTAAATAAGCGTTGGGGTAGGCCTTTGATCATGTTGTTGTTAAGTATGGTTTCAGTTATGTTATTGTATTTTGTCTATATATGTTTGCCTTATACCTGTTTTACTGTATTAGCTTGATAACGTTGAGGGAATACTCTACGAAACGTCGCCTAAAATACACTAGTAACTGTTTTCCATAAGTATGAGTTTTGTTGATAATCAAAGGAGTTATCTCTTAGTGAGAATAACAGCTATGTCCCTTGGTTGTATTTAAAAAAATATGCCCCAAGCTACGCACGCTCCTGAAACGAAATAACTTTATCGCATTCGGAAAACATCGTTTATTTCCTTACTGCGAAGTAACAGAACACACTGTATGAGACGATTAGTTGTTTTAACAGTAGACCCACGCCTTCGAATGTCTTTATATTAACTGTGTTTATAATGTTACAGTAGAAATTAAAATATATGTTAAGCTGGCGATGAAAAGATCTGCGTTTGACATGAATTATTTCAAGATTAGCCTAATACATGTATTAAAATGAACAGTGCGTTTACTTATTTATACCCACAGACACTTGCCTGTTTATAATTAGGGACCGGGAATCTTCAAGTTTTTACGAAAAAAGGTAAGAAACTACCCTTATCATCTAGAATCTAATACACGTCAAGAAAAGAAAACGGCATTGCATTTCTAATCATCCGTAAGTTTCTAGACGGCTTTCGGTAAAGTGGTAATTTGGCGTAAAAACTAAACGCCGTTAGTAATTAAACACTCTGTTCATTTCTAGACAACGTCCGGGAAAATAAGGCCTTGTCTAAAAACTAACCCCTTTCAAATCTAAAACATCCAGAGAAACTGGACGGTCGTAAAGTAGACGATCGATGACAAAACTAGACGATGTTTCTAAATCTACACGGCAGCACAAACTGGGCGGTTTTTGGTGAATCTTGACGGTATTTAACACATTCTTGACGTGTATTAGATTCTAGATGCGAAGGGTAGTTTCTTACCTTTTTTCGTAAAAATTTGAAGATTCCCGGTCCCTAGTGATATAATGGCATGTTATACAGAGGGAGCGAGGGAGAGAGAGGTCTATAAATCTAATAATGTAACACTTTAATGTTAGTCTCAAAGATAACTAAATATTATATTGTGCAGTATGATGTTTGTTATGAAAAATAAATTGCTGGGTAAAGTAAGAGGAAACAAGCCAACAGTGAGGCTGATGTCCCCCGCCGAAATCCCAAAATAAATAGAAGACACATATTAATTAATCGCACATTTATTTTTTTCAATGTATCGAGCAATCAAACTGTACACGAAGTGTCATCCAAAAGTGTTTTATAAAGAAAAATGCTAAAACCGACGAGAAAGATAGGTTGCCAGGCAACGAAACATACGCCCACAGCAGCTAAATAGTCCGGGCAGTCAACAAGGGTTGTCGCATATTTTTACTTTTTTTTTGTAATGAAACATTTGTAATACACTAAAATCTGAGTAACAACTCATTATGTAATTATATGAAAATCATTAGAATTTGTTTGCTTTTTAGAAAGTTTTGCCCCAAGCTAACAATTAGTATAGGAAACATTTAACATCATGGATTTAGCTGTTCAGTTACCAAAATTCATTGAAAATCAAAATACTTGTTCGTTTCAACACCTTAAACTCTGTGTATCAATCTGAAGTCAATCGGATGATAAGTTTGGCATCTACAGCACCACAAGGATTTTTGAAGTGATCAAGGGAGATAACTCTGGAAGTAATTATTTGAAATCGATGAAAATCAGTAGGCTTCTTAGTCTCAGGACCTTAAACAGTGTGTGTAAATTTAAAGTCAATCGGATATTAACTTTGGCCTCTAGAGCATCCACAGGATTTTTTGATGTGATCAAGGGCCATAACTCTGGCACTAATTATCGGAAATTGATGCAAATCAATAGGCTTCTTCGTCTTAAGACCTTAAACACTGTGTATAAATTTAAAGTCAATCGGATATTAACTTTGGCTTTTAGAGCGTCCACAAGATTTTTTGCAGTGATCAAGGGAGATAACTCTGGCACTAATTATCGGAAATCGCTGAAAATCAATAGGCTTCTTCGTCTTATGACCTTAAACACTGTGTATGAATTTAAAGTCAATCGGATATTAACTTTGGCTTTTAGAGCGTCCACAAGATTTTTTGAAGTGATCAAGGGAGATAACTCTGGCACTAATTATCGGAAATTGCTGAAAATCAATAGGCATCTTCGTCTTATGACCTTAAACACTGTGTATAAATTTAAAGTCAATCGGATATTAACTTTGGCTTTTAGAGCGTGCACAAGATTTTTTTTGAAGTGATCAAGGGCCATAACTCTGGCACTAATTATCGGAAATTGCTGAAAATCAATATTCTTCTTCGTCTTATGACCTTAAACACTGTGTATAAATTTAAAGCCAATCGGATATTAACTTTGGCCTCTAGAGCGTCCACAAGATTTTTTGAAGTCTTCAAGGGCCATAACTCTGGTAGTTATTATTGGAAATCGCTGAAAAACAATAGGCTTCTTCGTCTCATGACCTTAAACACTGTGTATAAATTTAAAGTCAATCGGATATTAACTTTAGCCTCTAGAGCGTCCACAAGCAATTGTGGACGCCGGACCGACGGACGGACCGACGGACCGACGGACGGACGGGGGCGACGACAATATACGACCACATTTCAATGTGGGCGTATAAAAATGAAAATGTACCCTAGTTAGGGGGACCCTAAAGGCAGACAAAAGGGCCCCTCTGGCCAAGGGTAAGGGCCCTCGTGTCCAAGTCAATCGTTTCTATACACTTTTACAGTCAAATCCATTACTAAATGAGAATGCAGTCATTGTATTGGCATAAAAATCATCAATCAAGATGAACCTAAGTTATCTTGTCCCAAAGTATCAAACAATCAAATTGCTTATCTCTGCTTACCCTAAGCGGAAAATGCTCACCTTCGAACTCCATCAAGGCATTGACCTAATAAGCATATACACCAAGTTTGAACATTTTAACTCAATTAGAAGGAGAGTTATTGTGTTCCAAAGTCTCGACCAATCAAATTGCTCTGCTTACCCTGAGCAGAAAATGCTCATTATCGAACTTAGTCAAGGTATTATTGTAATGAAACTATACACCAAGTTTCATCACTCTCACTTAATTAGAACTAAAGTTATCGTGTCCCAAAGCATCAACCAATCAAATTGCTTATCTCTGCTTACCCTAAGCGGAAAATGCTCATCTTCGAACTCCATCAAGGCATTGACCTAATAAACACATACACCAAGTTTGAACATTCTAGCTCAATTAGGAAGAGAGTTATTGTGTCCCAAAAAGTGTGACGGACAGAGAGACAGACAGACAGACGGACGAACCCATTTTAATAGTCCCCCAACTTTCATCGAAAGGCGGGGGACATATATAATGACATGTAATACGGGGAGTGAGAGAGAGGGATAAACACCTCAATAAAACTATTAATTTAAGATTTTATTTTTCGTCCCACAGATAAATAAATATATTGTACTGCATGATGTTTGTTATGAAAAAAGAACACATTGCTGGATAAGTGGCGTATGTGTCGAGTCAGCGATTATTGCGTATGCACCGAATTTTAGAGCCAAATTTTGTAGTTTCGTCTGTATAAAGGGCGGTATTTTTCGCCGATTTCAAGGTTTCCGAAACATGTTTTAAAGATACACCGACGCGTTCACATGATATTCTTTGAACTGTAGATTATGATGGAGTGTAATTAGATTTTAGTCCCGCGAGCGACAACCAAAGATGCGGTTATAACCACTGCTACGTTACCATTGGAAACTTTTTGATTTTTAAGTTCCATGACCAAATTATGGCATTCTGCTGTGTATCTTTGATTTTTGACATCATACAAAATTCCTTCGTTCGTCTAAAAAGGTTTGGACTTGCAACCATTCTTTTTACCTGCCAATTGTTTTTTATTTTCATAATTAGCCTTCATGCGAATCATTTCTTTTTTAGTCTTCCGAAGTCGATCTTTTTTTAACTTGGCGATCATGCTTTTATGACACTTTGACAATCGCCGCAAATACTTTTTTTTCTATTTAAATCAGTCAAGGTCGCATCGGCAGATGTCCGAGTCTCTCTATTTATTAAATTAATTTCACTTGTGTCTGCCGATGGAGTCTCGTAAACTATCCCAGAAAAAAATGGGGTGTCAAGAAAATCGTCGTATGATTTCATACATTTAGTGGACTTACCCTTACTTTTACCCAGCTTCCTAGTCTTTGTCGTCAGTCTGACCCGATCTGACCAGTCTATTTTGAATGTATTTGTCACCAAACATCACACAGTCGTCATGTAAAGCAGTCATGATAGACCGATGCTCCGAAGTTGTCGGGAATTTATCAACATTTGTCTAGCATAAGCCTATTTGTGATTTTTGTCATAGGTAGTTTGTTACAGTGCTCAAATCATAGGGGTACTTGTCCAATCCAATGCTGGATAGCAAATCATCGGTGGACGATATCTTGCAGGGCTCAGTCTCAAATCTAGAAAAAAAAATAAGTCCATCAATCAAAGCCTATGGCTACAGGATGATTAAATAATACACTATGATTATGAAAATAATTTACACCATGTTACCGAAAAGTGTCTGGAAAATAAAGACTATAAATAAAAAGATTGTTTCGGTTATTTTCCGGTCTCAAATAGTTCTGCGTATTTAGAGCTAGCAAATATTTATTTCCTAACCAGGAGAGATCGTCGCGTAAACCAAGATTGTAACCACTTAATAAAAGTAAATCTCGAAAGGCTGTAGTCAATTTATCTCGACGATTTCACCTGCTTGAAAGTTAGAAATGAAACGAAGCTATTACAGCTAGCTCTGTATTTAAATCACCAAAATCGCCAAAATCAAAAATCAAATCAAGGAGTGAAATCGAAATTTTTGCTCACTTTCGCTATTAAATAAACACGTAAGTCGAAGCCCGCAATGAGTGCATACCAATACGTGTTTGTAAAATACCTCGTGTGACGTATATTTGCTGCGACATCCGAAATCACGTGCGCGGCGCTAACTTCTGCTCTCTTCAGAAGATTTCTCGACGGAGCAATCACACAGATAAGCGGGTCAGTTTTTATAAGGACAAATAATGTGTCTCTGAACCACTCTACATTTGGTATGCCCCAGTCCCCAGTATGGACAGATCAAGCAGGGCCAAAATTTGTCTCGCTTTCGGGTGTTTTATCAACATAAATCCTTCGACAATAGCACAGTATGTTAGTTGTCACAATAATCAATTTGATTATGCTCTAAACTCTTAACTAAGATTTCAAAAAATTTCTAACACATTGCAGTGTTTGTATGAAGAATAATTTGACAGGATTCCTGAGTCATAAGAGCGACCTGAGTGGGAAGTCAAATCCCATAATTTTATTTGCACTATTCATGTAAATGATACATTGATGTGTTACGGGGCAAACTATTGCTATTCAGAGCGGGGCCATGGTTGCTCAAAGAGTATGAGAGAAGCAATGGGGTTTAAGGTCCAATCGACGCAAACTAGGTCATTTCGGGCGTAACATATAGTTCAATTTTATTTCAACAATTCGCTTTCGCTTAGGGGTATTTAGCAGTGGAAGAAAACCCGGGGAAAACCTACGAGGTTTGACAGATGACCCTACTCCTTATCACGTACAACCGAGGAATTGAAACCACGCCAGTAGACTCATTGACAGACCTCATGATGCACGCGCCAATCTTTCAGTCACCCCCCTTCAAAGAGTATGACAGTGGTCCGCTGACCTGTTGGTCCTGTTTTCGACCCTGGTCTTGGCCAAGATTTGCAACATGGTTCCATCTTGTCAGTGGTGCAGGACAATAGGACCTGACAAGGGGACATCATATGGTCATTCGGATGGTACTGAAAAAAAAATCGAGGTCCCTTGTATACATTGCCGTGCACTTAAAAGAACTTTTGGCTGTTGAATTCGACACAAGTAGGCTGTATCACCGGTGTCCAGGCCAAATGTTGTCCATGGCACGCTGTATTGCATATGCCAGTCTCCATTAACCCCGCTGGAGCAGAACAGTAGGGCCTTTAACCCCTTTTTTAAATTTTCACTATTCATGACACCAACTCCTGACGTGTTCTTTTCCCTGAAAATTTGTTCAGTTGGGAGTATCGAGAGAACAATCGAAAGATATCTTACGATAAATGTCTGTACAAGAACATGGGTGCGGAGAATTTATTCTGGAGACCATCGGGGTATCATTTCATGAAGATCTCTTGTAGTCAGGTCAATATACAGTTTACCCCCCCCCCACCCACACACAAAAAAACTTGCAAAAATAGGTTTCTCAACTGGTTTAGTATACTTTATAATATACTAAAAATTTACCAAAGTAGGACCACCGGAAAAGTGTTTTTTCAAGATAGCGTCAAAAATGACCTCCGAAACATCTTAAAGCGATCATAACTATGTTACTGATAAATCAAATTTGTCGACCTTGGTGTCTTGGTGTTTTTCGGAGCAAAGAACAAATTAACAAATTAAGATCATTAAAAATGATGTTGGCATATTATGTCAAAATTGGCCGCCAACACCTCCAGGCTTTGAGGGACAAGGAACACATTAAAGAGAGAGAGAGAAATGGGGTTTAACGTCCACTCAACACAAACTAGGTCATTTCGGGACTAACATATAATGTAATTTTATTTCAATAATTCGCTTGCGCGTAGGGGTCTTTAGCAGTAGGAGGAAACCGGAGTGCCCGGAGGAAACCCACGAGGTTGAGAAGGCGCCCCTATCTCCATGCCACATACGCTCACACCAGGGCTCGAAACCACAGCCGCAAGCCAGAGGTGACCGGCCAGCTAGAGGTCGAAGCGCGGCACTCTAGTCCACTAGGCCATCCCAACCCCCGGAACACATTAAGAGAACATTGGTTATCACTGAGTTGTTTAATCATTATGAAATTGAATTCACGGCCTTCACCTGTCCCCTATCATATTAAATGTTCAGTGTCATCCTCCTCCTCAGTATCGACCTCTTGAGTGTAGGAATCAGTAGTCTCGTCGTTTGTTTTGGAAAATTTTTATCCTTAATTTTATCAAGGGGAGATAATTTAGAACATTCTTAATGACGTCTTTGAAGTCGCATTGGTAAGATCTACATACATACTAAATTTCATAAAAAAATCATAGAACTATTAAAGAAGTTGTCAAGTTGGTCTAAACTTCCGCTTTGAAATCACGGAAACGAATTTTCGAAATTCGAAAATCTCAAATTGCAAATTAGTAAAATAGGTCAAATTGTCACAAAGTTACAGCATTGTAGGTCAAATTCATTCCTTCGTAAAATTCGGTGATTTCGGATTTGTAAAATGTTTCGAAATTATATATCTAATCAACATTCGCATCGCATTTTGGTGGGGAGGTCAAAATTACTAAAAATTCGACATTAATCCCAGCAATCTAGAAATGTATTCATTTTGGAAATGAGAGAGGTATTATTCTTCAAACTAATTTCACTCGTAATCAAAGTCAAAGACGAAATTCGAATTTTTGAAATATTCAAACACCAAAAATTTGACCAGTATCACGGCTACCCTAAAATGTATTAATTTCGGAAATAGGAGACGAATTTAATAAACTACGGTCTATTCTGTTTATTTACATGCCAGTTAATGTAGATTTTCACTATTTCTCACATTCAATTCAAAATGGTGACTAGCAGTTGCCTTAATCAAAATTCTGCTCTGAACGTTTTTTAGGCATTCCTTCAAGGATTCAGAAAATATAACCCCCGTGTCTGTAAGTAAAATATCAAACAAGCCTTGTAGATTTTTCACATTTCAATATGGTGGCACTTCCGGATTGAGTTATAAACTCCATATTGTTGTGAATGTGCCCTGTACAATACAGATGTCCGTCAAGATAACCGGGACTACTTCCACCTTTCCACGAAGTCCCGTACTACCAGCGGGATTTGACCTATATATTGCTGTATTGCCGTGGCTTCGGTTCAGATTATGCATTTAGACTTCAAATAGGTAACTTGTTATTGACTGCGGACGGACGCCTTGGAACACCAAGTGGGACTTGGTACATATATAGAATTACGATGGTAGTAACGGATTAAAAACTTTCAATTAACAAGGGGAGAAGGATATAATATATAAATTATATATTGTTTTGTATATCTACAAGTAATCGAATAGACTGAAACTTTATTGAGCGAGTTGCACGTGCGGCGCTTGTATGTTTACACTCACTGTATGCCTGTACGGACATGTCAACAAGTGTTTTGTACAATTAGTGACTTAACTATTATTGTTTACACCATCTCGTCATATTTCCTCGTATTTGTAAGGAGATGCAGATGATAAAATGAACTATTCATTTTTGGACGGGCGACATATTCCACCGTCGTCCACCAGTGGCAATTTCTCACCCCGCCAGTTTATACGGGTAACAACAGTACGTTTAACCGATCTCAACGGTGTCATAACATTCCAGAGTCATTGTTTTATGAAGGCTATTCAAACTGGCCACATTTGGCGAATAAATTTATCCGGTTTGTCATATCACAGTCATGGTTCGATCAGGAATGTAAGGAACAGTTTTTGTTTTGTTTAAAGGGATATGCGGTAGATGTTCACAGAATTGTCCTTAAACGTAATGGCAAATTAACATGCTTTGAACTCATGACAAAACTTGAAGAATGTTTTACTCGTGCAGAAATGTCTCGTGCCACAACTCACATTACATTGTCATCGGAATCAAGAATTAGTCGTAGGCCTAATGACAATATGCTAGTGACATACAAAACCAGGGTCGAAACTCCCAAATTACAGAAAATGACTTCGTCCAAACAAGTATGTTTAGAAAACACAGAGCAGCGCTGTGACAGAGTGGACCAGAAGTGAGATGACACCATTACCAAACTTGAAAAATTAACTGATCAGTTACGTCAGTTGACTGATATTAGTAATTTCTCAGAAGTAATTCATCGGTCACATGCAATAATGCCCAAGTCGATAACTCCAGTCTCCAAGCTTATTCCGGTGAATTTAACGTGCGACCCACACGTTGTCCATGAACTTTCTGCAATGGACGAATTAAAACTTGATTCGACAAGCCTTGTCCATGGATTCGCATTTTGAAATATCCGAAACTTCGACTACGAACGGGTCGGATAGACGCGGGACGATCGCCAGTTTTGAAACCGCTAAGGCATCGAAAGGTTTCACTAACACTGATTTATACGGTGATGTAACAAATATCACCACCCCGGGGGGTGATCAAAAGTTCAAGGATACCGTTGCAACTGGTGTCATTCCAAGAATCGACTCAATCGATTCCGCGAAAACTAAGCAAACGTGCGTATTAGCTTCGACGTGCATCCACAGTTGTCTTTCCCGGGAGGGGGTTGAAAATAAAAACGATGGTGTTTAGCTTAATACAGTTTATTTACAAATTCTCTTTCTCACGTTCACTGAAACAGGAACAAAAGATGGTTAACATATTTATAATAATAGCAATTTTTATAGTACCGGTATATTATATTATATATATATATTGTTGTTACATTCGTTGAGACTAATTAATATGAACAATATAATTCAAATAGATTGACTACTTACAAGCTTTGGCACCATTAAAAATGAGACTCCCAGGAAAGTTAGAAACAGAGTGGTAACTAAGATATCGATCGTTAAAAAACCGTCAAGTTAAAAATTTGACTATAATAAAGTGTAAACAGTCTTCAAGTTAAAAACTTGGCCCCGATCGCTTCATGTGTGTGAAAAACACTCACGTTTCAATGGTAACGCGTCTCACGTGATATACACATTAGTTGTTATGTAGACTTTATCAAACAGACACTTAAATGTAAAACATATAAAAAAAACGAATAGATCTATAAACATAATAATAAATATTATGTTAAACACTGAGTATTAACATAAACCAATATATCTAACGAATGGGAAAAACAACAGTAATCATTTAGATTCTATCAGTCAGTTTGATTTAAAAGCTTCAAGTCAACAAATATCGTCTCTGTTAAATACTGGATGTCATATGACAAAACTTTCCGAGCATAGCAGTTAAGATAAAGTATCAAAAGTTAAAGAGGTTCCCGAGTTTAATGCGTTTGAAAATTCAGTTATGAACTGGTTGCGTTCGACAACAAATAGTCAAACGCGACTTCTGTTTCGCGGTCTATCAACTTTAGTTGTTACGGAATATACCGCTGGGGAATATTCAATTTCCAATAGTTTCTTTGAGCAACAAAAAGAAAAGCCTCCTAGACTTAAATTAGTAGAGTTAAACAGATCTACCATAGACAGATGGTCCGAAGTTCCAGTGCATTATTGGTTGTACCCGTAAATTTGAAGAAACAGTTATTTCGAGAAGAAATGAATTTGTTCATAGCTGAACTAATGAAGCTGTGTGTCAGTTTCCTCAAAGATAAGTTGTCATTCACAGTGTTCCTTTAAATATCGTGAACGCCGATTTATTTATTGATGATTTGCTCACCATCGACGATGTTTTTGATGAGCGTTACGAATCAGAAGTTACAAACAGTAACTTAGCCTCACCGTTAACTATCTCCACGTGTAATATCGACGGTCATTTAATTGGGTTTACGTCTGGATCTTTAAATATTTCCGACAATTTGTTTCAACGGCCCGTGATCGAGATTTCTCTCATCAATGTAATCAGGTTTGTATAAGAAACATATCGGTCCTTCTGTGAAATAGTCAAATTTATTTATCTCGATCCGTTATGGTCGGACCGAAAGAAAATTCTAAGTTACGGAAATGCTGTATTAAACATGGGACTGAATGACATAGTCAGGTTACCGTTACAAAATATTGAATGTCTCGTTACTCCACGGACGAGTTCAACTGTGGTCAACATGAATTATTATAATATTTGTAGAAGGTCTTTGTTA
Organism: Patella depressa; assembly: GCA_948474765.1. Taxonomy (NCBI): domain Eukaryota; kingdom Metazoa; phylum Mollusca; class Gastropoda; family Patellidae; genus Patella; species Patella depressa. Next base: position 32,638,524 of record OX419719.1, on the reverse strand, counting down.
CAAATACGAGAATATCTGGTCGGAATAAAATGCAATTTTTCGAGTTTAGGAAAGAAGATGCAATCTTTCCTTCGAAATAAAGGAACAACATTTAAATTGAAGATGTCTTCAGCATTACGATGTTAATGAGCTACCTGTCTATGCCTACTACGGTGACTTTGCTGTAAACCATTGAATAGATGTGTGTAAATGTAGATTTTTTCAGTGAAGTTATAACCGATTTGATCTTGATTGATGCGTGAATGATACGGTGTACCTGTATACCGTTACTAGTGTGATTGAAAGTGTGAGTGTGAAGAGTAGGTATTATTTTTCAGAACCAGGAACCAATCCTTTCAAATGTGTTGTGTTGTGATTTTGCCCTGTACAATTTGTTTTATCAGTTTCGCTTTAATAATAATTTAATTTACAATATCCCATATTTTATTACAGAGAGCTATAAGGTACTTCACCTCATTCCAGTCTCTGGTTACTTTATTAAAAACCCCTTCATGGGTAAGAACATATTATTATTATTAGTAAGATTATTTAGATTATGCCTGTATTATTATTATTAGTAAGATTATTTAGATTATGGCTGGTTTAGCAGGAGGTAGTTTCCCTTTAAAGTATTTATATAGTTTAAGTATATATATAAGTAGTATTTAGAATAGAGATTTTAGTATTAATATGTAATATATTATTTTAATGAACATGAATGAATTGATTTTATATGATTGACTATATTATTTATATTGAAATTGTAAATGTTCAGGGTTTTTCTTATAGTACGGTAATAAATTGCTGTTAAACTGAACCCTTGGTGTGGTTATTTTCTTCATAATTTGACCCTCTACAACACTAGTAAAGAAAAAAACAAGCCAACAGTGAGGCTGATGTCCCCCGCCGAAATCCCAAAATAAATAGATGACACATATTAATTAATCGCACATTTATTTTTTTCAAGTATCGAGCAATCAAACTGTACACGAAGTGTCATCCAAAAGTGTTTTATAAAGAAAAATGCTAAAACCGACGAGAAAAATGAAAATGTACCCTAGTTGGGGGGGACCCTAAAGGCAGACCAAAGGGCCCCCACGCTTGACAAAAGGGCTCCTCTGGCCAAGGGAAAGGGCCCTCGTGTCCGAGTCAATCGTTTCGATACACTGTTACTGTCGAATCCATTACTGAATGAGAATGCAATCATTGTATTGGCATAAAAATCATCAATCAAGATGAACCTAAGATGAAATTGCTTATCTCTGCCTACCCTAAGAAGAAAATGCTCATCTTCGAACTCCATCAAGGCATTGACCTAATAAGCATACACACCAATTTTGAACATATTAACTCAATTCGAAGGAGAGTTATTGTGTTCCAAAGTCTCGGCAAATCAAATTGCTTATCGCTCTTCTTACCCTGAGCAGAAAATGCTCATTATCGATCTTAGTCAAGGTATTACTGTAATGAAACTATACACCAAGTTTCATCACTCTCACTTAATTAGAACTAAAGTTATCGTGTCCCAAAGCATCAACCAATCAAATTGCTTATCCCTGCTTACCGTAAGCGGAAAATGCTCATCTTCGAACTCCATCAAGGCATTGACCTAATAAGTATATACACCAAGTTTGAACATTTTAACTCAATTAGAAGGAGAGTTATTGTGTTCCAAAGTCTCGGCCAATCAAATTGCGTATCGCTCTGCTTACCCCGAGCAGAAAATGCTCATTATTGAACTTAGTCAAGGTATTACTGTAATGAAACTATACACCAAGTTTCATCACTCTCACTAAATTAGAACTAAAGCTATCGTGTCCCAAAGCATCAATCGAAAGGCGGGGGACAAAAATCCAAGGTGATCTGACCTATATTTCGTCGATTTTTTTTTAAAACTTTGATCTTTAATTTCTCCAAGGGGAGATAAGTTAGAAAGTTTCTAAAGACATCTTTCAAGTCACATCGGCAAGATCTACTTACATTCCAAATTTCATAAAAATCGTGCATCTATTAAATAAGTTGTCAAATTGATCTTAACTTCCGGAACGAAATTACTGCGACGAATTTTCAAAATTTGAAAATTTGAACCTGCACGTGAAACTGGCTTTTGTCAAGGTACTCAAAGAAAAAAGAATTAGTAAAATAATTCAATAAATAACAAAGTCACGACTATGCATTGTCAGTTTTTTCGTTCGTAAAATTCGGTGATTTTGAATGTTTAAAACGTTTTGAAAATATATTAAATCAACGTTCGCTCGCACCCCATTTTTTTTTGTGGGGGGGGGGGGGGGGTAAGCAAAGTTTCAGAAAGAGCCTATGGTTAGATTCTGAAAGATGCGATTTGCAGAAACTACACACACAAAAAAAATAATCTTAACAGAAACAATAAGCTTTCATATGTAATACATATGAAAGCTTAACTACTGTTAGGGTGACCCACCCCAAATGAATATCTCGACAATTACACCACAATACTAATATATTTACCAAGCCTTAAATCTGTTTCACACATTTATAGTCACTAAATAAACGGCCATGTTGTACTAAATAAGCTATGACCATTTAACCATACATAAATAATACTGAAAAATGGTTTGGAGTGGCGTCCATAGCATCCAGACACTTTTGAGTAAAAGATAGGTTACGTGCGCTTGTTTTGCATTTAGTTTCGCTTAACCTGTCTACCGATCATTCTACGTCTAATTGACAGGTCGGGATAATCAAGACTACTTTTTTTATGGAACATGGAACAAGAAATTGAATTAAGAAACACACACATTAGACAACTCAACAATATTTTTAAGAACCTTGTAAAAGTAAAATGAAACTACTGCTAGTTTCATATTCTTGCTTTACAGACGTGATTCAGAGATATCATTTGTACTAAACCAAAATATGCAGCTTCTAATGGTACAAATAAAACGAGCGTAATTTCTAAAGATGCCGTAATAACCAAAAAGTTAAATATTATTGCTATTCAGAATCGTCAACAATAGATTTTTTACGACTGTAGTAGTTTATAGTGTTTTGAACATTTCCGCATGCTACTGCTATTTATAGCCTCAACGAGTGTGCGAGACTGTCAGAAATCAGTAGTTAGTGATTAAACTAAAGCGTGCACAATCAACGTGTCAAGAACAACTTTTCAGTAGGCACGTGGGGTACCCTACTACTTAGCCTTTCCACCTAAATTACAAAACTTTTTTAAAAAATATGATCCAGAAGTGTATACATTATTGTGAAAAACAATTTAAAACTGTGTCCGTTTGCTGTCTTGTTTATTTTTCATAATCAAAGATAGGTTGCCAGGCAACGAAACATACGCCCACAACAGCTAAGTCGTCCGGGCAGTCAACAAGGATTGTTTCTTTTGTCAGTAAGGAGAACATTTACAACACATGATAATCTCATTACGAGTAATAGCGCATTAAGTAATTATCAGAAATCATTAGAATAGTTTTGATGGTTTGTCTCAAGGCCTTCGTCCACAAGTGCCATAATTCTCGCAGAAATTATCAGATATCACTGAAAATCAAATAGGATTCTTCGTCTCATGACCCAAAACACTGTGTACAAATTTAAAGTCAATCGGATATTAACTTTAACCTTTAGAGCGTTCACGGGGTTTTTCAAAGTGATCAAGGGTCATAACTCTAGTAGTAATTATCGGATATCACTTAAAATCAATAGGCAGTAATTATCGGATATCGCTGAAAATAAAGAGGCTTTTTTGTATCATGACCGTAAACCGTGTGTATAAATTTAAAGTCAATCGGATGTTAACTTTAGATTTTTCAAAGTGATCAAGGGCGATAACTCTGGCAGGAATTATCAGATATTGCTGAAAATCAATAGGCATCTTCGTATTATGACCTTAAACACTGTGTATAAATTTAAAGTCAATCGGATATTAACTTTAGCCTCTAGAGCGTTCACAAGATTTTTGAAAGTGATCAAGCGTCGTAACTCTGGTAGTAATTACCGGATATCACTGAAAATCAATAGGCATCTTCGTCTCATGACCTTAAATACCGTGTATAAATTTAAAGTCAATCGGATATTAACTTTAGCCTCTAGAGCGTTCAAAAGATTTTTCAAAGTGATCAAGGGTCATAACTCTGGTAGTAATTATCGGATATCGCTGACAATTAAAAAGGCTTCTTCGTATCATGACCTTAAACACCGTGTATCAATCGGATGTTAACTTTGGAATTTTCAAAGTGATCAAGGGCTATAACTCTGGCAGGAATTATCAGATATTGCCGAAAATCAATAGGCATCTTCGTATTATGACCTTAAACACCGTGTATAAATTTAAAGTCAATCAAATATTAACTTTAGCCTCTAGAGAGTTCACAAATTTTTTTAAAGTGATCAAGGGTTATAACTCTCGTAGTAATTATCGGATATCACCGAAAATCAATAGGCTTCTTCGTCTCATGCCCTTAAACACCGTGTATAAATCTAAAGTCAATCGGATGTTAACTTTAGCATCTAAAGCGTTCACAAGAATTTTCAAAGTGATCAAGGGTCATAACTCTGGCAGTAATTATCGGATACCACTGAAAGTCAATAGGCTTCTTCGTCTCATGACCTTAAACACACTGTATAAATTTAAAGTCAATCGGATATTAACTATAGCCTCTAGGGCGTTCACAAGATTTTTCAAAGTGATCAAGAGTCATAACTCTGGTAGTAATTATCGGATATCGCTGAAAATCAATAGGCTTCTTCGTCTCACGACCTTAAACACCGTGTATAAATTTAAAGTCAATCGGATATTAACTTTAGCCTCTAGAGCATTCACAAGAAATTATGGACGATGGACGGACGGACGGACGGACCGACAGACGGACAAACGGGGGCGACGGCAATATACGACCACATTTCCATGTGGGCGTATAAAAAATAATAAATTTTGGAGCTTATGTATTAAAGGAAGATAATGTTAGCAAAAAACTTGGTTGAAAATATAAAAGGGGAACAACTCTTGTTTTAATTTTCACAGATCTCAAGCGATAGTCTGTTTCAAAATAAGACGCTGCAACAAGATCGTGATAGTTTGTATTTGGATTATGTTAAAATATAGTTCCAGTGCTAACTTTATCTTACAAAGTCATTTATTTCTTAAGCAGCAATAAGTTTTAAATGTGCAGATACATGCATTATGGTATAGACATGGCCATATTTGTAGCACATACATAATATTGAAATGAATTATAATCTAAGGAAGACAACTCTGTTAACAAAAATTAATATATTTCAGAAAAATTAATACTGCATCAAAAGGAGAGTACCAAAAATTATAATAATTTCACCAAAAATAGATTAGATATTGATAATCATGTTCATCATAGATATTTCATGAAAACTGTGTAAACATTATTAGAAAATAAATATTTTAGACACCACCCCTTTGCCAGCAGAACATTAATTATTTTTTTAAAAGATCTATAAGTCGATGACAATTTAAATAAATGGTTAAATATAAGATCTTGTAACATATACTTTGCACAGGAATTTTATCTTCGGAGTATTGGTTAGATTTATCATAAAAATCATCTAAAACAACTTGTGACAGACTCTTCTCTATCATAACATTGAGCAGACATTGAATGATTTCAACTTCCTGTTTCAAGAGTTACCCCCCTAAGAGCAGATAACATGTTTAGTGGAAAGGCTATACTACTGTCTGTTCCAGTTGTACTCCAACTCGAAAAATACTTGCCATGCCTTTATTTTTGGATAAAAATGATTAAAACTTTGCGACATACCTGGATTTGTCCTCCCTTTGATTTCTCCCCTTAAAATAAACTGATAAAATCCAGTATTCTCTTGTAAATTCCATATTATTTCAACATTGTCACTTTCTCAGAACATAAACATTACGACTGCGCGTGAGTTAAATGGGACACTTGCATATCGCATTAGGGTAGACAGGTACTTTATAAATTTGGTGCATTCGGTTAGAAATGTCTAGTGAAGGAGAATTCGCCTGTTTGTTTCGCGATAATAATACTTATTAGGGTTTCACACTCTGAAGGCTGTGTGAAACAATATTGATATGTTTTTTCTGTTTTCACCTTGCTTACTGTGCACAAAAATTCTCACTGGATAATATGGAGTGACTTAAAGATTAAAGCTATTTTGAACAGTCGGCACATGTCAGAACAATGCAACTCTCCGAAATAAGTAAATTTGTGTAAAAGGTTAGCCCTTATTTGAATTTGAATACATATGTCGGGTAAAATTATTCCGAATTTATTTTCTGGGACATTGTAGCTCTTTTTGAGAGCAACGTGCATTTCTTACCTTTTCACAATACTTTTAGGGGTTAAATTTTAGTTGCTGCTGTAAATAAGCAGAGCAAGTCTGAAGCCAATTTTGGAATTTATTTCTCGTTTAAATCTTTAGGCTGAAACATAACTATTTTCAAAGGCACATATAAGAGCATACGAACATCCGTGGTTGATTTTAAATTTTTGACATAGGCCAGTTTGTGGGAATCACTTTTTATGCCCATAAAGGAATAAATGGTTGTTTGATTTTCATTAAAAAAAATCACAGCAATCTGTGAATATTCCTTAGATGTAACCAATAGATCAATGAAAATGGCGTCATTCTGGCAAAAATTGTATTTTCGCGAACATATAAAAATCAGCAGATTTTAATACTCTCCACTGTCCATTACATTATCGAAACAAACGTATGTCAGGAAAATATAGTTCCTTGAATAATAAAATATTGCTATGCACAATTTCAGGATAAAAAAAATATGCGATATGTCAAGTAATGTGTACTGTAGTTATTTAAGAAACATAATGCAGTGAATTATATATAAACCATTTACAAATTTTTAAGAAACATGTTCTACGTTCTAAGTATACACGTAAATAATTGTGTGTACAGTGCTCTACAAAACCGGACAGCAAATTAAGGACGGTTAAAAAATGTTTATCAAAATTAGATAAATTTGATATGACCAGTTAGCGACCATCCACATTCTACATGGCAATGACTAGTATTTTAGTGAATTTCTTTTCAAGATGCATTATGTAAGTGCTATATATGCCTGTTGTAGGTCTTCCTTTTTAAGCCCTAAATGTTATTTAAATTCATTAATTAGACATTTATTCTCATTACCAGTTAGGCCTACATAATCAACTATCTAAAGTATCGGATGGTCGGGTTTTTTTAATGGAGTGAAATGGATAGCCGAGAATATTTTTATTATCGTAAAAATGGTAGCAATGGAAATCAAGACAGCGCTTTCAGTGATAGCTTAGGTCAAAATTATGTAATTCGACTGAAGTGTCAATATATTCCTTTTTCATTATCTATTTTCGAACTAGCTTATATTGATATCAAAAACTTACATCCCTGGGACCGAGGACAATTAAATATTTAAGTTAGTGAGATAAACAACCGTGGTCTTGGATTCTGTAAATAACTTTTTCAAAGGCGTTATATATGTGCAATTCTCATTTAGAGAGAGAGAGATGGGGTTTAACGTCCACTCAACACAAACTAGGTCATTTCGGGACTAACATATGGTTTTAATTTTATTTCAATAATTCGCTTGCGCGTAGGGGTCTTTAGCAGTGGGAGGAAACCGAAGTGCCCGGAGGAAACAATTCTCATTTAGTGGTGACATCCGTGTACTAACTTTTTATAAGCTCTTGTATAATAATTCACCATTTATTAAACAGTAAAGGTGTATCTATTACCAATCTGGTGTACATACACCACGTAAAACCAAATTCAACAAAATAATTTTAGTTTGGAAAAGAATTTGTAAGTTTCGCTAAAAAATGTCAATTTTTTGACATCAAGAGCATTACATTCTCGTTTGCAATAATAAAATCCAGTCATACATCTATTTATAGTGTGGAAATTCACAGTGACCAGACTATTATTCTTTGCATATTGTATTCATCCGCCTTCAGTGTCGAACTTCTTACACTGAGTGGACGTGACCTTTCGAAATGAAAATTGTCAAAAATATAACGAGCAGAATCTTATTCACGCAAAGTTTTGATCAAACAGATTAGAAACAACATCATTATTTGGCATTCAATATTACTCGCGTTTTAATAGAGAGTTGATGTAGTACTTTTTATCGACGCACAATGTGTTCCTTTTTTGTGTTGGCGGTTATGCGTCGTCAAAAGATAGGCTGGCACTGCCAGGCAGGATACGCCCACATTTTCGAGAGATGGATAGAGAACAAGCAATACCGAAAGTGATTTTTCCTACATCATTAAGTTAGAATTTGCAAATATCGAAATGAATTAAGATCTTTGGGTTATAAAGGTGCATTTGACTGGGGATCATGTTGCTAAGTGGGTTATTAAGATGCTGGCTCGGTAGCCTTGGGGTTGGGTGTTTGATCCCTGCGTTGGGTGACAAAGTTCATCTAGATTTTCTGACAGGGTTTCCCCTTGTTGGTGATGAAGGATGGATGGCCTCACAAGAACAGCTGTCAATTTTGGTCCGATTTTCAAGAAATTCGACCTCAACCTTCATTAGGATGTAACGGTGATATAATCAAACGGTTTTTTCAATGGGATAATAATTCTGACCCCAGAGGGACCACAAGCTAAAAAAAAAGGTCATTTTTCGTCCCTCCAGAGGAACTACAAGCTAAAAAGGTCGATTTTTCGGACAATCAGGGGCCATAATTCAGGAAGTTACGATCCGATTGGCGCAAATATCGAAAGGAACAAAGATTTTGGGGTTATAAACATGCATGTCAAGGTTCATCACAATCGGTTCAAAATTGTGACCTCTATAGGGTCCACAAGCTAAAAACATGATATTTCGTACAATCACGGGTCATAATCCATGAAGTTCCGATCCGATACATGCCAATATCGACAGGAACCGAGATCTTATGGGGATAAACCTATATTTCAAATTTCGTCAAAATTGGATAGGAATTGTGACCTGTACAGAGTCCACAAACAAATTGTGGACGGCCGGCCGGACGGACAGGGGCGACGGCATAATACGTCCACATGAAAATGTGGGCGTATAAAAACAGTAAATGAACGAACTGGAGGTATTTTATTAAAATTTACTATTATTTGTTTATGTCGTCATTTGTAAGTTCACGGTTGGACTATTGCAATAGCGTATTATTTGGTCCATATGGTTGCCAGTTCCGTAAATTACAGCACATCCAGAATGCTGCTGCTCGCTTAATAGTCAAACGCAAGTTGGAGCGTCATGCATATATGATACCATTACTGATGGAACTCCACTGGCTACCAATTGAAGCTCGGGTCCAGTTTAAGATCATCTGTATATTTTCAAGTTGATCAACCATACAATATCTGCGCCACTCTATCTCACTGAGCTGATTTCTGTTGCTACACCGGTGAGAAATCTTCGTATATAGTGCTGACGGTGTGAAACTTTTGTATCAACCACTTCGACCTAAACCGTCAAGAGCTTATGGCGATCGCGCGTTCAGTGTTTTTGCACCAACCATATGGAATTCCTTGCCAGGTCACTTGAGGTCTATTGCGAATTTGATATCTTTTAAATGCTCTTTAAAAACATACCTTTTTCGAAAATTTTATTCAACATAATGCATCCATGTATAGTGAACAATTATTGTTTTTACATGTTTATAAACATTATGTACAGCGGTTTGAGATTTTCTAATGTAAATCGCTATATGAAAACTTAATTATTATTATTATTATTAAACTATAGGCCCCCGAATTTTTGATCAGAGATTCGAAAATATCAAATTTTCTCCTGATCATTTTAAGCGTATTTTAATCGCAATAGGAAATATAATCATCTTCCCACATGAACGAGCGAAATCCAACATGGCGTAATATTTGCCGTTTCACTTTCTTGACAATTTTATTGCGCATATTTCTTAATTTTGACAACTCACCATTTAATTAGAACACTTCTTGGCTGATATCCCTGCATGGGGATTGGAATGGCTCTGTCGAATAGGCCTACTGTAGCCCCCCCCCCCCTCTCATATGATCTGTTCTGCTGTGTAGGCCTATATTATACGCCCAGGCCTAGTGTACTCTGGGCACATGTGTAGTTTACATCACCTGTGGACTGGTGCAAGGTAATGATGGCATAGATAGATAGATAGGGATAATGACACAACTGAAGAAAATAGTTTATTAAAATTAAATAACAATTTATTGACTAATTATTATTAGATGTATTGCTGGTTATTTATCGAATAATCTTTGGTTCCACACATCAACTTAAAAATAACTCATTACTATTACTATAAACAAACTACGGTAATGTAAGCTTATTCAAACTTTGTAGTAACTCACTACCAGTAAACAAACGAAATGAATATTTTTACTACTACCAATAATTAGTAAATTGTTATTTAATTTTAACAGACATTAGTTTGTACCAGTTTTTCCACTTCTCTGCCCTTTTTACCTAAATTTGCTATCAGTACCAACCTTTTAGTATAGTCTGTGTTAGCTACATGAACATAGCTGAAAGCGTTGAGATATACTGATGTGCTTGTTTTTACTTATGATTGGATGCCATTAGTTCCAAGTGGCAAACTCAAAATATTAAAGGTTGGAAACAAAATAATATCCAATGTTGACCATGTTACAGCCTACTACAGTTAACAGCAAATTTAATATTTTGCTTATTAATTTCAGGACTTACTGATAGTCAAAACAAGGAGGAGTATTGAGGGACATCAACCTACTCATGTTGATAAACCTCCGGTGCGATTGGTTATCAGCAAAACACCTGCACGGCGGATGAAATTAAAGAAGATCCAGCAAATATCAACAGTTTTTAGTGAAAGAAAGAATGTTAACTCGAAATAAAAGAAGACGATTATCAAGGTCCGTTGATGAAATTAAACGACGGATAACCGCCAACACAAGCAAGGAATACATTACGCTGCGATAAAAATATTAAAAAGTACTACATCAGCTCTTTATTAAAACGTGAGTAATATCGAAAGAAACCTACGTCTCAATAGAGAAAGAATATTTTAGAATACAACAGACGGAATATAAGAAGGCTCTGACCCCTCAGAAAAAATCTAATGTTGTTCAAAGACAGAGAAGCTATAGGCTGAAGAAAAAGAAACAAATAGATAATATATCGGCACCAAATCAAAATGGAGAGTCAAGAGCTCAGAAGTACAAGTATTGCTGCCATCAGAGTAATTTCTCATCAACGAAAGAAGAAGCTTCCTCATGATCCCACTTAATTCGTGCAAACAATTTCCCATATTGTAAGGAACAGTCCCAGAAAACAAGCTGCAATAACAGATTACATGTTGTCTACCCCGACTTCCGAGACTTTAGCCTTTCAAGAAAAGAATTAAAGCCCAAATGAAATTTTTCATCAAAAATTAAACTTAATGTTTTAAGATCCATTTACGCATCAGAAGAGAGCGATTAAATTGATCAATCCAAAGATAGTGACCATTAAAAGTAAGCAGAGAAACACTGGATTAGTTCTACTAGCGAGGAGATATTTCTAGCTCTGTTCCGCGAGTAAGGAATATTTCAAAATTTAGAATTATGTACATCATGGAAACTACCTTGAAGAATGCCGTTGAAGGATTCTGTGATGAACATGATAACTTAAATACTGGTATTTCTTTTTCTTCATTTGACTTCAGTTGATGATCCTGGGGCAGAAGTGAGGTGGATGAAGTTTGAAAAAATGCGAGAAGGAAAGAAAACAGTATCAAGATGATAAACTAGTTATCACTCAAAAATCGACCACAGAAGATGTCAATCAATGAACTACAGCACGAATTTGAAATATTTTCTCTTCATTTGTACAATGCCTTTTATCAGTTAAACGCCTTTAACTCCATAATTAATTGATAATCGTCCAGATAAATGGTTGGTATCTGTCCAGGATTTTAGTCAAAATTATGCAGCCAAATATCAGTTTGAACCTCGATCAGCATACTATGACAAGACCTCCATGACTGCATCCAACAGTATTACTTTACAGAGAAGGTGATCAAATTGTAAGAGAAGGTGTCACGTTCGTTAATAAAAATCTAAAACATGACTATTCGCCCGTTTGGACATTTCGTAAGAAAGTACTGGAACATATCAACTTCACATGGGGCCTTTGTACGTAATGCACAGGAATTTGCTGATTTTTTATGGTCTTAAATACAGCCTTTTCTTAAGGGGACTCGATTGTAATTTGTTGGCTACAGAAAAATGTTAGTTCATTGATATTAATAAATTTGATTCTCTCTTTAGCCATGATTTTGATTGTCTTTTAGTGTGGGTGTATTATGTTGTTGCCCCTGTCCGTCTGTCAGAAAACGAAATCTGCACATATACATGTACCGTTGAACTGTTTCAATGGCATTTACTGCTTATTATTGTGCAACATTTCGACTAGGATTCTCTTGTCATTATGCATATACCTTTGTAAAAAATCAAAACTTAACACATCCACTGTTGTCAAACTTGTGAAATCTACATAATCATTGTTGTCAAAAAACAGAAACCTACGCATTAATGGTTGTCAAAAACTGCAACGTACGCATTCACAGTTGTCAAAAATTGAAATCTGCAAATATACTGTTGTCAAAAAATTGAAACTTACACATGTACTGTGTCAAAATTATGAAGTATGCATTATCCTTCTCGTCAAAATAATGAAACCTATGCATTCACGGTTGTCAAAAATTGAAATCTGCAAATATACTGTTGTCAAAAAAGGAAACAGTTGTCAAAAATAAAAACGTACTCATTAAATGATGTCAAATGTTTGAAAAAACATAACACATGAATGTCACAATTATGAAAATGCATGTTTTTGATAGTCAAAAATCAGAAACATGCATCTGATGGCTGTCAAAATTGTGAAACCCACATGGTTAGTGATGTCAAAAAGTTGAAATGCCTTAATAAAGAGGTAAAAAAATTGAAATGATCGTTACAATATGTTTTTTTTTGTTGATAATTGTGATACTAAAATATCGTGCTGTCTTTTTTCCACCATAAACTGTTGAAACAAGTGCAGATTTATTATTATAGAACAATAAAGTCATATTAATAAAAAAAAATTTGATCCCCAAATTGTAACACTTTCCAATGCCAGTAAATGAGAATTGCACATATTCTACTCGACCGAAACATCTGCCTATACATCCAATTAGGGTGAAATGACTTAAAGCAAAACCAGCACCCCTTGTCCACTTAGGCTCGCCAAGAAAACTAGGCCAACCATGGCTGTTTCCCGTAGTAAGATATTGACAAACCACAGTTTTTCACGGGAGAAAGGCTATAAAGCTTGACCTGAACTTAGTTCTCTCAAGACAGAAAGCAATGGGATGACCATTCCAGGTATTTCCTTAAGTTTTAGTCATTTTAATTAAAATTTGAAGAAATGACAAGCAATTTTCGGGTTGTAGTATTACCTGGAACAGATAGAAGATCTGCTAAGAAGATATTATATTCACAGTCACTTCCTGTCACATGTCATGGGTCATATAAATAATCCGAAAAAGAAAAAAAATCATTAAAATCGGTCACAATCTAGTAAAGTAAATGTGATTATGTCGGCACCAAAAACGTCAAAGGCAAAATTCGAATTTTTGAAATATTCAAATACCAAAAATTCGACCCGTATCCCGCTATCCTGAAATGTATTAATTTCAGAAATAGGAGACGTATTAAACATACTATATTCTATTGTGTTTGTTTACAAGTCCGTAAATGTCGATTTTTCACTCTTTTTCATATTCACTTCAAAATGGCGACCATCAGTTGACCTAAATCAAAATTCTGCTCTGAACGTTTTTTAGGCATTCCTTCAAGGATTCAGAAAATATAACTCCTGTGTCTATAAGTAAAATATCACAACAGCCGTATTGGTTTTTCATGTTTCAAGATGGTGGCACTTCCTGTTCGATCGACAAACTCCATATTTTGTGTGCGAATCAGTAATTATTTGCCTAGTATCGAAAAGAAAAAATTAGGTCATTTTGACCTATATTTCGTTGATTTTTTTTGAAAACTTTGACATTTAATTTCTCCAAGGGGAGATAAGTTTTCAAGTCGCATTGTCAAGATCTACTTACATACTAATTTCATGAAAATCGCACAACTATTAAAGAAGTTGTCAAGTTGGTCTAAACTTCCGGTTCGAAATCACAGCGACGAATTTCCGAAATTCGAAAATGTAAAACTGCAGATGAAACTGGTTTTTTACAAGGTTTTACAAGGTAAAATAGGTTAATAAATAACAAAGTTACGACTATACATTGTTAGTTTCTTCGTTCGTAAAATTCGGTGATTTCGGATTCGTAAAACGTTTCATAAATACATTTAAACAATGTTCGCATCCCATTTTTTTAAGGGGGGCGGGGGGGGGGGGGGGGTACGTCAAAGTTTCAGAAAGATCCTATGGTTAGATTCTGAGTAATCCGATTGCAGAAAATACACAAAAAAATAACAATAATCTTAAAGTTGCAATTTCATATTTTTAAGTTATATTTTTAAAATGTATTAAAATAAAGCCCGAAAATAGATTGTATCCATAAACAGTCCTACCTTGTTAAAGATTAATCCTATAATTCATTATTGCCAGTTGAGAAATTGGGAAAAATATCATTTTCAACTTCAAATTCAAACGTTTGAAGATAGCTATTCCATGGGGAAATGGGAAAACAAGGGAGGTAATTTAGTTATTTTTCCTGTGTCAATGATTTTTATGCCAGGGAAATAATGCCCATGATAGTATAATATTGAGTTGACAACCTTTTGAGCAAAAGACATAGAAATAATTATGTTTTGACTTTCTTAGAAAATATGAAATTCCCGCTATAACAGAAACGATAAGATATGAAAGCTTAATAATCTTAACAGATTCAATAAGCTTTCATATGAAATATGAAAGCTTAATAATCTTAACAGAAACAATAAGCTGTCATATGTAATACATGTGAAAGTTTAATAAATTCCAGGAATATCAAGTTGATGTGTGTACAAAGTTTCAAAAAGTTATTCTGAACGGTGCATGAGATATGCATCCGAAAACGAAATTGTTTCCATGGAAAGACAAAAAATAAAAATCCCAGAAATTCCTAAATAGTAAAAGGCACAACTACTGTAATAGGTTGATGTGTGTACTAATTAAGTTTCAGAAAGATATCGATTTATGAGATATGCTCCGGAAACAAATTTATACACCAAAGTCAAACTTGTTTCCAAGGAAATATAAATCCCAGAAATTCCTAAATAGCAAAAGGCACAACTACTGTAATAGGTTTATGTGTGTACAAAGTTTCAGAAAGATATATCTAAGGGTTTATGAGATATGCTCCAGAAATGAAAACGGGACGGACGCACAGCTCAAAATTGGACCAAATATGTTTGCATAACGTTACGTCATGACTCACGATTTTATTATGCCTAATTAACCAAATAAATAGATGACACATATCAATGAAGCACACATTTATTTTTTTTTAAAAATATCGAATTTCATCATTTTCTATCAGATAGAATCAAAGTTATCTTGTCCAAAAGTATCGACCAATGAAATTGCTTAACTCTGCTGAGCTTTAGCTCGAAATGTTAATCATTGAACCCAGTCAAATCATTCACCTAATGAATATCAACATAAATTTTAACACACTACCTCAATTAAAAGCAGAGTTGTTATGTTCCAGTCAAATTCAAAAATTTGATTCAAAGTCAAATTTCATGAATAATATACCTACCTGATATATGTGCATAAGGATTTCCCTTTTGCGCTATTTATAACTCGCACTTTCCGGAAATAGACTAAAGTCAACCGGAAGTTAAAAATTGTGTACTAGTCATCATAATGTGACTTTCCTGCACACGAGATATATGTCAGTTTCAACGAGGCGCGTGTGAAAACACCTGTGTTTAACTGATCTTGGTATATGGGGTAGGATGGGCTGGTTCCTACATAAGCAGTACCATTAAAAGGTGGAGGTTCCAAGATCAGTTCATATACCTAAACTTTTAAGAACCACCTTATTTATAGTTGTTCATACTAAAATATAATATTGAAGAAAATACATACCTCCCCAAAAAACTCGCCAGGATTTTAAAACAAATATCCTTTTGACTTTTAGCCGAAATTTCAGTCAAAAATCAATAAACGTGGAGGCTTGAGTTCAATCCGCACTCTCCATGATTCTTTTCATGGATGCTCCTACCGCTCTAGTTGAATGTCCCAGAACAGCTGGCTCCACATCACTTGTGTAGGCAATTTTAACCGTATTAACAAACCGTATTAACAGACACTGTCTGTGCTTATACCGGACGAGGAGGCTTCAAATATATAGCAAATGTTCTTTTTGGATCCAATAATTTACAGCCTGGAAAACATGGAATTAAAATAGCTGGATTCATATGAGATGCTCTGTCCTGTTTAGAAACACACTGACGAATACAAATAAACGCACGTGAGTGTATATTAATATTACCTCCCCCTAATTTTAGAGACTGAAGCTCTCCACATCTTCTGAAAGTTGTAATGGCGAACAAGAAGACTGTTTTCAAAGTTACATATTTTAACTTAGATTTTTTCATTGGCTCTAAGGGTGGCCTTTTCAAAACTTCCAAAACTCATGGAAGATCCTATTCTGGCAAAAGTTTATGAACGAGTGGTCTGGAGTTGAATAAATGCAACAGCAAGCGAATTATATATGGGTGCTGTCCCACTGGTACTCCATTAATCGGCTGTAATGCTGTTGATAACACAGATCGATACCCCACAATCATTCTATATTTAAGAACGCTATCGTACAGATCTGACAAGAAATCTACACAGTTGCTTAAAGTTGAAGCATAGTGATCAATTTCACGTTCACTACACCAGCTAACATATTGTCTGAATTTTGACGTGTAATTATTCTGTGTTCCCGACCTCCAGAAGGCTGCCAGTAATTTTCTAGTCTTTACAGGAAACCCCTTTGTCTTGGACAGTCTGTCGAAAACCGCCATGCAGTCAATTGAAACATTGCTGGGTTCGGGTGAAATATTTTTGCGTTGCTCTGTTCCAGTAATATCTCCGAATTTGGCAAATTTGTAACAATTGGGGATACCAGGGCTGAATGATTTCGCACTGGCAATTTTGAATGTGTCGTAACACTAATGGAATCAAACTTATTGGTGGGTAAGCATACCCGAACATGTTTGTCCACGAAATGGACAGAGAATCTATTGCATGGGCCAGAGGATGCTGGATCCACGAAAAATCAAAGTTTTGCGATTTTGGGCCATTGCGAATAAATCCATGGTTAGATATCCCCACCTCTGAAAAATGATGTTGACTAAGTCTTGATTAAATGACCATTCTATTGATAGAATATTGCCTCTGATGTGGTGATCTGCTAAAGTATTGTCTACCCCCGCTTTCTGAGCTGCCTGGACAGTCATGTTGTTCTTGAGTGCCAAATTCCACACTTCCATCGTTTCCTGACAGAGTTGTGCAGATTTTGTTCCCCTTGTTTGTTTATATATTGCACCACTGTAGTGTTGTCTGAACGAACTAGTTCTCTGTTCATAAGAACTGGAACAAAATGTTTGATTCTTCTTAAGTACACTGCTTTCAATTCCAGAAAATTGACATGACCTCCCCAGAAGTTCAATGAGGCATCCGTGGTTATCGTTACTGAAGGGTGAATGTGACATAATGAGCGACTCTTCAAAATGTTTGCTTCCTGTAACCACCACTACAGACGAGGTCTTAGACTTGGCGAAACAGGCACCTTCAAATTTAAACTCATTGTTGCCGGTTTCCAAACATGAATGAATGGGTCTCATTGCTAGTCTTGAATTTGGAATTAACTCTATTATCCCCAAGAGGCGTAGATAATGCCTTGCTGTGCACTGTTCTTTGGATAGACTTTTCACCCTATCTGAAGTGGGATAAACAAAGTCCTGGTCTAGACGAAACAGTGCCCCATTATAAACAATTTATTGGGATGGTGCAAGTTGAGACATTTTTAGACTGATTATAAAACCTAATCGAATCAGAAGATCTTTTCTCAATTTATTAAAAGGTTCTCCTTTTGACTGTCTACAGATAGAAGGTTGTCCAAGTAAAACGCCATTCGGATATTTTGAATGCGAAGATTTTCGGCTACAACCAACAGATCTTTTGTAAAGACACGAGGTGCCGATGTTGGACCGAAACATAGCACTTTGAATTGATAAACCTTGTTTTCTACACAAAAACAAAGATATTTCCGGTGGCCTGGCAATACGGAGATAAGCATCTTTTAAATCGATCGAATTGCCCAATCGTTTGATTCGACTAAATTCAAAACTTTCCGCAGCGTATCCATTTTGAAATGAGTTTTCTTGAGATACACGTTTAAGGGTCGTAGGATGACCGGTCTTAACCCCCTGTTCTTTTGGGGAACCAAGAAAAGTGTACTGTAAAAACCTGCACCTTTCTCTTTCTCTGGAACAATCTCTACGGTTGATATAACCCATTTGTCCGTTGTTATCTCTTGCCATTGTTCCAGAAAAAGAGAAAGGCGCCCCGGACAGGTACTTCTGGGCACCTCATTAAAAAACTCACCTCGTCATTGTTGTGGATCTTTTTTTCCTTTTCTATGTGAGTCGACCGTAAAGGAAGGTTTGCGGGTATTGTGGTAGCCTTTGTTTGGATATGATCCTTTTCCATCAAAAGGCCTACTTGTAAACTTCTGTGTTGGAGCATAAAAAGACCCTACGTTAAACTGCTAGAAGATGGGTTGAAAGATGCGCTTCGTTTGGCTGGGGAAAGACTCAGTAACAAACGCCCCCTTACGCTTTCGTTCCCGACGATGTACATCGGGTAACAAGTCTTGGAATGCATTCTTTTGGTCCCTTTTCTCCCTTAATCTCTTTTCTAAATTAAGACTGAACACACCATCTCCTGTAAGAGGCAGATTAGATACAATCTTTGAATTTTCAACTTCAAAAAGAGACGTTTCAGTCATGGCTACAGAACGTCTAATAATATGGGGGAAAGCCCCCAACTCTACCTATCTGGTCTAAAATTTTTGTTGACATTGCAAAAATGTTCTGTACTTCCTGTACCAATTTCTCTTTTATAGAGTCCAGATCCCGACTATCAAAAAATTGTTGCATGATTTCACCCAAATCCTGCTGGATATAAAGTTGGATATTGATACCCATAAAAGCTGCCTCCTGTCCACTGTATGCCACTTTCTCTACCGCTCTGTACCGGTTGTTTGTATAAAGAACCACCAGATTTCGCAAAAGATGGTTTCGAACCATGCTTTTGGATTAAGCAGGCTGGAACTTGTAAATATGGGAAACATTTCCAAATTTTCTTTGCGAAAAGCAGAAATGCTAGAAGGATTTACAGCTCTCCAACTTTGAAAAAGAACTTCTCTGAGAGTCATCCAATTTGATACAAAAAATTTTAACCTCATTTTTGGTTAATGCATCCTTTCCAAAAATGGAAAATAACCCTTTTTTTCATAAAAGGTGTCAGAAAAGGTGTTAGACGACTAGGCATTTCAACATCCGACCTAGTGTCGTCAGAGTCTATAAGTTCTTGCAGTCCTGGCTGAATAGAATCTTCATTCCTTGAGAAAACTTTGCTAGTATTAGCCGTTTTAACATGGGCAAAATTCTCTCAATGTTCTGTCCGTCTACACGATTCAGGAGAGGTATGGCTTTATGGCCAAAACATTGCCGCCATTACCTTCGATCGCTCGAACTCTAAAGCATCTAATTTGGCTTTTGTCTTCGTCTTCTTGTGAGATTTATTCTTTTTAGAAGTAATTCTTACCTCATCCGTGGTTGTATCTTTCGTGTGATCAAAACTGGCGATCCGATTGTTACTATATCCATCGGCTTCACCATCTAAATCCAAAGCCGTGGGCATCTTACTGGGCCCCGCAGTGGAAAGAGAAGTCATCGTTGTAAATGAATCACTAGAAATTTCGGACATCATAAAACCGAAAACAAAACATGTGAGATTTCCATGCCCCGAGAAAGGAAACTGACATATATCGCGTGTGCAGGAAGTCACATTATGATGAAGTAGTAAACACGTTTTAACTTCGGGTAGACATGTTTAGTTTATTTCCGGAAAGTTGAGTTATAAATAGCGAAATCCATATGTAAGGTAGGTTTTATGAAATAAAATTGCTTGTCGCTCCTCTTAGCCTAAGCAGAAAATTCTCATCTTCGAACTCCACCAAGGCATTGACGTAATGATCGCCTAGACCAAGTTTGAAAATGATTCCTCAATCAGAAGGTGATTTATTGTGTTCCAATGTCTTGACCGATCATATTGCTTATCGCACTGCTTACCCTGAGCAGAAAATGCCCATTGTCGAACTTGTCAAGGTATTGATGTAACTAAACTATACACCAAGCTTCATCTCTCTCACTTAATTAGAACTAAAGTTATCGTGTCCCAAAGCATTAACCAATCAAATTGCTTATCTCAAAAAGCGGAGGACAAAATCGCTGAAATATTCAATAATGAAAGCAATACATTTAAATTAAAGAAAGATCAAATGATTAATGCAGTCTAAGGAGGGAACAATACTTTGTGAATGACAGGAGAACAAAGCTAGTCTCTTATCATCCAAACAAATATTCTACGAATATTAGTCTGGATGGGTCCTCAAAATTTGACAGAAAGTCGGTCACTGTCTGGATTATCCAGTCTTTTAAGTTACCACGTGCTGAATCTATCAAAACATCTCGCTTGTCAACAATGACACTCTCTAAAATTTTGTTTTAAAGTTTTTAATTGAAATGGTAATTTTCTCTCGTCATGAATCAAACGTATGGCTTCTCACAATCTCCTTAATCACGATTCATGCTGTTGTATCGTCTCTATTTTGTTTCTAATAATAGATGTGTCAAGTGAATTGTGGGATATATTTTATCCTCGCCTTATAGAATCTATCAAAATCGGCACGGCTTCATAATATCTATCACTTACCGAGACTTTAGCCAAAGGGTTCCATTGCCCATGCGTAACCGGGAGTTTGGTTTTTTATGTGGTAGATTATCCAGGAATTTTCGTCAATAATTGAGAACCGACCCAGACCCTCCGTGCGTTGAAGACAAGGGGGCTCTGGGTGACCGAGACTAGAACAAAGCATGACAAAATACGAGTCATATAAATCAAAATTACCTGTGAAGAGAATGTACACACCAGAAAATCTGTCAGAGACAGAAAATGAATATCTAAAATGATACCACGTAATGATGCATCTGTGTATCGGGTTCCTAATCCAGCAGTTTTGCTAACTTCATTGTCACTTATAAATATATACTTTGGATATCTGAAAGAGACATTAAACTTGGCATGTTAGACATACTAGTTAGTTATTTAGTCTTCTTCATTCCTTGTGAAACATAGGGTTGATACTGTCTTCTAACTCTTTTTCCATCTCACTCTATTTTGGGCTGTTCTTTTTACCTTCCAGGCGTTGCCAATACTTTCTAGACATACTTACACTAGTTAATTCTTATATTATAAACAATATTTTATTTTTCCAAATATAGGTTGCCAGAAAATAAACCAGAAACCAATAGCAGATAAGTCACCCAAGCACGACAAAAAGTTTGTCGCATATTCATTTATTAGTAGTTAATGGAGGTATAAACCGTGCGATAATAAACAAAAATGATCAATTTGGTTGGTTTCTAGTAGGTAATGGGGGCATAAATCGTGCGATAATAAAGAAAAACAAGCCAACAGTGAGGCTGATGTCCCCCGCCGAAATCCCAAAATAAATAGATGACACATATTAATTAATCGCACATTTATTTTTTTCAAACGTATCGAGCAATCAAACTGTACACGAAGTGTCATCCAAAAGTGTTTTATAAAGAAAAATGCTAAAACCGATGAGAAAAATGAAAATGTACCCTAGTTAGGGGGACCCTAAAGACAGACAAAAGGGCCCCCACGCTTGACAATAGGGCCCCTCTGGCCAAGGGAAAGGGCCCTCGTGTCCGAGTCAATCGTTTCTATACACTGTTACTGTCGAATCCATTACTGAATGAGAATGCAGTCATTGTATTGGCATAAAAATCATCAATCAAGATGAACCTAAGTTATCTTGTCCCAAAGTATCATCCAATCAAATTGCTTATCTCTGCCTACCCTAAGAAGAAAATGCTCATCTTCGAACTCCATCAAGGCATTGACCTAATAAGCACACACACCAATTTTGAACATTTTAACTCATTATCGAACTTAGTCAAGGTATTACTGTAATGAAACTATACACCAAGTTTCATCACTCTCACTTAATTAGAACTAAAGTTATCGTGTCCCAAAGCATCAACCAATCAAATTGCTTATCTCAGCTTACCCTAAGCGGAAAATGCTTATCTTCGAACTCCATCAAGGCATTGACCTAATAAGCATATACACCAAGTTTGAACATTTTAACTCAATTAGAAGGAGAGTTATTGTGTTCCAAAGTCTCGACCAATCAAATTGCGTATCGCTCTGCTTACCCTGAGCAGAAAATGCTCATTATCGAACTTAGTCAAGGTATTACTGTAATGAAACTATACACCAAGTTTCATCACTCTCACTTAATTAGAACTAAAGTTATCGTGCCCCAAAGCATCAACCAATCAAATTGCTTATCTCTGCTTACCCTAAGCGGAAAATGCTCATCTTCGAACTCCATCAAGGCATTGACCTAATAAGCATATACACCAAGTTTGAACATTTTAACTCAATTAGAGAGAGAGAGAGAAATGGGGTTTAACGTCCACTCAACACAAACTAGGTCATTTCGGGACTAACATGTGGTTTAATTTTATTTCAATAATTCGCTTGCGCGTAGGGGTCTTTAGCAGTGGGAGGAAACCGGAGTGCCCGGAGGAAACCCACGAGGTTGAGAAGGCGCCCCTATCTCCATGCCACATACGCTCACACCAGGGCTCGAAACCACAGCCGCAAGCCAAAGGTGACCGGCCAGCTAGAGGTCGAAGCGCGGCACTCTAGTCCACTAGGCCATCCCAACCCCCTCAACTCAATTAGAAGGAGAGTTATTGTGTACCAAAGTCTCGACCAATCAAATTGCGTATCGCTCTGCTTACCCTGAGCAGAAAATGCTCATTATCGAACTTAGTCAAGGTATTACTGTAATGAAACTACACACCAAGTTTCACCAATCTCACTTAATTAGAACTAAAGTTATCGTGTCCTAAAGCATCAATCAATCAAATTGCTTATCTCTGCTTACCCTAAGCGGAAAATGCTCATCTTCGAACTCCATCAAAGGCATTGACCTAATAAACACATACACCAAGTTTGAACATTCTAGCTCAATTAGGGAGAGAGTTATTGTGTCCCAAAAAGTGTGACGGACAGACGGACAGACAGACAGACAGACAGACAGACAGACGGACGAACCCATTTCGAAAGGCGGGGGACAATAATCAATTTGGTTGGTTTCTAGTAGGTAATGGAGGCATAAATCGTGCGATAATAAACAAAAATAATCAATTTGGTTGGTTTCTAGTTCCTCCAAGTGCAAAGATGAATTCAAAACAAATCAGTTATTGGAACTGATCACGTTATTAGAAATTGGTAACAACAAGCAAACAGTGAGGCTGATGTCCCCCGCCGAAATCCTGCCTGAAATAAATAGAGGACACATTGCACGTTTATCTTTTTCAAAAGTATCAAGTGAAAAGTATCAAGAAATGAAACTGATAATCAACTATTTATACACTAAGTTTCATCATGCACTCTCGATCAGATAGAATCAAAGTCAAAGAAATTCCTTGTCTCTGCTTTAGTCAAGACATTCATCCAATGAACATCAACATCAAGTTTAAACATTCTACCTCAATTATAAGCAGAGTTGTTATGCTCCAAAGTCATGGCCAATCAACTTGCTTGTCTCTCCTTGGTCTTAGCAAATAATTCTTATCAAACCTAGTCATGGTTACCGTGTCTAACCTCAGCAGAAAATGTTCATTATCGAACTTAATTAGAACTAAAGTTATTGTGTCCCAAAGCAACCATCAATCAAATTGCTTACCAGAGTTACCCTAAGCAGAAAATGCTCATCTCCGAACTCCGCCAAGGCATCGACCTAATAAACACCCACACCAAGTTTGAAAATTTTAGTTGAATTAGAAGAAGAACTATTGTGTCCCAAAAGTGTGAAGGACAGATGGAAGGATTGGAGCGAAATCAATAATGTCCACATTCTCCATGTGGGCGTATAACAAGATAGGTTGCCAGGCAACGAAACATACGTCCACAGAAGATAAATCGTCCGGGCAGTCAACAAGGGGTGTCGCATATTTTTACGGTAATGAAACATTTGCACTACACAAAAATCTGATTAAGAGTAACAACTCATTATGTAATTATCAGAAAATCATTACAATTGGTTTGCTTTTTAGTATACAAAACATTTAATATCATGGATTTAGCTGTTCAGTTAACAAAATTCATTGAGAATCAAACTACTTCAACACCGTAAACTCTGTGTATCAATCTGAAGTCAACCGGATGATACGTTTGGCCTCTATAGCGTCACAAGATTTTTTGAAGTTGTCAAGGGAGATAACTCTGGCAGTAATTATTTGAAATCGCAGAAAATCAATAGGCTTCTTCGTCTCATGACCTTAAACACTGTGTGTATATTTAAAGTCAATCGGATATTAATTTTGGCCTCTAGAGCGTCCACAGGATTTTTAGAAGTGATCAAGGGCCATAACTATGGCACTAATTATCAGAAATCGCTGAAAATCAAGAGGCTTCTTCGTCTCTTGACCGTAAACACTTATATAAATCTAAAGTCGATCGGATATTAACTTTGGCCTCTAGAGCATCCAAAAGATTTTTGGCACGGGCACTAATTATCGGAAATCGCTGAAAATCAATAGTCTTCTTCATCTTATGACCTTAAACACTGTGTATAAATTTCAAGTCAATCAGATATTAACTTTGGCCTCTAGAGCGTCCACAAGATTATTTGAAGTGATCAAGGGCCATAACTCTGATAGTTATTATTGGAAATCGCTGAAAAACAATAGACTTCTTCGTCTCATGCCCTTAAACACTGTGTATAAATTTAAAGTCAATTGGATATTAACTTTAGCCTCTAGAGCGTCCACAAGCAATTGGCTTCTATGCAGACAATTCTTTTCAGGTGGGAGACATTATGGCGTCCATGTGTCATGTGACTACCATTAGCCAATTTGCTCTATATCACGTTTACACATGTAATCTACATGGAATTTGTTGCCATTTCAATCATTATAATATTTGATAACGTTATTTTCCATCCTTTACATTTATGATGAAATTAATGGAAATAAATAGTCTATTCAAAGTTATAATGAGGTGAAAATGACATAATATTACCCTAAAACTGCCCAACAGTAATTTATAAACCTCTAATGGTAATTTTTTATCATGCAGTATCTATGGATCTTTGAACTTTTACATAAACATTCATATGAAGCAAACCTGAGCCTGATTCCTAGAAAATCGGTAAGCACGTTCTTGTGCTTAGATTTCAAGTAGACTTTGCATTTAAGTAAACTTTTCACATTTTGTGTTCCCAGAATAATCGTAAGAATGTCCTTGTGCTTAGATTTTTAAAGTAGACTTAGATTTTAAGTAGGCCTACGTTATTGTGTGTTCCAAGGAAAAAAATAGGTTGCCAGGCAACGAAACATACGCCCACACAGCAGCCAAATCGTCCGGGCAGTCAACAAGAGTTGTCGCATATTAAGGAATTATCAGAAAATCATTAGAATTTGTTTGGTTTTTATAATCAAACGTTTTTTTTAAAATCAGATAATAATTGTGACCTCCAGAGGGACCACAAGCTAAAAAGGGTGATTTTTCGTACAATCAGGGGACATAATTCAGGAAGTAATGACCCGATGGGCACAAATATCGAAAGGAACCAAGATCTTTGGGTTATAAACATACATGTCAAGTTTCATCAAAATCGGTTCAAAATTGTGACCTCTATAGGGTCCACAACCTTGATATAACATGTTTTCACACTATTCGTGTACAAACGACGGCCATTTTGTCCGTCAATTCTAGTCCGATTTTCACGTAATTCAAACTCTCTCTTCATTACCATGTAACGGTTATATAGTCAAACGTTTTTTTTAAATCGGATAATAATTTTGACCTCCAGAGGGACCAAAAGCTAACAAAAGCGATTTTTTGGACAATCCGGGGACATAATTCAGGAAGTTATGATCCGATGGGTGCAAATATCGAAAGGAACCAAGATCTTTGGGTTATAAACATACATGTCAAGTTTCATCAAAATCGGTTCAAAATTGTGACCTCTATAAGGTCCACAACCTTTATATAACATATTTTCACACTATTCGCATACAAACGGCGGCCATTTTGTCCGTCAATTTTGATCCGATTTTCCCAAATTCAAACTCAACCTTCATAACCATGGAATGGTGATATAGTCAAACGTTTTTTTTAAATCGGATAACAATTTTGACCTCCAGAGGGACCACAAGCTAAAAAGGGCGATTTTTGGGACAATCAGGGGCCATAATTGAGGAAGTTACGATCCGATGGGCGCAAATATCGAAAGGAACCAAGATCTTTGGGTTATAAACATACATGTCAAGTTTCATCAAAATTGGTTTAAAATTGTGACCTCTATAAGGTCCACAACCTTGATATAATATATTTTCACACTATTCGCGTACAAACGGCGGCCATTTTGTCCGTCAATTTTGGTCCGATTTTCATGAAATTCGAACTCAACCTTCATAACCATGGAACGGTGATATAATCAAACGTTTTTTTTAAATCCGATAACAATTTTGACCTCCAGAGGGACCACAAGCTAAAAAGGGCAATTTTTCGGACAATCAGGGGCCATAATTCATGAAGTTACGATCCGATGGGCGCAAATATCGAAAGGAACCAAGATCTTTGTGTTATAAACATACATGTCAAGTTTCATCAAAATTGGTTCAAAACTGTGACCTCTATAAGGTCCACAACCTTGATATAACATATTTTCACACTATTCGCTTACAAACGGCGGCCATTTTGTCCGTCAATTTTGGTCCGATTTTCACGAAATTCGAACTCAACCTTCATAACCATGGAACGGTGATATAATCAAACGGTTTTTTAAATCCGATAACAATTGTGACCTCCAGAGGGACCACAAGCTAAAAAGGGCAATTTTTCAGACAATCAGGGGCCATAATTCAGGAAGTTAAGATCCGATGGGCGCAAATATCGAAAGGAACCAAGATCTTTGGGTTATAAACATACATGTCAAGTTTCATCAAAATCGGTTCAAAATTGTGACCTCTATAAGGTCCACAACCTTGATATAACATATTTTCACACTATTCGCGTACAAACGGCGGCCATTTTGTCCGTCAATTTTGGTCCGATTTTCACGAAATTCGAACTCAACCTTCATAACCATGCAACGGTGATTTAAATGGGATAACAATTGTGACCTCCAGAGGGACCACAAGTTAAAAGGGCGATTTTTCGGACAATCAGGGGCCATAATTCAGGAAGTTACGATCCGATGGGCGCAAATATCGAAAGGAACCAAGATCTTTGGGTTATAAACATACATGTCAAGTTTCATCCAAATCGGTTCAAAATTGTGACCTCTACGCTGTTCACAAGCTAAAAAACGCGATTTTTCGTACAATCAGGGGCCATAACCCATGAAGTTACAGTCCGATACATGCCAATATCGAAAGGAACCGAGATCTTATGGTGATAAACCTATATTTTAAGTTTAATTGAAATCGGATAAAAATTGTGACCTGTAGACTGTTCACAAAAAAATGTGGACGGACGGACGGACAGGGGCGACGACAATATACGTCCACATAAAAATGTGGGCGTATAAAAATTAAGCACAACTTTGTTCTTATCTATGCACAAGTCTCAAGCAAGGTATAGGGCTTGCTTAACCAACCTTAAGTCTGTTTCTGCTTCAAACAAGATAGCTGACAGTTGGTTATCCTACGGCATTTCCTACATCTTTTGATACGTAAGAGACAATTTAATGGCAGAGAAAATCCTTTAGAAACATATTCTCGAGAAGTAGACATATGCTACATATAATTTCCATTTTATTTATTTACCAAGTAGTAGCCTAAACAACACAAACACACGGGCTACTTAAAGTTAAGGCCCTCCTGCAATTTTTCTAAGTGCTTGCGTTTTTTTTATTTTTTTTAGCTTGTGCCACATTTCATATGTGTATAGAGGACATGGCAAATCGACCATTTGCCGTGAAGCAGACGACAAATTTATGAAGTAATTCGCATACCAAAACTGTTTTTATGACGTTTGAGAGCACCATAGTCTCATTTTACCAATCACAATGTGCTTAGACTCCTATTTGACTTGTCCTTACGTAAGAACGGTCTTGAAAATTTTCTAGAGAAGGTATTTTATTAAGATTCTTACTTAAGAAAATATGAAGCATAACTTTGTGCTTACTTAAAGAATTTTCTAGGCACCGGGCCCAACTAAGCTATCCCAATATATGAATTTTAAATTGATAAAATGACACCTTGATATGAATCAAATTAGATAAATGGCATAGTACATGTATTAGATTTCTTTTAATCTTCCTGTTGGGAGTAATATGTACCACTACTGTCCAAAGAGCCATATATCAATTTCAAAACAAACAGATGATACATGTTTACAGGAAACTGTCGACGACGGACCGATGAACAATGAAAGTGAGCAATGACAATATACAACCACATTTCCATATGGGCGTATAAAAGGTAATAATAATGTAATTAATTACATTGCCAATGTAATGGTCCCTGCTCTGACCAAATGTGGGAAATGATGGGTGCCATTCACAAGGTACGTTATATACGCTTCATTAACACATGATATGAAAAGTTCATAATTATACGCAACCAATTTTTTGTTGTACTTTGGCAAATTACATATCTTACTTTTTTCTGGCTTCAGCTAAAACGGCTGCATCATCTGTCGCTAAATAAACTCTTCGTTGCTGAATATTCTTTACCATTTCCTGCTTATCATAGTATTCTTCCACGTGGACCATATATTCCTCAATTGGGTGAAATGCTGCTTCAACACCTACTTTATCAGTTCTTCTAATATGGACACTGAAAATATAACTGCCATTTGAAATCATGAATCCAGTCTTAATGGGGGGACGTTTTTGACAATTTTCTAGTTGAATAAATGAGCAAATGGGTGAAGAACAAGGCAGACAGGTTGCCAGGCAATGAAACATAGGCCCACAATAGCTAAATCATCCGAGTGGTCTACAAGGGTTGACGCATACAGATCAGATTATAATATTTGTCGTTTGAGGGTTCATGCAGTTCTAAAAACTGAAACAAGTGCCTTAACTCTGGAAGTAATTTACAGAAAATTTTGAAATTTGTAAGGCTTTTTCAATTCGTTTCACTAATTCAAATAATGCATATAAATTTCACACAGATTGGATTACTACTTTTGTCCTTTGAACGTTCAAAAGGTTAACAAAGTAACCAAATAGGCCATAACACTAAAAGAATTCAGGGAAACTGCATACAAGGGCTATAATTCTAGAATTTATTATTGTAAATTGCTGAAATTCAATAGGCTTTGTGGTTTCACTTAGAATCTAAATGCTGATTTCATACAGATCAGGGGGCAGTTTCACAGAGTAACTTACAATGAATAATTTGCGAAAGTTTCAAAGTCGGATTAAGCACAGGGCACCATAGGGCCCCCCACCACAAAAAGCTAAGTTTTGCGGCTTCAGCATGGTCGGACCGAGGACTCCAATGGCCGTGACCTAGTGACGGGGCCTCTCCGATGCTTCAAGGGGCCTCCATCTGAAGTCCCTGGGGCCCCTTCAATCCATAGTATCTCGCGGTCGACATCGGAGAATTCGGTGTACTCCGGCGATGCCGCGTCATATTTTCAACTGATATCCATGTTTCTTTTTTGTTTATTTACCGGGAAATGTCACTTGAGTAAACGCAATATATAAGCCATGGGCGACACGGGTGGGTGGGTGGGGTGGGGGGCACACCACGCCCCACCCACCCCCTAATGGTTTTCGGAGGGGGAGGGGGGCTGAATATACTTGGACCCCCCCAAAAAGGCAAAATAAAGTGCCCAAAATCTTTTAAAACACTAATTTTAGGACTGGAATAGCAGTAAACGCGTTAGCGGCTGTCAAATATTTCAAAATTTTCGTGGGGGTCTCGAAGAAAGCTGACACCACTGTCTGTAAACCTGCTTCGGGCATTTCTAGTTTTGTTTCCCCAACTGTCATCGAGTCCTAATAAAACACTAATTTCGCTTTTCTTTTAACTGTATGTCACAAATTTGTACTGAGTTGACTATTGATTAAAACATTTTGTCTAGAGCCACTCTACTTTGTGCGACATTTTATCGGGCATCAATTATTACTTGTGATTAACTGCAACAGTGTGATTGGATGGTTGGAATTAGAGTGGGATTTCGGTTATTTATCACCAAGCGACTTCAAAATTAGGTTTGATGTATCTCTGCCTACTTACAGTTGCGGATTTAACGGGACTCAATGGGCTCCAGCCCCCTCCTCTAGAAATGCCATCTTTTCACAGCACTGGATAGGTTCACTGAAATATCTAGAATGCGCTAATTTTGTGGCAGAATTTTATTTTTTTTCTGGGGGAGGTACTTCTAAATGGCTCCAAGTACAAGTGCATGGGGGTACCCCCCGCCGAGATCAAGCCATGCAGAGTTTTGCACCTTTGGTGATCAGGGCCCCCCCAACATGTTAAAGGCCTCAGGGCCCCCACCATGGTTAATACATCGCTGTTGACGGACGGACGGGACGACGACAATATACGACCCCATTTCAAAGTGGGTGTATAAAAAGGCGATTTTTCGGACAATCAGGGGTCAAAATTCAGGAAGGTACGATCCGATGGGCGCAAATATCGAAAGAAACCAAGATCTTTGAGTTATAAAAATGCATGTCAAGTTTCATCAAAATCGGTACAAAATCATGACCTCTATAGGGTCCACAAGCTAAAACAAAAGTGACGTTTCGTACAATCAGGGGCCATAATTCTTGAAGTACGGTTCGATACATGCCAGTATTGAAAGGAACCTATACTTTAAGTTTCGTTGAAATCCGATAAAAAGTGTGACCTGTAGTGTGTCCACAAACAAATTGTGGACGGATAGACGTCCGGACGGACAGGGGTGACGACAATATGGATCCGCATGAAAATGTTGGCGTATAAAAAGTTTGTTTCGGTTATTTTCTAGTCTCAAATAGTTCTGCTTATTTAGAGCTAGCAAATATTTATTTCCTACCCTAAAGAGAGTGCCGCGTAAACGAAGGTTATAACCACTAAATAAAAGTAAATCCCAAAATGTTGTAATGAGTTTATCTTGTCGCTCCCCAATTAATCAAAATTTTTGCTCACGTTCGCTATTAAATAAACACGAAAGTCGAAGTCCGTAATGAGTGTATTTTTTACTCGGCTTTATATACCATTACATGTTTTTAAAATACCTTGTGTGATGTATATTTGCTGCGACATCCGAAATCCTGTGCGCGGGGCTAACTTCCGCTCACTTCAGAAAATTTGAAAATTTCTCGAAGGAGCAATCAGACAGATAATATTTGTGTCTCTGAATCACTCTAGCTCCTGTAAAGTAAGCCTAAAAGATATGTATGTTATAGGTACTTTGTATTGGTCTAGTCACATGATCTACTGTTGTGACATGGTCTACTAGCTCTTCTCTGTAATCACTCGGCATTCCTCGACAGATCCCGAAACCTACATCTAGACTCGGCTGTATGACGAATTCTGACATATTGGAACTACTATAAAGGTCCCGGATGAAACATGGTTGTGCAAATGCCGAACACAAATTAGCGACCTATTCGACCGATCCAGCTGGCAACTTGTTCGTTGGCAACCTATTCAGAATAAAGACAGCAGTCGCCCAAACTCTTCTATTTTTATCAACAAATAAAATCCAACGTTACGTCTATCAAATGATGGTAGAATATATTTTTTTTTTTTATCAATTCCTTTAGCTCAGAATAGAAGTGTAATGTTATATGTTCTGAAAGGTAATTGGATAAGCTTTCTAAATATTATTAGTAACCCTTGGCACAATCATATTAAAGGGGTGCTCTCTCATCCTAAATGTCGCCATTTTTTCAATATTTTAAACTGAAAGAACGGTAATATTCCGAGTCTAAATTCGGACTATCGTACAGAATTCTGAGCATCCAGCTATATATAATCGGAAAGGTAATTTTGGGCGACTGTTGTCTTTATTCTGAATAGGTTTCCAACGAACAGGTTGCCAGCTGGATCGGTCGAATAGGTCGCTAGCCGAATAGGTCGCCAATTTGTGTTTGGTTGCGCCCACGGTGTCTTGTTTGTTTGTAATAGCGTCAAGTTTTCCTGTTAAAATAAACCGGTAGCCGCATCGCAAATGTATGGGCGTAGGTACATATCACTTACTGTCATACAGCCGAGATTAGATATAGGTTCTGGAACCGGAATCTGTCGAGGATTGCTGAGTGCTCTGTAATGGCTGACTGAATAAACATGTGGTTTTGCTGAACTGTTGTAGACTGAATATTAAGGCACTTATCAATGGTAGAAGAGCTGGTTTGTAGAAATTTTTAAACAGGGAAGAGGTTTAAGAAAAAGTTATAATGATATAGTGTATAGAAATCCCCCAGCTTTTGATAAAACTAAAACTTATGAACAGTGGACAAATGAGGTCAAAATGTGGGAAGTAGTAGTTACTGAGCTGGAGAAGACAAAAAAGAGGACCTGCTTTGGCTTTACCATTAGAAGGGAAGCCAAGGGATTGTGCATTAACCATTCCAGTTGCCGATTTGAATGTGGACACTGGTGTAAATTTGTTACTAGCTGAACTGGACAAAATATTTAAGCAAAATGTTGTGGATTTGGCCTACAGTGCTTACTCTTCAAAAGAAGAAACACGCAACCCATTTTTCATCATTTTTTTTATTTGAACGAGGTCGTTATTTCGGTAAATCTTACTTGTTTTCAATGTCATTATGTAAGGATAAAAGAAATTCATTATTAATTTTAAAGGTAGGGACACTAATTGTGACTGGTCATCCTTTTTGTCGAAATTTGTTATCGCTTGATTGCACCAAGAAACATGAATTTAACAATTTCGCGAGCTTTTCGCTTGGTCTTTAAAATCCCGGGGTTCTCCGTTTCCAAATCAGTTGCACATGTAAACACTCAACGAACCAAATGATGCCACATCTGAACGAAGACCAATACAACAGCGCTATTGGACGATTACAAGCAGGCGAATCCAAGACAGATGTAGCCAGACTGCTGAATGTTTCTCTTGGTTCCGTTTCTCGCCTTTGGGATGGGTATCGAAAACAAAGTT
The DNA here is from genome assembly GCA_948474765.1 of Patella depressa. NCBI lineage: Eukaryota > Metazoa > Mollusca > Gastropoda > Patellidae > Patella > Patella depressa. The sequence continues at coordinate 32,605,110 of OX419719.1, read as the reverse complement.
CAACACGTTACCGCCCTAGCTCAGGCCAAACAAGAGTGACCCCACCTGTCCTGGATCGTCACTTCCGGTCATTTCATTGGCGTAAATGGTTTACAACAGAGACCTGTACTGCAGCAACAATTCCCGGACGGCGTAGAATCTCGTACCAGAGAGTAGGTAAACGCCTACTTGAAACCGAATAACGAGGCAGACGTCCCCGTAGAGCTTCTGTTTTGAAATACGCCAACACCTTGAAATCCAACTTTAATGGATCAGGCACTGACGGTATGGACACAACAACACTGGAGAGCAGTTTGGTTCAGCGACGTGTCGCGGTTCTTGTTGCAACAAGGCGATGGTAGAGCGAGGATATACCGACGACGAAATGTAACTTTGCGTTTCTTTTTTGGGAGAGTATATAAAGAACTAAAGAATCATAATATGGTGTTGTCGGAAGCTATTTTGGCATTCAAGGTCCTGGACAGTGCAGGTATAAGTAAAAAGGACAGACAAATGGCATTGTCCGCATGTGTTGTTTTAACTTTTGATAATATGAAATCCGCATTGAAGCGTATATTTGGTGATGTGTCCAGTCAAAATGATGCTTGAACTAACAACGGTTCTGAAGATGTTTACACATGTAAAACTTCGAAAGATTCTGAAAATGGTGCTGCCACATTCTCAAAGGATATCTCTCAAGATGCTTACCTAACTTATAGACAGAAAGGACATGGAACAGAGAGACAATTTTCAAGAAATAGAGTTGATCGTGAAAATAAGACTGGACGAATAAATCCAATCCATAATGGCATTGTATCTAGATGTAGTTATTGTGGATCAAAATATCATTGGATAAGAATAGTCAGAGAAATAGTGAGGGGGCTTCTGTATATATGACTGAACATGAAATAGATGATGTGCCTGTAGAGTTTCAAAATATAAATATTACTTTATATGCACCATCAACTTTGTCTGCTAACAAAATCTTAGTAACTGAAAGTAAAATTGTTTCCGGGGAAGAATAGTTGCAACCCTAAGTTCATAGTCTCAGTGACAATCATAAGAAGTTAGTCCGCACATATCCAAGTCATACAGCTTTTAAATTTGGGGACGGTGTGATAGTGTTTTCGTCTAAATTAGTCAATATTCCAGCAGTAATTGAGAGTTATTTGTTAAACATTGATTGTGAAGTAGTTGATAATGACATCCCTCTATTATTGAGCAAAGAATCGCTAAAACGTGCAAACACTATTATAGATTTAAATTTTGATAAAATGTCAATGTTTGGTAAAAATATTGATGTACATGTACATCAAACTTCAACTGGTCATTATTTTATTGATATTTGTCCAAAGTGCAATTATAAGAATTGTTATAACCAGCAATCTATAAAAGACAGTCATGATCAAACTGATGAGAATATTATATTAATTATTCAAGATGATATGTCACGATCTGAGAAAGAAAAGACTGTTTACAAATTACATCAACAGTTTGGTCATACATCATTCGATAGGTTGCTAAATTTGTTGAAAAGTGCAGGTTTTGTTTCTCATGATGTAAAATCTATTTTGTCAAAAGTTTAAGTGCAGCAGCTATTGCTCGTCGTAAAGATCCCCAACTTATGATGGAAAAGTTTATGCAAGTGTGGGTCAGTGTATGAGGCCCCATCGAGAGGAATCGATAGTGATAATGGTGGGGAATTCAATAATAGATATTTTCTAGACATGGCTGAAAATTTGAATATTTCGGTAAAGACCACAGCAGCGTATAGTCATTGGTCCAATGGTGTACTGGAACGTAATGACTTGACCTTGATAGAATCGCTTTTGAAGATAAAAGAAGATCTATCAGTACCATGGGAAACTGCGTTTTGTTGGGCAGTTGCAGCAAAGAATTCGTTACAAAATGTCTATGGTTATAGACCCTACCAAACTGTGTTTGGAAAAAATCCTAATTTGCCTAACATACTTGTTGAGTGATGTTATGAAAAATCACCGAACGCCCTCCATAAAGCCCGTGAATCATTTGTAGCAGCAGAATCTTCTGAGAAAATACGAAGAGCTCTTCGGAAACAAATTCGTCCATCTGGTGATGAATTCAACACTGGTGACAGGGTACTTTATTTACGAGATGGTAAAAGGAAAGGTCCAGGCTGGGTGATTGGTCAGGATAGTAGTGGTAGTATTTGTCCATCATGGCGGTACCTATGTCAGGGTACATACATCAAGATTACGTAGAGACTCTAATAGTGGATTTTCTCGCCCCAACAATGAAACAGAGCATCAAATCGATGATTATTCCAGTAGACCTACTGTGCAGAGACAAACGATCGTTGACGAGGAAGATGAAAGGGGTGATGGAAGAAATGAAGACAGACACCAACAACCTGATGACAATATAGGCGATCAACTTGTAGTAAATAGAAATGAAGACAGACACCAACAACCTGATGACAATGTAGGTGATCAAAATATAGTAAATAGAAATGATAATGGTAGAATAGACAATCAGAATGAAAGAAATAATAATAGGCAGATCGAGGAAGATAGTATAGAATCTACTGACAATAACAAACAAAATGAAGATAATTTGAAAATTTATAAAGGGCAAACAATTAGTTACCATGAAGCAGTTATTTCAGGAAGAGCAGGTAAAGCTTCTACTGATAAGAAGATAGGTTGCCAGGCAACGAAACATACGCCCACAACAGCTAAGTCGTCCGGGCAGTCAACAAGGGTTGTCACATATTGTTTCTTTTATCAGTAAGGAGAACATTTACAACACATGATAATCTTATTACGAGTAATAGCCCATTAAATAATTATCAGAAATGATTAGAATAGTTTTGATGGTTTGTCTCAAGGCCTTTGTCAAAGTGATCAACTGCCAGAAATTATCAGAAATTATCACTGAAAATCAAATAGGATTCTTCGTATCATGACCGTAAATAGTGTGTATAAATTTAAAGTCAATCGGATATTAACTTTAGATTTTTCAAAGTGATCAAGGGTCATAACTCTGGCAGTAATTATCGGATATGCTGAAAATCAATAGGCTTCTTTGTATCATGACTTTAAACACCGTGTATAAATTTAAATTCAATCGGATATTAACTTTAGCCTCTAGAGCATTCACAAGATTTTTCAAAGTGATCAAGGGTCATAACTCGGGCAGGAATTATCGGATATTGCTGAAAATCAACAGGCTTCTTCTTATCATGACCTTACACACTGTGTATAAATTTAAAGTGAATCGGATATTAACTTTTGCCTCTAGAGCGTTCACAAGATTTTTCAAAGTGATCAAGGGTCATAACTCTGGTAGTAATTATCGGATATCACCGAAAATCAATAGGCTTCTTCGTCTCATGACCTTAAAAACTGTGTATAAATTTAAGGTCAATCGGATATTAACTTTAGCCTCTAAAGCGTTCACAAGATTTTTCAAAGTGATCAAGGGTCATAACTCTGGCAGTAATTATCAGATATCACCGAAAATCAAAAGGCTTCTTTGTCTCATGACCTTAAACACTGTGTATAAATTTAAAGTCAATCGGATATTAACTATAGCCTCTAGAGTGTTCACAAGATTTTTCAAAGTGATCAAGGGTCATAACTCTGGTAGTAATTATCGGATATCACCGAAAATCAATAGGCTTTTTCGTCTCATGACCTTAAACACTGTGTATAAATTTAAAGTCAATCGCATATTAACTTTGGCCTCTAAAGCGTTCACAAGATTTTTCAAAGTGATCAAGGGTCATAACTCTGGCAGTAATTATCAGATATCACCGAAAATCAATAGGCTTCTTCGTCTCCTGACCTTAAACACTGTGTATAAATTTAAAGTCAATCGGATATTAACTTTTGCCTCTAGAGCGTTCACAAGATTTTACAAAGTGATCAAGGGTCATAACTCTGGTAGTAATTATCGGATATCACCGAAAATCAATAGGCTTCTTCGTCTCATGACCTTAAAAACTGTGCATAAATTTAAAGTTAATCGGATATTAACTTTAGCCTCTAAAGCGTTCACAAGATTTTTCAAAGTGATCAAGGATCATAACTCTGGCAGTAATTATCAGATATCACCGAAAATCAAAAGGCTTTTTCGTCTCATGACCTTAAACACTGTGTATAAATTTAAAGTCAATCGGATATTAACTATAGCCTCTAGAGTGTTCACAAGATTTTTCAAAGTGATCAAGGGTCATAACTCTGGTAGTAATTATCGGATATCACCGAAAATCAATAGGCTTTTTCGTCTCATGACCTTAAACACTGTGTATAAATTTAAAGTCAATCGCATATTAACTTTGGCCTCTAAAGCGTTCACAAGATTTTTCAAAGTGATCAAGGGTCATAACTCTGGCAGTAATTATCAGATATCACCGAAAATCAATAGGATTCTTCGTCTCCTGACCTTAAACACTGTGTATAAATTTAAAGTCAATCGGATATTAACTATAGCCTCTAGAGCGTTCACAAGATTTTTCCAAGTGATCAAGGGTCATAACTCTGGTAGTAATTATCGGATATCGCTGAAAATCAATAGGCTTCTTCGTCTCACGACCTTAAACACCATGTATAAATTTCAAGTCAATCGGATATTAACTTTAGCCTCTAGAGCGTTCACAAGAATTTGTGGACGATGGACGGACGGACGGACGGACGGACGGACGGACGGACCGACAGACGGACGGACGGGTGCGACGGCAATATACGTCCACATTTCTATGTGGGCGTATAAAAAACTGGTTTAATATTCAATACAGTTCTGGAAGATTTAAAGGGGCAGAGTGTTACTGACTTAGAAGTAAATCTCCCATCAAACGAGGGAAATGAAGATATATATAACAGAAGTGGATTTTACAGATGCAAAGACAGCTGAACTAGAAACTTGGAGAAAGCAGAGAGTCTATACAGAGTGTGATGATATGGGTCAAATAGCTAAAAGAAAATAATTGTGTTACGAGTCAAAAAGCTCGTCTTGTAGCACATGGATTTGAGGAGGACTGTTTGAAAGATTCACCAACATGCTCAAGAGAATCCCTAAAAGTTATTTTATCAGTTATCAGCTTAAAGCACTGGTGTATTCACGGAATGGATGTAAAAGCTGCATTTCTTCAAGGGGAGCAGGTTTCTAGAAATGTATTTTCCTGCGTTTGAGCGGATTGAGTGAATAAGAAGGAAAATATTTTCTCATCGGGGGCGTATGAATACACGCATGTGTACGTGTTTGTTAGGTTTAGTCATTCAGGTCGAAGCCGCGACTAAGTTCAGGTCACATTCGTTGCACGTGCATATTTTACACTTGTACCATATACCTGGCGACTATAATTTTGATCTTATATTATTATACCTACGTTCAACGTGTATCATGGATGATACAGAGAATCAATCTACAGTCACTTTAGAAGACATATAAGCCGAAGTAAGGGGACAGAAATATGATTTTGACAGAAAATTTGAATATATGAAAGACGAGCTACAAGGGGATAATAAGACGTTTACTACAGAATTGGACAAAGTGAAAGCTGATAATGACGTGGAATGGAGGTTTAAGGGTAATAAACTGCAGTTTAATTTTAATTCGGGTTTATTGGATGTAATTAAACAGATTAACTGGGCATATGAGCACGGTAAATTTGATTATGCTAAAGAGCTGACTGGTGAATTACATGAGAAGTTAATACAAAGAAATAAACTGATTAAAATGGCTGATAGTGAATCAATATGTCAGTAATCCTTTAGCTAGTGATTCCGATGACGAAAGGAAAATCAGCAGAGCTGAGAGCAGAGCCGTTAAAAGAAGGAAAGAATTGAAAACAAAGAATGTATCAAACAAACGTCGCAAGATTGAATTTAATTGTGATAATAATTTTCATCCATCAAAATCTTCGAGTTTTTATAGATTTCAAAGAAGTCAGTCCTTTCGTGGCATGCAGAACCGTGGAAGCTGCTACATGTGTGGAGAATTTGGTCACTTCAAAAGGGAGTGCCCCCAACCTCAACCAAACCCAGAGTAACAATCAGAACCCCAGATCAAGCCAAACAATTACCGGAAGATTCTAACCATAAAATATCTGATGGTGTAAAAGATAAGTATTTACTTGAGGATAATCTGAATGAAATATTTACTCATGATTATTTTGAGTACGAACAGGGGCAGGCTCAAATTCTGGTAAAGGGACGACTTCAATGAAAAGGCTGATTATTTGAGCAAGATTGTTGATGGTGATGACTGGGGTATAGGAAATGAAACATTTAATAGATTGTCTCTTGAATGGGGGCCTTATCAAGTGGATTGGTTCGCTTCTGAACATAATAATCAATGCGATAATTCTTATCTAGGTTTTGGAGTCCGCGATGTAGCGGAGTTGATGCATTCGCGGTTTCGTGGAAAGGTTCAAATGGGTGGAAGGGCTTGTATTTTCAATGAAAAGGCTGATTATTTGAGCAAGATTGTTGATGGTGATGACTGGGGTATAGGAAATGAAACATTTAATAGATTGTCTCTTAAATGGGGGCCTTATCAAGTGGATTGGTTCGCTTCTGAACATAATAATAAATGCGATAATTCTTATCTAGGTTTTGGAGTCCGCGATGTAGCGGAGTTGATGCATTCGCGGTTTCGTGGAAAGGTTCAAATGGGTGGAAGGGCTTGTATTTTCGTCTGTGTCCATCACAACATTGCATATGGGCTAAACCATCGTAAAATGTTGAAGGGGCTAAAGGTTGACAATTTGTGACAACCACGTCACACCTCTGTTGAGGTAGTGGTAGGGTTAAAAAAAAAGTTCAGGGAATAACAATTAGTTTTTCTTGAACTACACCGCTAGGCCTATCCTACGATGAAAAATGAAAATGTTTTACCGAGCCCTTTTCTAGAAATTCATAGTTGAACAAAAAAGTAGGAAATTTGACCAAGTTCCGCAAAATTATAATTGGCCAACGGTTTTCGAGTGACAAATTTCAACATTCCCGATAGAAACAAAAATAGGTTGCCAGGCAACTAAACATACGCCCACCAGCAGCTAAATCGTCCGGGCAGTCAACAAGAGTTGTCGCATATTAAGTAATTATCAAAAATCATTAGAATTTGTTGGGTTTTTTATAAAGTTCTGGCCCATGCTAATGTCTAGTATACGAAACATTTAATATTATGGATTTAGCTGTACAATTATCAAAAATTCATTGAAAATCAATATATTTGTTGGTCTCAAGACCTTAAACTCTGTTTCAATTTTCATCAAAATAAAATTAAAATTGTGACATCTACAGGTCCACTTGATATACAATATTGTTACACTATTCGCGTACAAGCAGCGGTGTAACAGTGATATAATCAAATGGGTTTTTTTTAAATTGGATAATAATTGCGACCTCCAGGGGGACCACAAGCAATAAAAGGCGATTTTTCGGACAAGCAGGGGCCATAATTCAGGAAGTTACAATCCGATATGCGCAAATATGTAACCAAGACCTTTAGGTTATAAACATGTATTTTAAGTTTTATCAAAATCGAATTGAAATTGTGACCTCTATAGGGTCCATAACCTTGATATAACAACATATCTTTACAATCGACGGTCATTTTGTCTGTCAATTTTAGTCTGATTTTCAAGAAATTCGAACTCAACCTTCATTACCAAGCAACGGTGATATCATCAAACGTTTTTTTAAATCGGATAATAATTTTGACCTTCAGAAGGACCACAATCTTAAAAGGGTGATTTTTCGGACAAACAGGGGCCATAATTCAGGATGTTAAGATCCGATGGGCGCAAATATCGAAAGGAACCAAGATCTTTGGGTTATAAACATACATGTCAAGTTTCATCAAAATCGGTTCAAAGTTGTGACCTCTACAGTGTTCACAACCTTGACATACCATATTTTTACGCTTTTCGCGTACAAACGGCGGCCATTTTGTCCGTCAATTTTGGTCCGATTTTCACGAAAATCGAACACAACCTTCTTTACGGTGCAACGGTGATATAATCAGACGGTTTTTCAAATCGGATAATAATTTTGGCCTCAAGAAGTACCACAAGCTAAAAAAGTCGATTTTTCGTACAATCAGGGGCCATAATTCAGGAAGTTATGATCCGAAATTCAAACACAATCTTCTTAACGGTGTAACGGTGATATAATCAGATGGTTTTTCAAATCGGATAATAATTTTGGCCTCAAGAAAGACCACAAGCTAAAAAAGGAGATTTTTCGTACAATCAGGGGCCATAATTCAGGAAGTTATGATCCGATATGCGCAAATATCGAAAGGAACCAAGATCTTTGGGTTATAAACATGCATTTCAAGTTTCATCAAAATCGGTTCAATATTGTGACCTCTACATTGTTCACAACCTTGACATACCATATTTTTACGCTTTTCGCGTACAAACGGCGGCCATTTTGTCCGTCAATTTTGGTCCGATTTTCACGAAAATCGAACACAACCTTCTTTACGGTGTAACGGTGATATAATCAGACGTTTTTTCAAATCAGATAATAATTTTGGCCTCAAGAAGGACCACAAGCTAAAAAAAAGGCGATTTTTCGTACAATCAGTGCCATAATTCAGGAAGTTATGATCCGATATGCGCAAATATCGAAAGGAACCAAGATCTTTGGGTTATAAACATGCATTTCAAGTTTCATCAAAATCGGTTCAATATTGTGACCTCTACAGTGTTCACAACCTTGACATACCATATTTTTACGCTTTTCGCGTACAAACGGCGGCCATTTTGTCGGTCAATTTTGGTCCGATTTTCACGAAAATCGAACACAACCTTCTTTACGGTGTAACGGTGATATAATCAGACGGATTTTCAAATCGGATAATAATTTTGATTTAAACAATATTTTATTACTTGTAAAGTACAGTAGGTTAATATACAAAGAATACAAGGATACGATAACAAGCTAAGCTTATAAACACCGCTTCCTTGAATAATAATTTTGGCCTCAAGAAGTACCACAAGCTAAAAAAGGCGATTTTTCGTACAATCAGGGGCCATAATTCAGGAAGTTATGATCCAATATGCGCAAATATCGAAAGGAACCAAGATCTTTGAGTTATAAACATGCATTTCAAGTTTCATCAAAATCGGTTCAATATTGTGACCTCTACAGTGTTCACAACCTTGACATACCATATTTTTACACTTTTCGCGTACAAACGGCGGCCATTTTGTCCTTCAATTTGGTCCGATTTTCACGAAATTCGAACACGACCTTCTTTACGGTGTAACGGTTATATAATCAGACGGTTTTTTAAATCGGATAATAATTTTGGCCTCAAGAAGGACGACAAGCTAAAAAAAAATAGGTTGCCCGGCAACGAAACATACGCCCACACAGCAGCCAAATCGTCCGGGCAGTCAACAAGAGTTGTCGCATATTAAGGAATTATCAGAAAATCATTAGGGTTTGTTTGGTTTTTATAATCAAACGTTTTTTTTTTTAAATCAGATAATAATTGTGACCTCCCGAGGGACCACAAGCTAAAAAGGGTGATTTTTCGTACAATCAGGGGACATAATTCAGGAAGTAATGACCCGATGGGCACAAATATCGAAAGGAACCAAGATCTTTGGGTTATAAACATACATGTCAAGTTTCATCGAAATCGGTTCAAAATTGTGACCTCTATAGGGTCGAAACCTTGATATAACATGTTTTTACACTATTCGTGTACAAACGCCGTCCATTTTGTCCGTCAATTCTAGTCCGATTTTCACGTAATTCACACTCTCTCTTCATTACCATGTAACGGTGATATAGTCAAACGTTTTTTTCAAATCGGATAATAATTTTGACCTCCAGAGAGACCAAAAGCTAACAAAAGCGATTTTTTGGACAACCACAACCTTTATATAACATATTTTCACACTATTCGCATACAAACGGCGGCCATTTTGTCCGTCAATTTTGGTCCGATTTTCCCAAATTCAAACTCAACCTTCATAACCATAGAATCGTGATATAATCAAACGGTTTTTTAAATCGGATAACAATTTTGACCTCCAGAGGGACCACAAGCTAAAAAGGGCGATTTTTTGGACAATCAGGGGCCATAATTGAGGAAGTTACGATCCGATGGGCGCAAATATCGAAAGGAACCAAGATCTTTGGGTTATAAACATACATGTCAAGTTTCATCAAAATTGGTTCAAAGAGGGACCACAAGCTAAAAAGGGCAATTTTTCAGACAATCAGGGGCCATAATTCAGGAAGTTACGATCTGATGGGCGCAAATATCGAAAGGAACCAAGATCTTTGGGTTATAAACATACATGTCAAGTTTCATCAAAATCGGTTCAAAATTGTGACCTCTATAAGGTCCACAACCTTGATATAACATATTTTCACACTATTCGCGTACAAACGTCGGCCATTTTGTCCGTCAATTTTGGTCCGATTTTCATGAAATTCGAACTCAACCTTCATAACCATGGAACGGTGATATAATCAAACGGTTTTTTAAATCCGATAACAATTTTGACCTCCAGAGGGACCACAAGCTAAAAAGGGCAATTTTTCGGACAATCAGGGGCCATAATTCAGAAAGTTACGATCCGATGGGCGCAAATTATCGAAAGGAACCAAGATCTTTGGGTTATAAACATACATGTCAAGTTTCATCAAAATTGGTTCAAAACTGTGACCTCTATAAGGTCATCAACCTTGATATAACATATTTTCACACTATTCGCTTACAAGCGGCCATTTTGTCTGTCAATTTTGGTCCGATTTTCACGAAATTCGAACTCAACCTTCATAACCATGGAATGGTGATATAATCAAACGGTTTTTTAAATCCGATAACAATTTTGAACTCCAGAGGGACCACAAGCTAAAAAGGGCAATTTTTCAGACAATCAGGGGCCATAATTCAGGAAGTTACGATCTGATGGGCGCAAATATCGAAAGGAACCAAGATCTTTGGGTTATAAACATACATGTCAAGTTTCATCAAAATCGGTTCAAAATTGTGACCTCTATAAGGTCCACAACCTTGATATAACATATTTTCACACTATTCGCGTACAAACGGTGGCCATTTTATCCGTCAATTTTGGTCCGATTTTCACGATTTTTCGGACAATCAGGGGCCATAATTCAGGAAGTTAAGATCCGATGGGCGCAAATATCGAAAGGAACCAAGATCTTTGGGTTATAAACATACATGTCAAGTTTCATCCAAATCGGTTCAAAATTGTGACCTCTACGCTGTTCACAAGCTAAAAAACGTGATTTTTCGTACAATCAGGGGCCATAACCCATGAAGTTATAGTCCGATACATGCCAATATCGAAAGGAACCGAGATCTTATGGTGATAAACCTATATTTTAAGTTTAATTGAAATCGGATAAAAATTGTGACCTGTAGACTGTTCACAAAAAAATGTGGACGGACGGACGGACAGGGGCGACGACAATATACGTCCACATAAAAATGTGGGCGTATAAAAAGGCGATTTTTCGTACAATCAGGGGCCATAATTCAGGAAGTTATGATCCGATATGCGCAAATATCGAAAGGAACCAAGATCTTTGGGTTATAAACATGCATGTCAAGTTTCATCAAAATCGGTTCAATATTGTGACCTCTACAGTGTTCACAAGCTAAAAACGTGATTTTTCGTACAATCAGGGGGCATAATCCATGAAGTTACAGTCCGATACATGCCAATATCGAAAAAAAACGAGATCTTGGGGAGATAAACCTATATTTCAAGTTTCATTGAAATCGGATAAAAATTGTGACCTGTAGACTGTTCACAAACAATTGTGGACGGACGGACGGACGGACGGACGACAATATACGTCCACATTAAAATGTGGGCGTATAAAAAGTATTCATTGACGTGGACGTCATCTGATGTCCACTGATGCGAGACGACACAGATTTTGGCAAAAAGTGTCCCCGCATTTGGAGATCGACCGTCCGGGACAGTTCGCGGCCGATATTTTCCGGGAAAAATATAGTTTGCCTGGAAAATTCTGAAAGCGTGCATTGTCCTGATGTAGCTACCGTCAATTACAACACGCAATTTGCCTCGTCGCCAAAATGCCTCGAGAGAAGTGCAGCCACGAAGAAAACAGACGGAAGGCATGTCTAATTTGCTTCCATAAAGGTGCTAGTACGATTGAAATTGCCGGCGAAAAAACTCTTGTGCCGAGTTAGAAAGTTTTATATCGAAAATTTCGATCTATCTGATGATTCCCGTCTTCCATGCGCTATTTGTTGGTTCAAACAACCACCATTCCCTCGAGGTCGACCATCTCAGCCAAGACGAGAAGGTAGTTTGGCATCCCCAAGGCCGATAACTGTTTGCAAACGGTGCTTTCAGCCAGTTGGTAAAGGAATTAATCATCCAAAGCCATGCACCGCTATGCCTAATGACGCTCGGGAAAACCTTCTAGCAAATACTATTCAAAAAAAGTAGGGGATATTTGATTTTTAAGTGTTATTAAAGTCACCTAATGAAACTGACGAAGAAACAAATGACAAAATGAAATGAAGTTCACATTCATCGATTTATTCCAAATGATCGTTAGACTAAGTAAGGCACAGACTGACTATTATACGGGTAAAATGATACCCGGGGTCAAACAGCAAAGTTACCACAGCATCACAACAAAGTCAGTAACGGGTAAATCCTCCTCTGTTTGCCAAACAAGCATTGATCCGAAGTGGTATACTCCTAATGAGACGTCTAAGGTAATTTTGGTCCAGATGTCCCATTCCTGTTGCAACGCAGCAGCAAGTTCTTGGACATTGGCAGGACGTTGTTGACGTTGACGTAACCTCTGTCCAAGCATGTCCCAGACATGCTCGATGGGGGAGAGGTCGGGACTCAGTGCTGGCCAAGGTAATGTGGTGATGTTCTGTTGTTGGAGGTAACCTGTAACGATCCTGGCCCTGTGACATCTTGCGTTGTCATCCTGGAAGATGAAACGGCGGCCTTGACGTAGTGCGAACGGCACAACATGGACTGCCAAGATGGTGTCCCGGTAGTACTGGCCTGTAACACGCCCTGCAACAACATGTAAAGCCGTTCTTCCAGCAACAGTGATGCCTCCCCACACCATAACAGAACCACCCCCAAATCGATCATGTCTGATGATGTTAACGTCTTGGAAGCGCTCGTTTCGACGACGCCACACCCTCCTACGTCTGTCCAAACAATCAACAGTGAACCTTGACTCGTCTGAAAACATCACATTGCTCCAGCGTCGATTATCCCAGTGTTGACGATCCCTACACCAAGGACGTCTTGCCTGAATGTGATGATCTCTCAAACAAGTGATCACGCGAGGACGTCGGGCGCGAAGGTGACCCTATGCAGTCGATTCCGAATCGTCTGGCCACGCACTCTCACACCAGTGTCTGTTTGAAGACAAGCGCTGATCTGATTTGCTGTGATGTCACGATTTCTCAAGGCCAAGGTACGGATAAATCGATCCTGGGCTTGAGTTGTCGCCCTTGGTCGACCTGAGCGTGGTCTGTCCTGTACAGATTGTGTATCACGGTATCTGGACCATAGCCTGCTTATGACAGACTGAGAAACATTCATCGTCCGCGCCACAACCGCCTGTGTTGTGCCGATCTGTAGCATGCCAAGGGCACGTAACCTTTCATTTTGGGTAAGCCGACGCATATCAAAATTTGTTTTCTGGTCACTAAAACAATCAAACTGATGTTTCCACCCTGGAATTCAATGCCACAATGACTGTAACATTCAAAGTCAGAGTCGTGCAAATCTTGGGTTGGACCCCCATGATGATCCCAAGCATCACCCGCATTCCATGCGGTAGCTATTGGTGCGTTTGGGCGTCACATGTAACTGGAAATGTTTCTTCTGTTAGGTTCTATAGTGACTTTTTCCGTAGTCATTTGCATATTTTAGTATTATGCCCCCAAAATCAAATATCCCCTACTTTTTTTGAATAGTATATCAAGGATGTTCCCCCTGGCCGCGGATCTTGCAGCATCGGAATTGATAAAATAGAGGGCCTCAACCAGTGACAGTTGTACGATCAAAATAGGAACAAGGGGTGCAGATCTTTCAATACAAAACCCTCGAAATAAGTAGCCTTCGAAAGGCACTCTTTCCCGATGCCCCTATTTCTGTCGATGAGATTGGGCGTTTCCACACATCGCTTGGCCTTTCGCTAAATCAAACGGAAAGGCTCTAACGTTCATTCGTTCATGGAAGGGTTGTGGTTTCGTGAAATCAGGGGCTATTGACATATAGCGTGCGAGAGACAGAGGTCTGGAGTCATTTTTCTCACTGTAATGCTCGATCTTGATTCGTCCTTGAATGAAGATACATCAATAGTGAAAAGGTTTGTGGCATACTGCCATATCGTATTGGTCGATCACGTGATAGATTTCCGGGGTGGGTCTGTTGGTGACTACATGATAAAAGTCGGCACAGACCATGGTGATTCTTTTCTGAAATTCTGCGTTAACATTATCTGTACACCCGATGCCACCGCCAGTCCGAAACGAAAAAGAGCCGAATGTTATATCCTGTTTTTATCGCAGTTTAATTTTTACCTCAGGAATGAAAGATTACTATTATACGACTATAAGAATGCGTATATTATTGCTTACTCATCTTATGTTTGCGTATGCGAATCACAGGCGCTGTATCCATTTACCAATGTTACATTTCGATGGATAACATGAATGAATAATTTCTCATCTGACGAAATTCGAGTGATTGGAAGCAGTTTTTACATGGGTAGTCTTTCCGAAATCACAGAATTTTGCAGTTATTTGTTAAATTGTGAACTTCTTGAAAAGGGCTCGGTAGAACATTTTCATTTTTCATCGTAGGATAGGCCTGAAGATCTAGTTCAACAAAAACTAATTGTTATTTCATGAACTTTTTTTTGACCCTATCACTACCTCAACGGTCTTTTGAGTTTGGGCAAGAAAATAGCAACTGAAGACAATGACATTTATTTTGAACCACCTGATTGTCAGTCTACTAAATTTTATTTACCGATTATACGAATACTCGTAAATACATGTATAATATTGCTTTTCACCTCATAATTTTACCCCTGTATATTATATAAATTTTTATAAAAACATATTACAGCCCAGTCAATTACAGACAACATTTTGGTTAACATTTATAAATAAACACACTTTATTTCATTATTTTAATTGATCATATTTCGTGTGAAAAAAAATCCACCGCTTCTCAATAATTTCCATATTTAAGTCACATTCCGACTGTTCATATCATTAATATTCCTGATTAAATTGATTTTTTCTTCATCGAAATGGAAATATTCTTGATAAGAGTTCAGGATGTCTAAACATCGTTTATCGTCTTTATAAAAATGTATTTAAAACAAAAAAATCACACGTCAGAAGAGGCATCGCAGATTGCGTGTAATATTGGATTTTGTGTGCTATTTATGCAGACGCGTGGGGAAAACTCGTGCAAGTTTCGCGGCACTAAATGTAACCATCTGTGTAGCATACAATAACTCATATGACATGGTACCTTTTACGTTAATAGAATTCAAAGCGTTGATTGGCTGAGGCATGATCGCGATCTACGAAATGCCATCGGAAAATTCCATTCTCCGTGGATTTCAAAATAGGTAACAACTGAGTGGTAACAACTGAGAGTACAATCGTATGGATAAACTGCCTTGTTACTTTCACGATTATAAAATTCTGAACACACCAAAAATAGCATTCAACGAGAAATAGAAAGACATGACACTATCTACCGATAATAAAAACCGATGCGCGATATGATTTGTTGATAGTAATTATTGGTATTTATATATAGAAAAAACGTTATATACCTATTCAATGATTCAGTGGCCTCTGCTATTAATTTTGCAGAGGCAAATGTAAAATACATCAGATTTTACCTCGGCTACAGCAGATTGCCGAGTTTAATTGGCAGGACTGCTCAAGTTCATCATCAGGAAATATTAAAAATATTCAAGGGTGAGATTCAAGGATAGTAAAACAAATGTAATTCAAAAGAAAAAATTCCCACCGAACTCTCTAACCAAATAATTAATACATGGCGGAAACAAAATATCGGACTACGGGCGTATTTATGTTTGTAAACGCCCAAACTCATTACCGGGTATGAGAGAAATATACTATTCAAAAAAAGTAGGGGATATTTGATTTTGGGGGCATAATACTAAAATATGCAAATGACTACGAAAAAAGTCACTATAGAACCTAACAGAAGAAACATTTCCAGTTACATGTGACACCCAAACGCACCAATAATTACCGCATGGAATGCAGGTGATGCTTGGGATCATCATGGGGGTCCAACACAAGATTTGCACGACTCTGACTTTGAATGTTACAGTCATTGTGGCATTGAATTCCAGGTTGGAAACATCAGTTTAATTGTTTTAGTGACCAGAAAACAAATTTTGATATGCGTCGGCTTACCCAAAATGAAAGGTTACGTGCCCTTGGCATGCTACAGATCGGCACAACACAGGCGGTTGTGGCGCGGACGATGAATGTTTCTCAGTCTGTCATAAGCAGGCTATGGTCCAGATACCGTGATACACAATCTGTACAGGACAGACCACGGTCAGGTCGACCAAGGGCGACAACTCAAGCCCAGGATCGATTTATCCATACCTTGGTCTTGAGAAATCGTGTCATCCCAGCAAATCAGATCAGCGCTCGTCTTCAAACAGACACTGGTGTGAGAGTGAGTGGCCAGACGATTCGTAATCGACTGCATAGGGGTCACCTTCGCGCCCGACATCTTCGTGTGATCCCTTGTTTGAGAGATCATCACATTCAGGCAAGACTTCGTTGGTGTAGGGATCGTCAACACTGGATGATCGACGCTGGAGCAATGTGATGTTTTCAGATGAGTCAAGGTTCACTGTTGATTTTTTGGACAGACGTAGGAGGGTGTGGCGTCGTCGAAACGAGCGCTTCCAAGACGTTAACGTCATCAGACATGATCGATTTGGGGGTGGTTCTGTTATGGTGTGGGGAGGCATCACTGTTGCTGGAAGAACGGCTTTACATGTTGTTGCAGGGCGTGTTACAGGCCAGTACTACCGGGACAACATCTTGGCAGTTCATGTTGTGCCGTTCGCACGACGTCATGGCCGCCGTTTCAACTTCCAGGATGACAACGCAAGATGTCACAGGGCCAGGATCGTTACAGGTTACCTCCAACAACAGAACATCACCACATTACCTTGGCCAGCACTGAGTCCCGACCTCTCCCCCATCGAGCATGTCTGGGACATGCTTGGACAGAGGTTACGTCAACGTCAACAACGTCCTCCCAATGTCCAAGAACTTGCTGCTGCATTGCAACAGGAATGGGACAATCTGGACCAAAATGACCTTAGAGTATGCCACGTTGGATCAATGTTTGTTTGGCAAACAGAGGAGGATTTACCCGTTACTGACTTTGTTGTGATGCTGTGGTAACTTTGTTGTTTGACCCCGGGTATCATTTTACCCTTATTATGGTCAGTCTGTGCCTTACTTAGTCTAACGATCATTTGGAATAAATCGATGAATGTGAACTTCATTTCATTTTGTCATTTGTTTCTTCGTCAGTTTCATTAGGTGACTTTAATAACACTTAAAAATAAAATATCCCTTACTTTTTTTGAATAGTATATATGAAAGATTCCTTTTTTATAACATTTATGATTGATTAACCAACAACAAAAATTAATTTTAGTTAATTTTTCAACTAGAATGCCAAATCTGTCGAACTACATTTTAAACATCTAAGCAGATACTCAGGGGAAGCCCCTTTCTTAGTTAAATTATCAGCGATTTGATTTTTAGTAGGCGTCCACTTTATTTCAGCAATAGTTTTATTGATCAACATCTCTTTCAAGGAACTTATTTCCAATCTTAAACGTTTTTTTAGAGACTTGCTTATTTGAATACAGTGCTTCAAAGAGATCTTTTCTTGATACTGTATTCCCTTGTAGGAAGGCGGTCTTTATGTCTATGCTCTTTACAGCCCACCTTTTCTGTGTGATTACAGACAAAATTACTTTAACTGATTCGCGTGAGCATGTAGGGGAGTCTTTCTGAAGATCATTCAAGTTATCTTCTTCAAAACCGCGTGCTACTAATCGTGCTTTTTGAACAAACTGACCATCTATGTTCTTCAAGGTGTACACCCAGCGTGTCGAAATACATTTTTGTCCAGTATTATCGAATCCATTGTGCACATTTTCTTTCTTCCAACATTCTAATTCTTTGTGTTTAGCGACATCAAAATTTACTTCACTTATCATAACACATTCAGTCTCTTCTTCAGGTACTATCTGTAAATCTTTTACAGTTCCTAAATCTATTGATACATTTTCATCTTTCATGTCAACGGGTTTGGTGAATTTAATATTAAACCAATTTCTTTTAATACTGGATGCCTTGCCAGCCCTGCCTAATATCAGAGCCTCTTTTATATCATCATCTTCCTAGGATGAAAAACGAATAGTTTGTCCTTGTTTGACATCTTCTTTAGCAGTGACGCCTGTCTGTTTCTGATTTTCTCTATCATAAGGCCCATCATGTCTCCCATTTTCATCATGATTTGTTCTGCTTTCTTTTGGTCTATCTTCATTAGTTTGGTCATGATTCACTCTGTTTTCCTCATTTCTGCCTTCGTCATGATTAACTCTTGTTTTCGCCATTTCTGTTTTCTTCTTGATTAACTCTGTTTTCGTCATTTCTGTCTTCATGATTCACTCTGTTTTCATCATTTCTGTCTTCGTCATGATTCACTCTGTCTTCTTCGTGATTCACGCTATTTACGTCATTTCTGTTTTCTTCAGTCTTACCAAGATGAACACTTTTATCTTCATTCTTACTCTTGCTTTCACTGAGTTTTTTCATAGCTAGCCATTCTGTAACAGGTTTTCGAGCTTCTCTTTTTCTATCTTCAACAGGTCGTCTATCACCAGCTGCATTTGTTGAAGGTTCAATGTCTGTGGTCCTGTCATCCTTGCGCAATCGACAGGAATGGACTCGTACGTATAATCCACCATGACGGACAAACACTACAACTCCATCTTGACCAATGACCCACCCTGGGCCCTTCCACTCATTATCAAGCATGTAATAAACTTTATCACCAGTTAAAAGTCCCCCCCCCCCCCGTGGGTCTAGTTTGTTTCTGTAGGCACATTTAATTTTCTCTGATGATTCTATAGAAGCTTCGCGTGCTGTATGAAGAGCAGTTAAATGTTCATTCATCACCTTTGACATAGGTTGTTGTTGCGTTAAAGCTGGCGGCTTGTCAGTTAAGACTGATGGCAACTTGGGGTGTTGACCAAACACAATTTGATAAGAGCTGTATCCGTGAACATTATTTAAACAGATTTTGGCCGATACAGCCCAACATAAGGCAGTCTCCCATGACAAAGATGTGTCTTCTTTAATTTTTAATAATAATTCCGTCAACACGACATTATGGCGTTTTAACACACCGTTTGACCATAGGCTATAGGCTGCTGTAGTTTTCACGGTAATATTAAGTCTCTCTGCCATTTCTCGAAACTCTGCATTATTAAATTCCCCACCATTATCACTGAATACACCTTTGGATGGGGCTCTATAAATACTAACCCAATGATGCATGAATTTGTCAATGATTGCTTTGGGATCTTTTCTTTTTATAATGACTGCAGCACTTATTGTCAAGTTGGTGAAGATCTAGAGATACAACTTCATTAAAATTGGACGCTAATGAAAAGGCAACAATTGGTTTATGAGGTTGGCGCTTGTGGTTCTGACAAATTGGACATTCCTTACAAACTTTCGATAAAGTGTGTTTCATATTACTTGATACAAAACCAGCACTTTTTAATAAACATAACAGTTTGTCATATGAGGCATGGCCAAATTATTTGTGCAATTTACTAATAACCCTTTCCTATTCTATACATGACAAATTTTCAGTTACAATCAAAACAACATCCTCACTAATATCAACATTGTTTACAGCATTACAATTCCAAACCTGGTTATAAGTATTTGTACTACATTGTTGCAACTTTTGTCTAGGTACAGTAATATCTATACAATAATGCCCACTTGATGTTAAATTGACATTAACTGGTTTACCCAACATAAAAACCTAGTCATTATTAAGGTCAATAACAGTATTTGCCCTTTTAAAGATGCTTTACTGAGTAACAAAGGAAGGTTTTTATCAATAACTTCAACATCAATGTATATACGAGTATTATTAATTTGAGCTGGATTTTTAACTAACTGGTATGAATATACAGAAACCCCATCTCCAAATTTAAAAGCAGTATGACTTTGCTTATATACAATATCATTTTTAAGAGTGTCATCTAAATTTGCCAAGTAATTGTCTAACCACCCAGACAGCCACTCGGCTTTGGCCCAACTACGGCCCACATGTGGCAACATCTGGCTGGACGTGGCTCACATCCAGCCAGATGTTGCCACGTGTGGGCCATAGTTGGGCCAAACTTGGCAACTACTGATGAATTAAACTTATTTTTCGAACTGGTATCTAAGAATATCTTGTCAGTTTGTTAAAAAGTTTTAAACTTTTTGTTTTACATTCAAAGCAATTGAAAAAATAATATTATGCTAGAGGTTTGCCATATCTGGGCCAGACATGGCCCACATCCAACTGGCCAAATGCCCCAAAATATCAACCCAATAAATGTCGGCTCAGAATATGACATCTAGTTTCCAGCAGAACTTCCTGTGTGCTGTGATGTTCTATATTAGTTTTATAATAACGAATAAAAATCAAAGTCTTAAAATAATATTTTTCTTTTAATATACCGGTACTGTATATAATATGAATGTAATCCTCTCACCCAACCCTCCCCAAAAAGCCAGTAAAACCAAATCTTCAAAGCAAAAATGATAAATTATTCTTGAAAGAATTCAGTGAAATAAAGACAAAGGTTGTTTGAGTGTTGGGTATCATGCTACTGTGTTAGTAGTTAGATTTTAATTTAGCAGACAAAGCCCAGCTTAACCGGGGCGGGGCCCTGTGCCTGACTAGAATCGCGGGGCCCCTTCCACGACAAAAAGATTATTTCATACACTTTTTAATGGTACACATGCGTAACACACAATTACACGGTCTGCAATACAAGAAAAATTACATGTCAGTGTTACGAATGGCATACAATGCGCGGAAATGACATATAACGACGGAGAACTGTTATAACAAGTGAAATCGCCGCGAGAAGGATGGACCGATCATCATCAGAGGTATAGCCCATTCTCAGCCCTCGCGCCGCTAGATCTATTACCGTGAAACTTTCATCTGGAATTTGAATTGTTTCTTATTTTGCCACGAACCGCGGGGCCCCCTAAACTTGCGGGGCCCTGGGCCTGGACCCCTCAGGCCCATGCTTAAACTGGGCCCTGATTATACAATTTGTTGAAGCCAGCAGGCCAACCATGTAAATCTTTCAACAAAGCATAATTAACAGCCCGTTTACTATCTTGAAATCTATTTGGTCATTGGCTGATTTTAAATTCTAAAAGTAAGTGTGGAACAACTTAATAGAAATCAGTATATAAAGAAGGAAAAACATGTTTTCATATGTACATTTGTTTGCATATATTGTAGGTGTGATCAAACTTCACCATAATATGCAATGGAAAATATTTTTTAAAATGTTGGAAAAAAATGGTTGAATGGGGGAAGAACAAAAACAAGGTGAAGAGAATGAAGAGACAGAGAGAGAGAGAAATGGGGTTTAATGTCTACTCGACACAAACTTGGTCATTTCGGGACTAACAAGGAGATAGCTGCAGAAAGGGGAGAATGATATTGACATGGATAATTTATATGCCTGATAACAACCATTGAATGTTGTGTGTATTAATATAGTGATTCAAAGTGGCTGTTGTTATCCATAGAACTGTGTTATATTTTTTATGTGCACGCCAACGTGTACAAGGGACCTCGGTTTTTCGTTCCATCTGAACGACTAGGCAGCTGTCCGTGTCAGTCCCTCTGTTCTGCATCACTGACAAGGAGAAACCACGCCGGAAAATCGAGATGAACTTTCTCGGCCAATGCAGGGTTCGAAAACCCGACCTCCAGGCTAGCGAGCCAGTGCCTTATCCACTTAGCCAGAAAAAAGGGTTGTAACACCCATATGACACAAACTAGGTCATTTTGGGATAAACATATGGTTCAACCCTAATTCTATAATTCGCTCGTATGTAGGGTTCTTCTAGCAGTGTGTGTGTGGGGGGGTGGGAGAACCTGGAGAAAATTGACGAGGTTGGACAGGTGACCATACTCCTTCTCACGTACAAGCCGGCATTCAATACTACGCCACTTGACCCAATGACATACCTTATAATTTCAAGTGTACGTGTTAAATCACTACACCATCCAACAGGGGTACATATATGACGGGAATAACCGTATAGTTGCGGCTTGCCATCTACGGCCCACACCTGGCCCTGATGTGGCAGGCCATATCTTTGCCAGCTGTTAGCCAGATCTGGCCCATACGAGGTGGGCGTGTGCATTAGCGAATGTGGGCCAGATCTGGCTGTGACTCCTAATATTCGATTTAAAGCTGATTTCATGTTGTCATATTTAATATCATTACAGGCTGTCAGTGCTAGCTGGCGTTCTTTAACTGACAGATTTGCATTATCTATCAGCTTGAAAGCTAACACAGCTTCTGGAAGAGTCATATCATACTTCTTAATACAATTATATTTTTGCTCAAATTCAACAATGTAATCAGACATCAACATGTCTTTCCTATTAAATTTACCAAAGTCACAAAATGCACTGTAGGCCATTATTCATTTTGTCCTTTTCAAATAATTTATCCAATTCAGTCACAAGTACAGCAACACCATTTTCTACATTTAAATCAGCAGCTGCAATATTTAAGGCTATCTCTCTGGGTTTACCATCCAAGGAAAGTGCCACAATAAGTCCCTTTTTTTTCTTATCTACATCACATACCATCTGCCACATGTCAACTTCACTGGCTGTAAGTCTTCCCAGCCATAGTAGGAGGATTCTTATAACTACTGTCCATCTTCTAAATGTCCAGCTCTGCTACCAATGTTTCAAGATATTTATTCAGTTTACATTAACAAACCAAAGCAAATGTCATGGATCAGACATTCAAGATGGCAGACCTCACCTCCAGGTGATCTCCTACAATGATGACTTCCCATCAAGGAAAGTTACCTCCATGTACATATGAGCAAGGGTTCAGACCACAAATATCATACTTAACACCCCCTCCTCCAAAAAGAACTCGATGATAACGTATCATTCATAAACAAAGTTGAAATAACGCCAAATAGAACAACTAACGTTTGAAGGAATATGCATATAACTCATCAACAAGAAAACGAAATCACCCAGTTATCAAAGGATAAACAGGCGGACAAAGGTGGCGGACAGTCCTCATGGATGCAGATCATTATACAGAAATGGTATTATCGATAATATCCAACAAGGAGTTTTACCTACAATTGCCAAAAAGCATAATGGAGGACAATATGAAAAGACTCCGGAAACTTGTCAATTCATTTTCAAGAATCCTTGGAGATGATGAAATACCATTTCTTGTTATATTTGATGTGAAATCAAGCAGCTTTTATGGACTTCCCAAAGTCCACAAGAGCACAGATAACTGAAGCATGTGAAAAAACAGAAAAGTGATTGCATTACGATGAAAGGGCAAAAGACCTGAAATTACGCCTCATTATTGCCACGCTTCACTGCGAAACCCATCGTCTAAGTCACTTTTAAGATATACTGTTACGCCCATATGTACTTATATTTTCAAAACATTTTACAAATCCGAAATCATCGAATTTTACGAACAGTGCTGTAACTTTGTAACTATTTGACCTATTCTACTAATTCTATTTTTCTTTGATTATCTTTACTTCAAATCTGCAATTTTGGATTTTCGAATTTCGAAACTTCGTCGCTGTGATAACGAACCGAAATTTGAGACCAACTTGAAAACTTTTTTAATAGTTGCACGATTTTCCTTAAATTTAGAATGTAAGTAGATCTTGCCAATGCGACTTCAAAGATGTCCTTAGAAATTTTCTAAATTATTTCATCCATGGTGAAATTAAGGATCAAAGTTTTCAAAAAAAATCAACGAAATATAAGTCAGATCACCTTGAATTTTTTTTATACTAGCTACGGGACTATGGATTCGTACACAAAAAATAGAGTTTGTAGCTCAATCCGGAAGTGTGGCAATCTTGAAAAATCCACAGGGCTTTTTTGATATTTTACTTACACACATGGGAGTTACATCTTCTGAATACTTGAAGGAATGCCTAAAAACCGTTCAGAGCAGAATTTTGATTTAGGTCAACTGATGGTCGCCATTTTGAAGTGAATATGAAAAATAGTGAAAAATCGATTTTTGGGTATTTGACTTTTTCAAAAATTCGAATTTCGTCTTTGACTTTTTTTGTGCCGACAAAATTGTTTACGAGTGAAAATAGTTTGAAGAATACGTCTCCTATTCCCAAAATGAATACATTTCTATATTGCTGACAGGTCACAGGGATTAGTAGGGTTTTTCAGGTAGATTCAACGAAAGAACTATTTTGCCACAAATTTGTGTATTATTCATAGTTGTACCATCAAAATCAAAAAAGTTATGAAACATCAAAGATGATAAACATTGCAAAAAAAATTCAGCGACAAAGGTTTAGCAATTGTGATTTAATGAATGTATTTAAAGACAACTAAATTAAATATCACAAATATATGACTAGAATTATAAAATAAAGAAATAATTAAGTAATTATGCAAATGACCTTTGACCTATTATTGACCTTTGACCTCGCTATAGACCTTTCAATTCGATGGGTTGACCATTGACCTGGCACACTGACTTATGACCCTGCTATTATGCAAATACTACAGCATTTGCCATAAGGTAAACACCATTCCAAAGACAATAGCCCTTTTTTACACTGAAATATGAAAGTAGGCACAAGGCTGATAAGAAAATTTCAGAAGCAATATGACCTACATACAATCAAGTAGATACATGTACACAGGCCTAGGAAAATCATGCAACAATCAATAATTATATTAATAACAATAAATATAGCAATGACAAAAAATCTGCTATGTTATCTAGTTTTCATCCTTCAAACAGACCAAGTTTCATTGTGCCAATAGCCAATAGCCAATAGCCAACTCATGAAACTTCAGTTCCAGCTCTCGGAGCAAACTTTGTTATACTGGGCTCTGTGTCTATACACTGTTCATGCATCCATTTTTCTGTGCTTTTTTCATGCTTCTGACAACAACAAGGATTGGACGCAGATGGCTGTGTTCTTTTCAATGTTAAATTTTTTTTAGAAGAATCTTCTGCATTGGAATAGTTCAGTGTTGATTGATGCCATGACCTGGTGGTACATGAACCTTTGTTATTCCGTTGTACCAAAACTTCAACAATATCATTAGGCCTGCCACTATTCCATCTTCAGATATGTAGGCCCTACCTTCAAATATAAATAAATAAATCTTAATCATTCAGTACAATAAAAAAAAGTAACAAGACTTCTTCAATGATCTACCTTTGGTAAAATAATTGAAAAGAGGAAGATCATAAATCAACATTTTATGCTACTACTACATTTAGATCAAGGCATACAATATAAAACAGTATAACATTTGGACAGTTTGGGTTTATACTTGTTTCGAATGTACAAATATATACATTATACATTACAAACAAAACTCATTCATCCAAATCAATGCTTGTATCAGTACCATTAGGTCTAAAACTATCATTAGCCTACCATGTCCACGTGGAGTAACTTCAGCTGAGGTTGAAGGCCTAAAAAATTAAATAAAATTGAATAAAAGGCTTAGATTAACATAGGGTGTAGAACACAGAAGGCTAGTCAGACAAGCTTTCATTTGGCATTTATATGTATATCAATTATTTTTACCAGAGGGTAGAAATGTAAGTTGTCATAATACAGCAGTGATTTAGCCTAAGCCTAGTCCCAAAAAGTGAACGTCCAACCCCTCGATGGAACAAAAAAAAAGAAAAAAAACAAACGTAACCTGACAATAATTGGTGGCCAAGCTCTTTTAAAATTTAAATGCTAAACATGGGTTTCTGCATTTCATGGCAATAGTCTAATTAAAATAGAAAACATCTCCTCTTCATTAGGTCAAGCCATACGCAAGTAAGGACGTGGCCGACTAGTTAAAATGACATTACATTTCAGGGGCGGATCTAGGAACTTTAAAAGGGGGGGGGGGGCGCCGCAAAATAAGGGCAGTGACCGCAGAGATGGGGCACGTCGAGAAAATTATCCGTCATTTCCTTGCATCTGTAGCCATTCCAAGAGCTATGTGGCTAATATTTTCGTCTAAGTAAACGTTCGGAACGGACATATTTGGGTCTGAGAAAAGGCACTATCAACAGTAAAAAAGGGCACTGTCGAAAATTAGGGGGGGGGGGGGGTGCGCGCCCCATTGAATCCGCCTCTGCATTTTAGGCCTACTTATTTGGGCTGATTTACAGATATTTCGATGCTAAATGGATATGTCATGCTAGGAATGGGCATACAATCTACAATTAGATAATTACAACAAGCTTACGTTTGTTTTGGATGTAAAAAGAAAATTTGTAAACAAAACTCACTCATCTAATTCATAATCGGGATCGATTCTTCGTCGACCCAATCTAGGTCACCTCTTTCCTTTGCTCTTTGAACTTGATCGTCATCGTTGACATATTCAAGATCACACTTGTCTTATCAATGTAAAATGTATAATTTAGTATGTCGAGGTGTTAAGACGTGTGGTTGAAGAGCTCCGGGGTTCACCCAACCGTAACTTTGATTTTATAGATTTTTAGTCAAACAGGATTTAATTGCTTCTGGATATACTATATTACTGTGCCGTCATGTTTGTGGATTTAAGTGCATGGAGAATGATTATAGGACTTTATCATCATAAAATAGCAACTTCAAAATGTAAGTTACAGAAACTCAGAATTACAAAGTTGACCCTCTTAGTCCTGATTGTGTTTTCTTGCCTACTGTTACTGAGTGGGGATGTGGAATCCAATCCTGGACCAAGCACCAGACAGGGTACAATTTCTAAAACTGGAGAATTGGTATATCCTTCAGAAAGCTCTGATCAAGGCAATGCCTTAGCCAGCCTTCTTCAAGAGATAAAAGATGAAATTTCCCAGCTTAGAAATGAAGTTCGTGAAATGAACATAAAGGAAGAGGTGGCAAATATTAGGATAGACATCGAGCAGTTGAGAACGGAAAACGAGGAGATAAAAGAAAGGCTTGAAGACAGTGAAAATAGGAGAAAAGAGCGTAATTTAATATTTTATGGATTAGAAGAAAAGAAAATCGGAATTGAAACAACAAGTGAATGTGAACAATTAATCAGAGAAGATGTGATAGCAAAGTTAAAGGACGTGAGTAGTGATTCAGATGTTTGTATTGAGCGTGTGTTTAGGCTGGGTAAGAAACAAAGCGACAAGACCAGGCCGATATTAGTTGTGTTCAATAAACTCAGAGATAGAGATTTGATTTTGTCGTCGGGAAGAAAACAACTCAAAGATGCGCATGTCAAAATATCTGAAGACTATTCAAAACGTGTTAGAGAAATTCGAAAAGCATTGATACCACATTTAGTCGAGGCGAAGGAGGCGAACAAAGGAGCGTTTCTCAAGAATGATAAACTTATTATCGACAATGATGTTTTCTCCATCAACATGGCTACAAATGAACTATCAAAAACTGGATCCAGAAGATAGCAAACACCAAACCGAACAGATGAAGACAACGACTTACATGTAATTAATTTTGTAACATGGAATGTCAACGGCCTTAAAAGTAAGCTATTATTCCCAGATTTTATCAAGTACCTACGAAGTTTTGAAATAATTTGCTTACTGGAAACCTGGTGTGGCGAGATTGATTTATCTCATCAATATTTTCCAAAGTATGAAGTTTTTAACTGTATCCGTGAAAATGGGAAACATCGAGGTGGTGTCATAGTTTTAGTAAACAAAACATTGGTCCGCGTTTGTAATATCAGTCGCATACACAAGAGTTTCAACGAATCGGTTTTCTTAAAAATTCCTGGACAAACACTTAATTCACCTTTAATATTTGGAGTTGTTTATATTGCCCCTGAAGGCTCCCCTGTACACGTAAGCGAGGATGGTATTGGAGGTCTAGAACATAAATTAGAGCAAGTAGTTTCGGACTTTCCTGATGGCAATATTATTCTGTGTGGTGATTTTAATTCCAGAACTGGAAATGATGAATATGGAGACTGCATTTTAGATGACACAACAACTTTTTTACCAGGCCTTGAGGATGCAGAGTACCGATATGATAACTTTCGAACACGGAGGAAGTCCAAAGATAAAGAAACAAACAATTTTGGTAGGGATCTGTTAAGATTATGTGTAACTTTAAATCTTCATGTGGTTAACGGAAGAAGTGAAGATAGGCTGGCACTGCCAGGCAGGATACGCCCACATTTTCGAAAGATGGACAGAGAACAAGCAATACCGAAAGTGATTTTTCCTACATCTTTAAGTCCTGTATTTCATACTGTATTGGGAGCAGCCATTTAGTTGGTCAGTTCCAGTCTGATATTAATGAAATTCGAAACCGACAATGATTATGGTGTGATGGTACACAACCTAGAAATGTGACTTTTCATCAAAATCGGATAAGAATTGTGACCTGTAGAGAGTCCACAACCATGATATACCATATTTTTACACTATTCGCGTACAAACGGCGACCATTTCGTCCGGCAATTTTGGTACGATTTTCACGAAATTAGAACTCAACCATCCTCATCAAAATCGAATTAAAATTGTGACCTATACAGGCTCCACAATCATGATATATCATTTTTTTAACAGTATTCGCGTACAAACGGCGGCCATTTTGTCTGTCAATTTTGGTCCGATTTTCCCGAAATTCAAACTCAACCTTCCTTACAGTGCAACGGTGATATAATCAAACGTTTTTTTAAATTGGATAATAATTGTGACCTCCAGAGGGACCACAAGCTAAAGAAAGGGGGATTTTGCGTATAACCAGGGGCCATAATTCAGGAAGTTACGATCCGATATGCGCAAATATCGAAAAGAACCAAGATCTTTGGGTTATAACCATGAATTTCAAGTTTCATCAAAATCGAATTAAAATTGTGACCTTTACAGCGTCCACAACCTTGATATACCATTTTTTAACAGTATTCGCGTACAAACGGCGGCCATTTTGTGTGGCAATTTTGGTCTGATTTTCCCGAAATTCGAACTCAACCTTCCTTACGGTGTAGCAGTAATATAATCAAACGTTTTTTTAAATCGGATAATAATTGTGACCTCCAAGCTAAAAAAAAGGCAATTTTGCATATAATCAGGGGCCATAATTCAGGAAGTTACGATCCGATATGCGCAAATATCAAAAGGAAGCAAGATCTTTGGGTTATAACCATGAATTTCAAGTTTCATCAAAATCGAATCAAAATTGTGACCTCCACAGGGTCCACAACCTTGATATACCATTTTTTAACAGTATTCGCATACAAACGGCGGCCATTTTGTATGGCAATTTTCGTCCGATTTTCCCGAAATTCGAACTCAACCTTCCTTACGGTGTAACGGTGATATAATCAAACGTTTTTTTAAATCGAATAATAATTGTGACCTCCAAGCTAAAAAAAAGGCGATTTTGCGTATAATCAGGGGCCATAACTCAGGAAGTTACGATCCGATATGCGCAAATATCGAAAGGAAGCAAGATCTTTGGGTTATAACCATGAATTTCAAGTTTCATCAAAATCAAATCAAAATTGTGACCTCCACAGGGTCCACAACCTTGATATACCATTTTTTAACAGTATTCGCGTACAAACGGCGGCCATTTTGTATGGCAATTTTCGTCCGATTTTCCCGAAATTCGAACTCAACCTTCCTTAGGGTGTAACGGTAATATATTCAAACGGTTTTTTAAATCGAATAATAATTGTGACCTCCAGAGGGACCACAAGCTAAAAAGGGTGATTTTTCGGACAATCAGGGGCCATAATTCAGGAAATTACATTCCGATAGCAGCAAATATCGAAAGGAACCAAGATCTTTGGGTTACAAACATGCATGTCAAGTTTCATCAAAATCGGTTCAAAATTGTGACCTCTATAGGGTCCACAAGCTAAAAACGTGATTTTTCGTACAATCAGGGGCCATAATCCATGAAGTTTTGATCCGATACATGCCAATATCGAAAGGAACCGAGATCTTATGGGGATAAACCTATATTTCAAGTTTCGTCAAAATCGGATAAGAATTGTGACCTGTAGAGAGTCCACAAACAAATTGTGGACGGACGGAGGGACGGACGGACGTCCGGACGGACAGGGGCGACGACATAATACGTCCACATGAAAATGTGGGCGTATAAAAACGATTCTGAAGGTGAATTTACTTGTATAAAATACAACGGCGCTTCTGTTGTAGATTATGTGTTAGTGTCAACTGATATTTATCATCTTATTAAGTCATTTAGTGTAGGGTGTAGAACTGAATCTGATCATTTACCCTTAAGCTGTACATTGAACTATAGTATACCCAATACCCATATCTCCAATCATGAAAACACAACCCCGTATTCTAAATTAGTCTGGAATGAGGCATTAGCTCCAACCTATAAGAGTAATATATCCGACCACAAAGATAATTTATTCATAGAAATTAGTGACATGCTTCAAAGAAGCAATACTAGCATAAATGAGGCTCTTTCACAATTGCAAAAAATGATTATTTTAAGTGCCAAAGATTGTATGGTCACCCCTTCTACTGCTATAATCACCCCCGTAAAACGTCAACCTGCATGGTTTGATAAAGAATGCATGCAATCAAAGAAAATGAAATATTCCACATTAAATTTGTTTAGGTTAACAAACAGCCCGAATATTCTCACTGAGTATAAAAATCAGAAATGTGAATTCAGATATATATGTGAAAGTAAGAAAGCTTTGTTTGAGAAAGAGCGTCATAGCCAACTTTTAAACAATTTATCAAATCCTAGTGCATTCTGGAAAACACTAAAAAGTTGGAAGCCAAGGGAAATAATCCACCCTGGTATAAATCCCGAAGAATGGGCTAACTATTTCGAATGTCCTCTTAATCCAAAAAACGACGAAACTGGCAATTCGCTCTCGAACGAAGCTTCTAGTATTGTAGATAACTTTGATAATAACTGTACAGTTGAGAATTGTAACACTGATTTGTTAGTTAATTGTAGTATTACAGAACACGAGATAAGAAAATGTCTAAAAGATACTAAAGCAACAACATCGCCTGGTCCTGATGGAATAAGCATTGACTTTATCAAAGCTTGTCCTGAAGAACTAATACCTACCCTCACTGTTCTGTTTAACAAAATATTTGACACTGGCTATTTCCCGATGTCTTGGACAAGAGCTCTAATAAGCCCTCTGCACAAGAAAGGTTCTAAATCAGATCTCCAAAATTACAGGGGTATTTCTTTATTGGACAGCATTGGCAAATTGTATTCAGCAGTCCTAAATAATATACTAAAATATTGGTCAGAAAGTCAAGGAAAACTAAATGAAGCACAAGCAGGATATCGTGAAAATAGGTCAACAATAGATCATGCATTTACATTGCAGGGTTTAATTCAAAAATATTTATCAAAGTCCAAGGGGAGGTTATTCGTATTATTCGTGGATTTCAGTAAAGCTTATGATAATTTAAGTAGAATTAAGCTCCTGTCTGTAATAATAAAGAAAGGTTTGCATGGAAAAATGTATACTGCATTAGATAGCATGTATAAAAATGTCTCCTCGTGTGTAAAATTGAACTCGCATTTAACCTCGTATTTTAATTGTAACTCTGGTGTCAGACAGGGTTGTATACTCAGTCCATTATTATTTTGTCTATACATTAAAAATTTAGTTGAAATGTTGGATAAAGAAGGTCACAGAGGCATATTTACTATTACCGAAGCATCAGAAATATCAGCATTATTATACGCAGATGATGTATCACTGTTTTCCGATTCTGTTGGTGATTTACAACATAAGATTAATGTATTAAGTAGCTTTTGTAAAAAATTTAACCTCAAAGTCAATCCTGATAAAACTAAAGTTGTTGTCTTCAGAAACGGAGGAATAATTAAACACTATGAAAAATGGTTTATAGATAATCAAAGAATAGAAAGTGTAACCTATTATAACTATCTAGGACTAATATTTTCTTCTAGATTAAACTGGGGTAAAATGTACATAATCTGTCAATCAAAGCGGAAAAGGCCTTGATACCCATAAAAAGTTTAATCCAAAAAAAGTTAAGGGATAAAAGATTGTTTCAAAATATTTGACATTGTAATTAAACCAATTCTGCTGTATGGTAGCGAATTATGGGGTGTAGAATATAGACCAGAAATAGAAAAAGTACATAGTAAGTTTTGCAAGTTTATTTTAGGAATAAGCAAGAGTTCACCAAATATTGGCACCCTAGGAGAATGTGGAAGACACCCTTTAAGTATTGACTATGTGTTATCTTGTATTAAGTATTGGTGTAGACTTATGTCTATGCCTATTGAAAGATATCCTAAGCAAGTGTACCTTATGTTAAGACAATTAGACCACGCTGGAAGAACAAACTGGGTATCCAAAGTTAGAACTATTTTAAACTCTATAGGATTTGGTTTTGCGTTTGGCAGTGAATGTATTGGAAATAAAAACTTGTTTTTAAGTCAAATTAAAGTAAGATTAATAGATATTAATTTACAAGAATGGTCAGCAAAATTACTAGAAAGTGAAAGTTTAAGGGAGTACTCTAACTTTAAAACCAGTTTGAGCCAGGAGAACTATTTATCAAGTAATATTCCCTTTAAACATAAACGTAACATTACAAAGTTTAGATTGAATCTTTTACCCACAAAATCATTTCTTTTGAAGAAAAATCTAACTGTCGATTCGACATGCCCCTTATGTCACCAATGTGAAGAAGATTTATTCCATTTTATGTTTGAATGTTGTAAAACGAAAGATATAAGATCGGTTTCTTTCGATACTAATAATCTATTTTATGTAAATCGACATAATTATTTAAGCTTGTCAAATACCCGTGATCCTCATATTTTGTCTTCAATTTCTATGTATATCTATAAGGTTACAAATTATCGTAAAAGTTTGCTCTAACAGACCTGTTCTAACATTTTACATTATTTATTATCAATTATATATGTAATCTAATAGCAATGTCACCAATTCATGATTTATGAAGTAAATATTGTTGTATATATGTTATATTTGTAACTTTTGGTCTTGGACCTATATTACAGAATAAACTATTCTTATTCTTATTTAATGTAAAACTTAACAGCACTTCTTTTCTTGATTCTCGGCTTGATACTTTCTCTTTTAGACGTAATAAACTAAATTTTTACGGCTATAGTTAACGAAATAATAGTACTTCTAGATCTGCTGAATATAAATAACACGACGTCATTTGTTTACGCTCACAGAGTTATCCATCTTTGCTGAAATCTAGACTCGTATAACACGTCTTCTACGTTTAAAGGACAATATTGGTGCCAGTCATTATCACATATGTGATAGAACTGATTAAACACTTTCCAAATATAATATTAACACAGAGATCATCGCTACCATAGAGGAGTAATAAAGGATTCATGAATCGGAAGTGACGAACGCCAAAGGAAAACACGAGTTATCTCTTTATATGTGAATGACTGAAGTGACGAGTGATGACAGATAAACGGCCGAATTTCTGCTCACTAATAATTCCTTCGAAGACAAAAAGTTGTTATATGGGACCGCAAGAGGTTATCTGACGATACAATAAAGTAATTAAGTGTCATAAGATAAGAGAACACGGGAAAAATAGAAATACTCCGAACAGCCCCTTGTTTTTATTCCTTCTATAGGGGAGACCGGGGCACATTGAACCACTTTGTTCACATACATGTTTGTCCTCATTTCATATCAAATGTTTTTATTAGAAGATCTCTTTATTTCATGATCAAAATTTTAAAAAAAAACAAGCCAACAGTGAGGCTGATGTCCCCCGCCGAAATCCAAAAATAAATAGATGACACATATTAATTAATCGCACATTTATTTTTTTCAAACGTATCGACCAATCAAACTAAACACGAAGTGTCATCCAAAAATTGCTTATCTCTGCCTACCGTAAGAAGAAAATGCTCATCTTCGAACTCTATCAAGGCATTGACCTAATAAGCATACACACCAATTTTGAACATTTTAACTCAATTCGAAGGAGAGTTATTGTGTTCCAAAGTCTCGGCAAATCAAATTGCTTATCGCTCTGCTTACCCTGAGCAGAAAATGCTCATTATCGATCATAGTCAAGGTATTACTGTAATGAAACTAAACACCAAGTTTCATCACTATCACTTAATTAGAACTAAAGTTATCGTGTCTCAAAGCATCAACCAATCAAATTGCTTATCTCTGCCTACCCTAAGCGGAAAATGCTCATCTTCGAACTCCATCAAGGCATTGACCTAATAAGCATATACACCAAGTTTGAACATTTTAACTCAATTAGAAGGAGAGTTATTGTGTTCCAAAGTCTCGACCAATCAAATTGCGTATCGCTCTGCTTACCCTGAGCAGAAAATGCTCATTATCGAAATTAGTCAAGGTATTACTGTAATGAAACTATACACCAAGTTTCATCACTCTCACTTAATTAGAACTAAAGTTATCGTGTCCCAAAGCATCAACCAATCAAATTTCTTATCTCTGCTTACCCTAAGCGGAAAATGCTCATCTTCGAACTCCATCAGGGCATTGACCTAATAAGCATATACACCAAGTTTGAACATTTTAACTAAATTAGAAGGAGAGTTATTGTGTTCCAAAGTCTCGACCAATCAAATTGCGTATCGCTCTGCTTACTCTGAGCAGAAAATGCTCATTATCGAACTTAGTCAAGGTATTACTATAATGAAACTATACACCAAGTTTCATCACTCTCACTTAATTAGAACTAAAGTTATCGTGTCCCAAAGCATCAACCAATCAAATTGCTTATCTCTGCTTACCCAAAGCGGAAAATGCTCATCTTTGAACTCCATCAAGGCATTGACCTAATAAGCATATACACCAAGTTTGAACATTTTAACTCAATTAGAAGGAGAGTTATTGTGTTCCAAATTCTCGACCAATCAAATTGCGTATAGCTCTGCTTACCCTGAGCAGAAAATGCTCATTATCGAACTTAGTCAAGGTATTACTATAATGAAACTATACACCAAGTTTCATCAATCTCACTTAATTAGAACTAAAGTTATCGTGTCCCAAAGCATCAACCAATCAAATTGCTTATCTCTGCTTACCCTAAGCGGAAAATGCTCATCTTCGAACTCCATCAAGGCATTGACCTAATAAACACATACACCAAGTTTGAACATTCTAGCTCAATTAGGAAGAGAGTTATTGTGTCCCAAAAAGTGTGACGGACGGACAGACAGACAGACAGACAGACAGACAGACGGACGAACCCATTTTAATAGTCCCCCAACTTTCTTCGAAAGGCGGGGGACAAAAATCAATATGCCCTCTTATATGGATCAAACCCCGGTTTATCTGGATTGTATAGATTAGACCTATATGAACTTAAGTACAAGAATTTCCTAGGCTAAGAAGTTAACATGTATGGAAAATGTTTCTCTTTTAACCGCTTTTTTGAAAAATCCACTGCCTAAGAAAATAATTGACAGCATGTGGCTTATTGATGGAGAAATGGGTCTAAGAAGTTATCTCACTTCTGTATAGTGTTGGGTTGTATAGTATTATTTATAAAGGATATATCCATGGTGGTTCAATGTGCCCCGGTCTCCCTTACCTTATAAAAAAAACATGGTAATGCACGGACTTTTAATCTGTTTTTCTTTCCTGTTCTCTTATCTAGTGGCAGTCAAT
Organism: Patella depressa; assembly: GCA_948474765.1. Taxonomy (NCBI): domain Eukaryota; kingdom Metazoa; phylum Mollusca; class Gastropoda; family Patellidae; genus Patella; species Patella depressa. The sequence continues at coordinate 32,569,073 of OX419719.1, read as the reverse complement.
TCTTTTTATGAATTGTAAGATATTCTCTCACAGTGACACACAGCAACTTTAGGTCTTCGAGGGAATTATTAGTGAGCAGATATTCGCCCATGTATCTGTTATCACTAGTCACTTCAGTTAGTTATATAGAGGAATAACTCGTGTTTTCCTTTGGCGTTCGTCACTTCCGATTCACGAATCCTTTATTACTCCTCTATGGTAGCGATGACCTCTGTGTTAATATTATATTTGGAAAGTGTTTAATCAGTTCTATCACATATTTGATAATGACTGGCACCAATATTGTCCTTTAATAGTCGCCCGTTTTTAGACTCATTTCAAAGGGAATTTTCGTGGCTTTTGAATGATATAAATTATATTCGTTTACTATGAGTACTTTTTAGATATGACGTGATGAATTCATCGATCGCCAGCGATCGATTTTAACAGGGAAGGAGTTTATAGGGTTAATCCCTGTATCAAGAACATCACAATTTTTACGGCTATTATCTTCCATATCGACTAATCGAGTACATTACCAATGTAATCCGTATCCAAATGCTTATCACATATATTCTCATTATATTAATATTTTGGACTGTCTATGTATGTATGTATGCATGCATTGTATGACTGGAGTGTTTGTTACATGCATTCATGAGCATGTGCATGTTGTTTCAAGAATATATCCATTATTTTGTGGCTTGTTGTTTTAGACCAGCGGCTGCCAGGCAGGATTTATAGAGAACAAGTTAAAAAAGAAAGTGATTCTCCCACAATCAAGGGCCATAATTCATGAAGTTACAATTGGATATGCACAAATACCAAAGGAGCCAAGATCTCTGGATTATAAAAATGCATTTCAAGTGTCATCAAAATCAGAGTAAAATTGTGGTCTCTACATGGTCTACAACCTTGACATACCATATTTTTAGAGTATTCGTGTACAAGCGGCGGCCATTTTGTTTGGCAGCTATGGTTCGATTTTCATGAAATTCGAACTCAACCATCATTACTGTGTAACAGTGATATAATCAAACGTTTTCTAAATCCTAGGGACAACAAGCTAAAAAAGACGATTTTTCGGACAATCAGGGGCCATAATCCAGGAATTTATGATTTGATATGCGCAAATATAGAAAGGAACCAAGACCTTTGAGTTATAAACATGCATTTCAAGTTTCATCAAAATCTACAGTGTTCACAAGCTGAAAACGTGATTTTTCGTACAATCAGGGGCCATAATCCATGAAGTTACAGTCCGATACATGCCAATATCGAAAGGAACCGAGATCTTAGGGTGATAAACCTATATGTCAAGTTTCATTGAAATCGGATAAAAATTGTGACCTGTAGAGTGTTCACAAACAATTGTGGACGGACGGACAGGGGCGACGTCAATATACGCCCACGTGACAAATTGGGCGTATAGAAACAATCCATTATCTCTCTATGGTGCTATGTTTTTAGCTTGATAATAGCCTCAGGCTGTCCATTATGTAAATTAAAAGAAATACTTCGGGGCAAACGCCCCTCAGTTGTTGTTTCTATTTATAAAGGGTGCAGCGATACAGAAAAAAAAAATCTCCATATCTCATGATATTGGTAAAATAAATTATTGTGATATCATGTATTATTGTTTGGAGTAAATTATCGCGATATTTAGAATTGTCGTGCTTCTAAAAAATATCTCGATATCTCAGGATATTGATAAAATAAATTATCGCGATATCGTGTATTATTGTTTGGAGTAAATTATCGCGATAATTAGAATTATCGTGCTTCAAAAATTCAATAGCGTGACAATTACTGATATAAAATTGATATAACTTTAGGTGAATAAATGGATTAATGTATCTAGTGTATCCATTTGGTATTAAGTAATGTATGTGGGATGTACTGATGAAGTGAGATGTATACATATGTATATGTTGAGGTAAAATTATTCCTGTTGGTATCGTCACCTCAGATCATTCTATTCTGATCCACTAGAATGCCAAGAATACTGAATACATATTCCTCAATGTCTGGTAAACAGACTTGTCGGATGTTCTTTTTAAACTAAAATGCCCAATATGAGTGACAGAAGAAACGCTCTTTTCGTGTCAGCAGCAGATTGTTTCAGCAGTCTGCCGAACTTTCATCACAAATATTCCGTTAAAACATTGACAGTTTTAAGCTTGAAAGCCATTGTATTTAAAGAATAACAGAAACTAGACCTGCACGCAGCACTGAACCGGCTTTCAGGAATCATACAGGAAGTTTATTATACCATAGCCGATCCGTTGAGCTACCAAACTTTACTTTAGTTGTTTTGCTTCAGTGACACCCTCTATCATATGTAAAAGAAATATTTGCTGCCGAAAAGACGGGTCAAAATTGTAAATTATGGGAAAATTACGTCACTTCCGATGCCGAAAGAAATTTTTATAGGTGAAAAATAAGTCGAAAATTCGCAACACACAAAATACAAACTTTGTTTTATACATATCGGGCAATAAATAATTAACCTACAACCCATAAACTGAAACTAAGAAGGTAAAAAACTTAAAAATGACCCTGGGAAAATTGGCTATTATTCGACAAGGGAACATGCTAGAAGCCTTTTCGTGATATCGATATGATGGTATTGATTCAATCTTACTGCCCATTAGAGTCAGACGTTATAAAGTTAAACGAATAATAAATATAAATCACTTAAAAAAAATGTTTGTTACATTACTTCCGGTGATATTGAAAATGTTAACTTAGTTCATAGAAGTCATAAATGGCATAAGGCATCAAATGGTAAAAAAATTATAAAAATCGAATAATAATTGACACTTTTATAGACCAAAAACCTTGAAAAGTGACTTATAGAAGATCGCCTATTACCGTACAAGTTAGAAACCATTTTGTGGTATCTGTATGGTCGTATGGCTTCATTCTATTCATTGATGGGAATCAAATATCATAATTTTAAAAATATTATAAGGCAGACTCATTTGAATAAAATATTTGTAAAAAATACAGTTTTTGCCCAAATGACGTCATTTCCGGTCACAGTGAAAATGTAAAATTGGCTTGACCTACTTTAAATTGGCAGTAGGCATCAAATGGATAAAAAATATTGCAAATCGAATAATTATTGACTCTTTTATAGGCAAAATAACATGAAAAGTGATGCATGCAAAATTGCATATTTCTCGGCAACTGCTCATATTACAAACTAATTTTCGCATACATTCTCTTCGTCTGGATTATTGCTACGAGTTTGTGAAAATTACAAATAAATATTTCAAAATATGAAGACGCTGAATGAAATGTAAATAACTGAATTTTACACTTTATTTTACATTCTATTCGAAATTGCCCGAAAATGAAATTGAAATTAAAAAATCTGAGCTAAGGATTTTGTGCACCTTTGCAGGGTGCATCTTTTTAGTTATATCAGTTTTGAAACAAAATAATATTTGCTTTCAAAATTGTAGTTTTTGTTAATATTACGTCACTTCCGTTGCCGACAGAAAAATTTCACTGTAACAAAAAAATTACAATTGGGACCACGGAGCATATGAACTTTGTTTTATACAAATCGAACAATAAATAATTTTTCTGGGTACGAAAAACTAAATTAGCCGATGGCGGCTAACGCAAATTACCAAGACAATTTTTTTTCTCATTTTTGCTCAAATAGGATGATATTTTAACCCTGTGTAAAATATCATCAAAAAATATTCATAAATAAAAAAGGTTTTCGTAAAAAAATATTTTTTTTCAAAATATCAGACATTTTTTCGACTACTTTCGGTTTTACGATCGTTGTTGTGATAGCTGTACGAAGTTCTTTGGATACTTAACTTTCTGTACCAGAAATGTCAGAAACATCCATTGAGTAGTTTTGGAAAAAAAGATAAATTAAAGAGCGTTTCCAAAAATTTAACGATTTTTCAATTTTTTTCAAAGTTTGATGCCATTTTTGGACCATTTATATTATTATTTCAATGCTTTTCATTTTGGATTCACTATATAGACAACCGATAGGACTTTGAGTAAGAAAAGTTTAAGAAAAATCTGCGGCGTCGTTTTCGAGAAAAGGGCGTCTTAGAATGTTAAAAAATCGGAAAATACTAGATTTTTGGCATACAATAATTTATTTCCTTACCATCGAAATCGTATTATTTAGATATCATATGATGGTCCTTTAATAGGGCTATCCAGCGACACTTTAATTCTTTTGGTCCGCTATTACACAAGGGAGAAATCAAGTTTTTCGCAGGTGCTACAATGTTTTAACCTTTTTTTTTCATTTTTTGAATACTTCCGGTTTGGTTATTATTGTCGGAATAGTTTTAATAGCCGGTTTGGGAACTAAAATAGCCACAGGGCTCTGTAATGATATATTACATTATCTGACCAGATAAAATGCCCCTGAGAAATCATATGTTCAAAAGTGCCAAAAATGCAAAAAAATTAAAATATCGAAAATTAAATTTCAATAACTACATACATTTATATTATATATCGTTAGAATCGTAATTAGGTCAGATATATGAATATACAACCTTTTTTTGAAAATCTCTTAAAATAAAAAAATAGTAGAGCATTTTCCAAAATTTCACGATTTTTCGACTTTTTTTTATTTTCAGTCCCTTTTTTTTTTATCGTATTCCAGACATTTCAAAGTCTTATTCGATGGTATAATTCACAAGACTATCGAATGGACTTTCGATAGAGAAAGTTAAAAAAAAAGTTGCGGTTAAGTTTCCCAAAAAGGCATCCAAAAACGCTCCAAATCAGAAAATACTTGATTTTCAGCGTGCCATACATGTATTTTGCTTTCTGTTCATAGTATCCGCATGAATTGGGTATCATACGATAGTCCAATCCTCGTGCCATCCAATGGTACCTTAATTTGATTAATCCGTTGATATCGGACGGAGACATCACGTTTTACCCGATAACATCCATTTTTTGCAAAATATTGCACATTATTTCGACCACTTCCGGTTTAAAGATCCGTGTCGAAATTGATTTATCAGTTGGTATTGGACTATAACTTCATGTTCCATAAGTTTCAGAAACATCATTTTGGCTGTAAAACGACACCACAGCTCACAAAATGGGAAGAAAATTCGAAAAAAATCGAAAAATAAAGGGCGATAACTCTGAATGAAACTTATATTACTGGAATCGGATTGACGTCAGGTATCCAAAAATCTAAGTCAAATTTCCAATTTTTGAAAAATAACAAAAATTGTCTCGTAGGCGACGTGTTTTGAATTTTCGAACGATAGAAGTCAGCGAGGAAGTTTCGAAATCGCAAAATGTGAGATTGCTATTGTCTCGGAAAAGTCTCAGGCTTTCCAAAAATGTGATTTGTTTGAACATAGGTAGAGAATTGACGAAACCACGACCAATTTTTAATTTTTTACCAACGTTCAAAATTCGGCCACTTCCGGTCTGCGCAGAAGTTCAAAAATTGCTTTATTGAGTAGCCACCACATGGTTTCCCGATAGAAAGATGAGCCGCAGATCGGTATCTCTTTTCGATCATAGAGAAATAGGCTCCGGCGGAAAAGAATAATAATAACTAGACCTGCAGACCTGCAGTGCTGAATCGGCTTTCAGGAATCAGACAGGAAGTGCGTCATACAATAGCCGATCCATCGAGCTACCAAACGATACTGTATTTGTTATGATTCAGTGACACCCTCTATCAGATTTGTAAAAGTAATATTTGCTTGCAAATACACCGGTCAAAATTGTAAAATCTGTCAAAATTATTTCACTTCCGGCGCCAAAAGAAATAATTATCGGTAACAAATAAGTTGAGAATTCGCAATTGAGAATTGTTTTATACATATCAGGCAATAAATAATAAACTTAGAACCCATAAACTGAAATTAAAAAGGTAAAAAACTTAAAAAATGATCCTTAGAAAATTGGTTATTTATCGACAAGGGAATATGCTAGAAGCAATTTTTTGATATCAGTATGATTATATTGATCCAATCTAAATGGCCATTAGAATCAAACGTTATAACGTTAAACAAATAATAAATATAACTCACTTCAAAAAAATATTTGTTTTGAATTCTAAAAATACGGTTTTTGCAAATATGACAATACTTCCGGTGATAATGGAAATGTTAAATCAGATCATTGCAATCATAAATGGCATAAGGCATCACATAGTGGAAATTGTATGAAAATTGAATAATAATTGACACTTTTATAGACCAAAAAGCTTGAAAAGTGACTTGTAGAAAATCGTCTATTTCTCAGCAACCGTACAAGTAAGAAACTTTTTTGTGGTATCTGTATGATCGTATGAGTTCATGCTATTCGGTGATGGGATTCAAATATCATAATTTAAAAAACATTATAAACAAGACTCATTTGAATAAAATATTTGTTTTTTAGGTTAAAAATACAGTTTTATGCAAAATGACGTAATTTCCGGTCACAGTGAAACTGTAAAATTGGCTTAACCTAGTCCAAATTGGCATTAGGCATCGAATGAAAAAAAATTATTGAAAATCAGATAATAATTTACTATTTTATAGGCAAAATAACGTGAAAAGTGATGCATGCAAAATTGCATATTTCTCGGCAATTGCTCATATTACGACCTATTTTTTGCATACATTCTCCTCGTCTGGATTATTACTACGAGTTTATGAAAGTTACGAAAAAATAGTTCAAAATATGAAGACGCTGAATGGGTTGTAAATACCTGATTGTTACACTGTTTTTTACATTTATTCGAAATTACCCGAAAATGAAACTGAAATTAAAAAATCTGAGCCAACGATTTGTGCCCCTATACAGCGTGCATCCTTTTTGCTATATCAGATTCAGTGGTACTGAACTGTCAAAAGTGTAGTTTTTGTTAATATTACGCCACTTACGTTGGGGGCAGAAAAATTTCACGGTAACAAGAAAAATTACAATTGAGACCACGGAGCACATGCACTTTGTTTTATACAAATCGAACAATAAATAATTAATCTAGGTACGAAAAACTAATTTAGCCAATGGCGACTAAAGAAAATTACAAAATTCTTTCTCACTTCTGCTCAAGTAGGGTGATACTTTAACTCTGTGTAAACTACCATCAAAAAATATTCATAAATAAAAAAGTTTTCTGTAAAAATGTAAAAAAAATTCAAAATATCGGAGATTTTTTCGGCTATTTCCGGTTTTACGAACATTGTCGGAATAGCTTTAACAAGTTGATTAGATACTTAAGTTCCTGTACCAGAAATGTCAGAAACATTCATTGAGTAGTTTTCGAAAAAAAGATAAATAAAAGAGCATTTTCAATAATTTAATGAATTTTCAACTTTTTTCAAAGATTGAGGTCATTTTTGGACCGCCTATAATATTGCAACGCTTTTATTATTAAATGCACACGCTAGGCCACCGATAGGACTCTGAGTAAAAAATGTTTAAGAACAATCGTAGGCGTCGTTTTCGAGAAAAAGGCGTCTCAGAATGCTCCAAAACGGAAAATACTTAGTTTTCGGCGTACCATAATTTATTTCCTAAGAATCAAATTCGTGTTATTTAGATGTTATACGATCGTCTATTAATGGAACTATCCAACGACACTTTAATTGTTTTGGTCTGCTAATATGTGACGGAGAATTCGAACTTTTGGCAAGAGCTCCAATTTTTTTTCATCTTTTTTACTTTTTTCTTTGTTTTCTTTAACTACTTCAGGTATACGAATCATTGTCGAGTAGTTTTCACATCCAGTTTTGGAGTTTGCATGGGAACAGGGCTCTCTAATGATATACGACACTATACGATCAAATAAAATACTTCTGAGAAATCCTATGTTCAAAAGTGTTAAAAATGTCAAAATATTGAAAATTAAATTTCAATAACTGCATACATATTATACATCATTAGAATCGTAATTAGGTCAGCTTTTTAAATATATATCTTTTTTTTGAAAATCTCTTAAAATAAAAAAATAGTAGAGCATTTTCCAAAATTTCACGATTTTTCGACTTTTTTCGATTTTCAGTCCCTTTTTTGTCTTATTCCAATTATATAAAAGTCTTAATGGATGGATCCATGCTAAAGACTACCGGAAGGACCATCGATAGATAAAGTTTAAGAAAAATCGCTGGAGCAGTTTTCGAAATACAGGCGTCCAAAAACGCTCCAAATCAGAAAATACTTGATTTTCAGCGTGCCATATTTTGCTGCCTGATCATAGTATCCGTATGAATTGGGTATCATACGATAGTACAATCCTAGTGCAGTCCAATGGTACCCTAATTTCTTTAATCCATTGATATCCGGCGGAGAAATCGCGTGTTTCCCCAAAATATCCATTTTTTGCATTTTTTTCAAAATATTGCACATTATTTCGACCACTTCCGGTTGAAGGATTCTTGTCGAAATTGCTTTATAAGTTGGTATTGGACTATAACTTCATGTTCCAGAAGTTTCAGAAACGTCAATTCTGCCGTAAACTGAAACCCGAGCTCACAAAATGGGAAGAAAATTCGAAAAAAATCGAAAAATAAAGGGCGATAACTCGGAATAAAACTTATATTACTGGAATCGGATGGACTTCAGGTATCCAAAAATGTAGGTCAAATTTGAAAATTTTGAAAAATAACCAAAAATGGTCTCGTAAACAACATGTTTTCAATTTTCGAACGATAAAAGTCATAGACAGTTGTTTGAAATTGAAAAATGTGAGATAGCCATTGTCTCAGAAAAGATTCAGTGATTCCAAAAATATAATTTGTTTGAAAATGGATAAAGAATTGACGAAACTATGGCCGATTTTCAATTTTTAGACAACGTACAAAGTTCGGTCACTTCCGGTATGCGCAGAAGTTTGAAAATTAGTTTTAATGCAGTAGCCACCACATGTTTTCCCGATAGAAAAGTTTGTTCCAGATCGATATCTGTTTTCGATCATGGAGATCTAGGCGCCCGCGGTAAATAATAATAATAACTAAACCTGCAGACCTGCAGTGCTGAACCGGCTTTCAGGAATCAGGCAGGACGTGCGTCATACAATAGCCGATCCATCGAGCCACCAAACGATACTGTGGTTGTTATGATTCAGTGACACCCTCTATCAGATTTTTTAGTAATATTTGCTTGCGAATACACCGGTCAAAATTGTATAATCTGGCAAAATTACTTCACTCCCGGTGCCAAAAGAAATCATTATCGGTAACAAATAAGTTGAGAATTCGCAATTGAGAATTGTTTTATACACACCAGGCAATAAATAATAAACTTGGAACCCATAAACTGAAATTAAAAAAGGTAAAAAACTTAACGGGAGACAAAATATATCTCAAATTAACCGGCACTACCGAGATGAGAGAAATGGGGTTTAACGTCGACTAGACACAAACTATGTCATTTGGGACTAGCATGGTTTAATTTTATATCAATAATTCCTGTGTAAAATATCATCAAAAAGTATTCATAAATAAAAAAAAGGTTTTCGTAAAGGAATTAATTTTTTTCAAAATATCGGACATTTTTTCGACTTCTTCCGGTTTTACGATCGTTGTTGTGATAGCTTTACGAAGTTCTTTGGATACTTAACTTTACGTACCAGAAGTTTCAGAAACATCCATTGAGTAGTTTGGGGAAAAAAGATAAATTAAAGAGCGTTTCCAAAAATTTAACGATTTTTCAATTTTTTCAAAGTTTGAGGCCATTTTTGGACCACTTATATTAGTTCAACGCTTTTCATTTTGGATTCACTATATAGACAACCGATAGGACTTTGAGTAAGAAAAATTTAAGAAAAATCTGTGACGTCGTTTTCGAGAAAAGGGCGTCTCAGAATGTTAAAAAATCGGAAAATACTAGATTTTTGGCATACAATAATTTATTTCCTTACCATCGAAATCGTATTATTTAGATACCATATGATGGTCCATTAATAGGGCTATATAGCGACACTTTAGTTCTTTTGGTCCGCTATTACCTTAGGGAGAAATCAAGTTTTTCGCAAGTGCGACAATCTTTTTAACCTTTTTTTTTCATTTTTTGAATACTTCCGGTATGGTTATTATTGTCGGAATAGTTTTAATAGCCGGCTTGGGCACTAAAATAGCCACAGGGCTCTGTCATGATATATTACATTATCTGATCAGATAAAATGGCCCTGAGAAATCCTATGTTCAAAAAAACCAAAAACGCAAAAAATTTAAAATATCGAAAATTAAATTTCAATAACTACATGCATATTATATATCGTTATCGTCTGAATATACAACCTCTTTTTGAAAATCTCTTAAAATAAAAAAATAGTAGAGCATTTTCCAAAATTTCACGATTTTTCGACTTTTTTTGATTTTCAGTCCGTTATTTCACCTATTCCAGATATTTCAAAGTCGTAATGGGATGTCTCGTACACAAGACTACCGGAAGGTCTCTCGATAGAGAAAGTTTCATAAAAATCTGTGGCGCAGTTTTCGAGATACAGGCATCCAAAAACGCTCCAAATCAGAAAATACTTGATTTTCAGCGTGCCATATTTTGCTGCCTGCTCATCGTATCCGCACGAATTGGGTATCATACGATAGCACAATCCTAGTGCAATCTAATGGTACCCTAATTTGTCTAATCCATTGATATCGGACGGAGAAATCGCGTTTGTCCCCAAAATACCCATTTTTTGCATTTTTTTCAAAATATCGGACATTATTTCGACCACTTCCGGTGTACAGATTATTGTTGAAATTGCTTTATTCCTTGCAATGGTTATTTGGCTTCATGCCTCAGAAGTTTCAGAAACGTCAATTCTGCCATAAAACGAAACCCGAGCTCACAAAATGGGTAGAAAATTCGAAAAAAATCGAAAAATAAAGGGCGATAACTCGGAATGAAACTTATATTTCTGGAATCGGATAGTTTTCAGGTATCCAAAAATGTAGGTCAAATTTGAAAATTTTGAAAAATAACAAAAATTGTCTCTCAAACCACATTTTTCATTTTTCGATCGCAAGAAGTCAGCGATGAAGTTTCGAAATATCGAAATTTTCAACTGCTATCGTCCGAGAAAAGACTCGGGGTTTCCGAAAATGTCATTTTTATGAAAATAGGTACAGAATTGACGAATCTACGGCCGTTTTTTAATTTTTTGACACAGCACGAAATTCTGTCACTTCCGGTCTGCGCAGAAGTTTCAAAAATAGTTTATCAAGTAGCCAACACATGGTTTCCCAATAGAGAATTGGGTCCCAGATCGGTATCTGTTACAGGCAGTGAGAAATAGGCTCCGGCGAAAAAAAAAATAATAATAATAACTAGACCTGCATGCAGGAATGACGGATTTCACTGGTGCCACGTTAACCTTAAACACGTCACTTCCGGTGCAAAGTTACCCTTGAACACATGTCACTTCCGGTACCAGCGAAACCACTAAACAGGTTTCCAAATTAACATTGCACACAAATAAAATGGACGCAGAATCAACAAAATCCAGCAATATCAATTCATTTTATACATTTGTTACTTGTAAATGATCTTGACAAAATTAAATTACTCCCGGTGTTAATGCAAATGTTCAATTAGTCTTATGAAATCAGAAATGGCATACGATATCATATAGTGAAAATTTTATGTAAATCGAATAATAATTGCCACTTTTAAAGACCAAAAAACTTGAAAAGTGACTTGTAGGAAATCGGCTATTTCTCTGCAACCGTACAAGTTAGAAACCATTTTGTGGTATCTGTATGATCGTATGGGTTCATTCTATTTGTTGATTGGCATCAAATACTAAACTTTGAAAAAGATTTCAAAACAGACTCATTTGAATAAAATATCTGTTTTAGAGGCTAAAAATACAGTTTTTGCCAAAATGACGTTACTTCCGGTGATAATGAAAATCTTAAATTACTTGTATGAAATCCCAAATGGCATTAGGTATAACATGGTGTGACGTTTATGAAAATCGAATAATAATTGACCCTTTTATGGCCCCGAAACCTTCAAAAGTGACCTGTAGAAAACCGTCTATTTCTCGGCAACCGAACAAGTTAGAAACCATTTTATGATATCTATATGACCATATGAGTTTTGTTTATATGTGAATTTAAACCAAAAGTTAAAATTATTAATACATATTAAGTTATTCTTGGTTGAATAAAACATTGATTTAAAAAGTTTAAAATGCATTTTTTGACCAAATGATGTCACTTCCGGTGTCAATTTTAAATTGTAATCAACTTAATATGACGCTACGTGCTTTTTGAATCAAATGATGTCACTTTTATAAAAATCCAATCATAATTGACTATTTTACAGGCAAAATAACGAAAACAGTGACTTGTACAGAACTGCCCATTTCTTGGTAACTGCTTATAGTACAAACGAATTTTAACATACATTTTCTTCGTATGGATTATAGCTACAAGTTTATAAAAGTTACGAAGAAATATTTTAAAATCTGAAAAGCCTGAATAGGTTGTAAATAGGCCAATTTTACACCATTTTTAGCCTCTTAATCGAATTTGCTCCAAAATGAAATCGAAATTAAAAAAACTGCTTCCTACATTTTTTGCGCCTTGAAAGGGCACACTCTTTGAGTCAAATGATTTTTCCAAAAAATAATATTTGTTTTCGAAGAAGGAAAATAACTGTCAAAATTGTAGTTTTTGGTACTTTGTTTTATACAAATCGAACAATAAAAAATTAATCTAGGACTTAAAAACTGAATTAGCCAATGGCGGCCAAGGAAAATTACTGAGACAAATTTTTTTAACATTTTTGCACTAGGCAAATGACTCTTTAATTCTGTGCACAATACGACTAAAAAATATTCATAAATAAAAAAGTTTTTTGTAAAATTTTAAATTTTCGAAATTTGGCGCCTAATATCTTCGAAGATTTGCCGAAAATCAAAAATCGAAAGTAGCGTAGCTATGTGCCGTGTCTCAGGCTATGCCAAAATGTATCGAAAGTTAAAATCCAATGATTATTGTTAAAATTACTGCAATATTTTCAAAAACGATAACTTCGGTGATTTCGGACATTTCGCATTGTCACAGAACGTTCAAAATAGCTTTATCCTCTAAGTCACACCCACTTTCCCAGTAAAACCGAAGAAATCGTAACGATGCGACATGTAGTTGCTGAGATCTATTCAAATTGGAATCTGAATAATAATAATAATAAGAACTAGACCTGCATGCAGGAATGACGGGTTTCACTGGTGCCACGTTACCCTTAAACATGTCACTTCCGGTGCCAAGTTACCCTTGAACATATGTCACTTCTGGTACCAACGAAACCACTAAACAGGTTTCCAAATTAACATTGCACACAAATAAAATGGACGCAGAATCAACCAAACCCAGCAATATCAATTCATTTTATACATTTGTTACTTGTAAATGATCTTGACAAAATTAAATTACTCCCGTTGTTATGAAAATGTTCAATTAGTCTTATGAAATCAGAAATGGCATACGATATCATATAGTGAAAATTTTATGTAAACCGAATAATAATTGTCACTTTCAAAGACCAAAAAACTTGAAAAGTGACTTGCAGAAAATCGGCTATTTCTCGGCAACCGTACAAGTTAGAAACGATTTTGTGATATCTGTATGATCGTATGGCTTCATTCTATTTGTGGATTGGCATCAAATACCATAATTTGAAAAAGATTTCAAAACAGACTCATTTGAATAAAATATCTGTTTTGAAGGCTAAAAATACAGTTTTTGCCAAAATGACGTTACTTCCGGTGATAAGGAAAATTTTAAATTACTTGTATGAAATCCCGAATGGCATTAGGTATAATATGGTGTAGCGTTTATGAAAATCGAATAATAATTGACACTTTTATGGCCCCAAAACCTTCAAAAGTGACCTGTAGAAAACCGCCTATTTCTCGGCAACCGAACAAGTTAGAAACAATTTTATGATATCTATATGACCATATGAGTTGTGTTTATATGTGAATTTAAACCAAAAGTTAAAATTATTAATACATATTAAGTAATTCTTGGTTGAATAAAACTTTGATTTAAAAAGTTTAAAATGCAGTTTTTGACAAAATGACGTCACTTCCGGTGTCAATTTTAAATAGTAATCAACTTGATATGACGCTACATGTATTTTGAATCAAATGATGTCACTTTTATAAAAATCCAATAATAATTGACTATATTACAGGCAAAATAACGAAAACAGTGACTTGTACAGAACTGCCCATTTCTTGGTAACTGCTTATAGTACAAACGAATTTTAACATACATTTTCTTCGTATGGATTATAGCTACAAGTTTATAAAAGTTACGAAGAAATATTTTAAAATCTGAAAAGCCTGAATAGGTTGTAAATAGGCCAATTTTACACCATTTTTAGCCTCTTAATCGAATTTGCTCGAAAATGAAATCGAAATTAAAAAAACTGCTTCCTACATTTTTTGCGCCTTGAAAGGGCACACTCTTTGAGTCAAATAATTTTTCCAAAAAATAATATTTGTTTTCGAAGAAGGAAAATAACTGTCAAAATTGTAGTTTTTGGTAAAATTATGCCACTTCCGGTGCCGACAGATAAAACTTTTGGTAATAAAAAAAATGACAATTGATACAACGAAGCATATGAACTTTGTTTTATACAAATCGAACAATAAAAAATTAATCTAGGACTTAAAAACTGAATTAGCAAATGGCGGCCAAGGTAAATTACTGAGACAAAATTCTTTAACATTTTTGCACTAGTCAGATGACCCTTTAATTCTGTTCATAATACGACTAAAAAATATTCATAAATAAAAAAGTTTTTTGTAAAATTTTAAATTTTCAAAATTTGGCGCCTAATATCTTTGAAGATTTACCGAAAATCAAAAATCGAAAGTAGTGTAGCTATGTGCCCTGTCTCCGGCTATGCCAAAATGTATCGAAAGTTAAAATTCAATGATTATTGTTAAAATTACTGCAATATTTTAAAAAACGATAATTTGGTGATTTCGGACATTTCGCATTGTCGCAGAACGTTCAAAATAGCTTTATCCTCTAAGTCACACCCACTTTCCCAGTAAAACCGAAGAAATCGTAACGATGCGACAAGCAGTTGCTGAGATCTACTCAAAACAAAAGAAGAATAATAATAATAAGAACTAGACTTGCTTGCAAGGCTGAAGGCTTTCACCTTACCCAAGGCAGCACAAAATGCCCAACACCCACCCCTTAAAACACACACAAACACACACACACTTAAACAACTCAGATATTGACACTTTCTGTTCATGCGCATTACGATAGAAGGAAAGTGAAAAATATAGTTGAACAATTTACAACATTATGAACTTGGATCGGTAGAATCCTACAGACGCCAGAAATCTAAATACGCAATCAAAAACGCAAAAATTTAAAATAAAAAAAAATTACAATTTTAGTACATTTTAAAATTTTCAGGAAAAAAAGAGAACTGTGTGGTATTGCAATTCGACATATATCGCACCCGCAATATCCCCGGCTCTGCAAAAATATAACTTTTTCGAAAATCGGTTGGGAATTGAGATTATTAGGACCTATTTTCATTTATGCACGTTAAAGATTTACTTCACTTCAGGTCTGTTCAGAACTTTCGCAATACTTCTAAGTACTTACTGCTTAAAACATAGGAAAAATCATTATTCAGAACTCTATCTGCTTTAGTTTCAGAGATCTACACGAGAATGAAAAAAAAACAGTTTTTCGAATGGAACAAAAAAAATGATCGTGTCAGATCATAACCAAAACCAAGCAAGAATCATACCTTTCAACATCAACTTTTCAACATATGTCCAGAGGGGTGCCTTCCTTATAAATAGTTTCGGCAAATAGCGTCATTTTCGCTGGTATCATATGATGGCGTCACGTAGACAAAAAACCTGGGATAATAATTTCAGGAGTAACTGTTATTGACTAAAATGAAGCATTTTCACTCTAGAAGCAGCATTACCAGATATTGGTTACCACTAAAACACCTTTAGTTCAAATATTGCCTCTTTCAAAAAAGGCTTTCTATATAATCCTTTATACGTAGGCAAAACGTTGCGATTATGACCAACTCGGACTTTTGTCAATGTCACACCAATGTGTACACGGGACTTTGGAATCACGTCCATATCAACTACTCAAATATGCAACTGGTTCAAAAATTGATTAAATATTCAATGAAATATCTACAATTTTCTAATTTCGTGCACGTTAAAGATTTGACGTCACTGCATGTAACATATAAAAATTTAATATTTATTACAGATAGAGTCCATGCTCAAACTGGTTATCTCAACCGAGAACGACATGGTTATCTCAATTCGACCTTTATCCCATCCGCAATATCCCCGGCTGTACAAAAATATAATTTTTTCGAAAATCGATTGGGAATTGACATAATTAAGACCGATTTTCATTCGTGGACGTTAAAGATTTACATCACTTCCGGTCTGCTCACAACTTTCGCAATAGATCTAAGTACTAAATGTTTAAAACATAGGAAAAACCAATATTCAGAACTCTATATCTGTTTTAGTTTCAGAGATCTAAACGAGTATTAAAAAAAAACCAGTTTTCCGAATGAGACAAAAAAATACCTTAAGTATCAGGTAATAATAACCAAAACCCAAAATCGCACCATTCAACATTAATTTTTCAACATTGTAATTGAGGGGTACCTTATTTATAAATAGCTTCAACAGAGAGCTTCATTTTCACTGGTATCAAATGATGACGTCATGTAGACAAAAATCCTGGGATATTAATTTCAGGAGTAACTGTTAATTACTAAAATGAATTATTTTCATTCTAGAAGCACCAATACCAGATATTGGTTACCATTCAAACACCCTTAGTTCAAATATTGCCAGTTTTTAAAAAAAGCTCTCTATATATGCTTTATACGTATGCAAAACGTTCCATTTATAACCAATTCGGACATTTGTCGATGTCACACCAATGTGTTACACGGAACGTTGGAATCGCGTTCAGGTCAGCTACTCAAATATGTAACTGGTTCAAAAATAAGTTGAATATTCAATGAAATATCGACAATATTCTGATTTCGTGCACGTTAATGATTTGACGTCACTAACATATAAAAATATATCTTTAATTAGAGATAGGGCCCAAGCTCAAACTACATCATGCTTTCTATCATAGGTGCAATATTCGTACTTCTGCACGATACTACTGCAAGATACAACTGCAACCTACTGATAATTGGATTTCCTTATAAACAGCGCGAGCCGTCGATTTGTGTCGAGATGATTACGGTTATGAGGTAATTTTGACAAAGAAGAAACAATATTAATTCAAAGACTAATTATTACACACAGAAATCAATTATTTCTGTTACAGGGTCACTAAACCCATATTTTGAATATAAGTAAACACTCAGAGTTTAAATATTTTTAGCTCAAATATCGTCACTGTGAGAGAAATGGGGAATTTTGAATATGCTCTAAACGTTGGTAAAACGTACAGATTGTATCAACTCTTACTGCATGTTTCGCTTAACAATGAAAGGTGACGTTTTCAATTTTCGATCCCTTTGTTCTCATACTCCTGATATTTCTAAATGTTGCGCAATAGTTTCATACCCAAGACTACCGATAAAACTCCCTGTAGAAGAAGTTCCAAAAAAAAATTACGTTGACTTTTCGAGAAAAAGACGTCTAAAAATGCTCCAAATGGTAAAAATGCGACGTTTTGGATTTTCAATCTCGTTTTTCGACTACTCATGACATATAGAGAAATTGTACAATGGTTTCACACAATACACCACCTATAAGACTCTCGAATGAGAAAGTTTAAAAAAAATCGTAGGCGGCGTTTACGAGAAATTCGCGTCTTAAATTGATCGAAATAGCAAAATACCTTACTTTTCAAACTCAGATAACTTTTTTATTTTTTGATAGAAACTTGTCGCTATAGTACCATCTTGTAGATAATTCACGTGGCTATCAAACGATATAATACTTTAACTACTCTGTAATCAACCAATTGATACATCGTATTTTACGCATCGGTACCCATTTTTCAGAATTTTGTCAAACTTTGGATACTTTTCTTGACCACTTCCGGTGATTAGAGGATTTTTATTTATAGCTCATGGACTGGTTTGGACCTTCGACTTCATATTCCATAAGTTTCAGAAAAATCGTAGGCGCCGTTTTAAAGAAATAAGAACTCTACGATTTGACCAAAATGCGAAAAAAAGTGAAAAATCAAAGTTAACATTTCAGAATAAAACTAATATTGTTGGAATCGGATTGATGTCAGCTATCCAAAAATATAACTCATAATTCAAAATACCAAAAAATAAAAATTTTGGAAATTTTTGAAAATTTTCCAATTTTCACCAAAAAAATGAAAGCGACAAAGTTTCTAAATTGGACGTTTGTGAACTGCTATCTTCTTAGAAATGTCTCAAGCTATCCAAAAATGTAAATATCAGAGAAATCGGTTCACAATTACCAAAATTAAGGCCGATTTTCAATTTTCGTGCACGTTAAAGATTTAACGCATTTCCGCTATGCGCACGAATTTCGTTTTACATTTAAGCACTAACCACCACCCAGTTTCCCGAGAGAAAATCAAACTTCAGACCTCTATCTCTTATAGTTGCTGAGAAATAGGCAAAATGGAAAAAAAAAAAAAGAATAATAATAATAATATTAATCTTAGTAATTTCAATAGTCTTTCACCATTGAAAAATGGTGAAAGCCTAATAATAATTTTAACAAAAACAATAGTGTTTCACACAAGCTTCGCAGTGTGAAACCCTAACTAGATCTGCTACTGTCCCATGCAGATATGAAAGCTTTCATATTCACTGTCACTTCCTGTCACATGTCATGGGTCATATAAATAATCCAAAGAAGAAAAAATAAATCATTAAAATCGGTCACAATCTATCGAAATTAATGTGATTTTTCACTCGTAAACAACTTTGTCGACACGAAAAACATCAAAAGCGAAATTCGAATTTTTGAAATATTCAAATAACAAAACCACCCGTATCCCGTCTATCCTGAAATTGAAATGTATTAAATTTTAGACATAGGAGACGCACTGAACATACTATGACCTATTGTGTTTCTGCTCTGACCGATTTTTAGGTTTTCCTTCAAGGGTTCAGAAAACGTAACTCCCATGTCTGTAAGTGCAATATCGCAAAAGATCTATTGTTTTTTCACGTTTCAAGATGGTGTCACTTCCGGTTCGATCGACAAACTCCATGTTTTGTGTACGAATCAGTAATTACTTGTCTAGTATCGAAAAAAAAATTAGGTCATTCTGACCTTTATTGCGACGATTTTTTTGAAAAATTTGATTCTTAATTTCACCAAGGGGAGATAATTTAGAACATTTTAAAAGTCATTTTTCAAGTCGCATCAGTAATGTCTAGTTACATACTAAATTTCATGAAAATCGTACAACTATTAAAGAAGTTGTCAAGTTGGTTTCAACTTCCGGTTCGAAATCACAGCGACGAATTTTCGAATATTACAAAACTTTTAAAAATAAGCTCCCTCTGACCAGCTTAATCGTTCGCAATAAACGTTTGCCCCTTAAAATCGGCAAATTGCTAACTTTAAAGTGAGAAACATTACAACCGGGCGAAATTTTCTGTTTTATCACTCTTACAGTACCATTGATTACCAACCGATTATTACGAAACTTTAAAAATAAAACAGAAAGAGAGAAATGCGGCTTAACGTCCATTCGACAAAAACGAGGTCATTTCGGGACTAACATATGTCTTTTAATTTTATTGAAAAATTTCCCTTGCGCGTACGGGTCTTTAACCGTGGGAGGTAACCGAAGGACACGGGGAAAACCCACGCGGTTGGACACCATACTCCATGTCACGTGCAACCTGGAAATCGAAACGACGCCGGTTGACTCAATGACAGACGTTACGATACAGCGCGCACATGCTAACCATTCAGCCATTCAGCCTCCCTAAAATCGGAAAATTGCTGACTTATAGCAAGAAACATTTCAACCGGGCATTTCAATCGAAACAACGCCAGTTGACTCAATGACAGACGTTACGATACAGAGCGCAGGTGCTAACCATTCAGCCACGTAAGCTCCCTAAATTTGGCAAATTGCTGACCTACAGCGACAAACATTTCAACCGGGCGAAATTATCAACCGAATATTACAAAACTTTTAAAAATAAGCTTCCACTGACCGGCATAATCGTTCGCAATAAACGTTTCCCCCTAAAATCGGCAAATTGCTGACTTTAAATTGAGAAACTTGACAACAGGGCGAAAAAATCTGTTTTATCACTTTTACAGTACCTCTGATTACCAACCGATTATAAAAAAAACTTTAAAAATAAAAGAGAAAGAGAGAAATGCGGGTTAACGTCCATTCCACACAAACTAGGACATTTCGGGGCTCACATATATTTTTTAATTTTATTTTAAAACTTCCCTTGCACGTACGGGTCTTTAGGAGTGGGAGGAAACGAAGGACACGGAGAAAACCCACGAGGTTGGACACCATACTCCATGTCACATGGAACCTGGAAATCGAAATGACCCCGGTTGACTCAATGACAGACGTTACGATACAGCGCGCACATGCTAACCATTCAGTTATTCAGCCTCCCTAAAAGCGGGAAATTGCTGACTTATAGCAAGAAACATTTCAACCGGGCATTTCAATCGAAACAACGCCAGTTGACTCAATGACAGACGTTACGATACAGAGCGCAGGTGCTAACCATTCAGCCACGTAACCTCCCTAAATTTGGCAAATTGCGGACCAACAGCGAGAAACATTTCAACCGGGCGAAATTTTCTATTTTAACAGTTTAATTTGCACCGAATATTACAAAACTTTTAAAAATAAGCTCCCCCTGATCAGCTTAATCGTTCGCAATAAACGTTTGCCCCTTAAAATCGGCAAATTGCTGACTTTAAAGTGAGAAACATTACAACCGGGCGAACTTTTCTGTTTTATCACCTTTACAGTACCAGTACCATGGATTACCAACCGATTATTACAAAACTTTAAAGATAGGTTGCCAGG
This sequence comes from Patella depressa, assembly GCA_948474765.1. NCBI lineage: Eukaryota > Metazoa > Mollusca > Gastropoda > Patellidae > Patella > Patella depressa. The sequence continues at coordinate 32,548,065 of OX419719.1, read as the reverse complement.
CAACGAAACATACGCCCACAGCAGCTAAATCGTCCGGGCAGTCAACAAGGGTTGTCGCATATTTTTACTTTTTTCGGTAATGAAACATTTGTAATACTCTAAAAACTGATTAAGAGTAACAACTCATTATGTAATTATCAGAAAATCATTAGAATTTGATTGCTTTTTATAAAGTTTTACCCCACGCTAACAATTGAATTAGTATATATACATGAAACATTTAAAATCATGGATTTAGCTGTTCAGTTATCAAAATTCATTGAAAATCAATATACTTGTTCGTTTCAACACCTTAAACTCTGTGTATCAATCTGAAGTCAATCAGATGATAAGTTCGGCCTTTAAAGCGTCCACAAGACTTTTTGAAGTGATCAAGGGCCATAACTCTGGCACTAATTATCGGAAATCGCTGAAAATCAATAGGCTTCTTCGTCTCATGACCTTAAACACTGTGTATAAATTTAAAGCCAATCGGATATTAACTTTGGCCTCTATAGCGTCCACAAGATTTTTTGAAGTGATCAAGGACCATAACTCTGGCACTAATTATCGGAAATCGCTGAAAATCAATAGGCTTCTTCGTCTCATGAAATTAAACACTGTGTATAAATTTAAAGCCAATCTGATATTAACTTTGGCCTCTATAGCGTCCACAAGATTTTTTGAAGTGATCAAGGGCCATAACTATAGCACTAAATATCGGAAATCGCTGAAAATCAATAGGCTTCTTCGTCTCATGACCTTAAACACTGTGTATAAATTTAAAGCCAATCGGATATTAACTTTGGCCTCTAGAGCGTCCACAAGATTTTTTGAAGTGATCAAGGGCCATAACTCTGGTAGTTATTATCGGAAATCGCTGAAAAACAATAGGCTTCTTCGTCTCATGACCTTAAACACTGTGTATAAATTTAAAGTCAATCGGATATTAACTTTAGCCTCTAGAGCGTCCACAAGCAATTGTGGACGCCGGACCGACGGACGGACCGACGGACGGACGGACGGACGGGGGCGACGACAATATACGACCACATTTCAATGTGGGCGTATAAAAATAAAACAGAAGGAGAGAAATGCGGATTAACGTCCATTCGACACAAACTAGGTCATTTCGGGACTAATGTATGTTTTTTAATTTTATTTATAAACTTCCCTTACGCGTACTGGTATTCAGGAGTGGGAGAAAACCGAAGGACACGGAGAAACCCCACGAGGTTGGACACCATACTCCATGTCACGTGCAACATGGAAATCGAAACGACGCCGGTTGACTCAATGACAGACGTTACGACAAAGCGCGCGTAGGCTAACCATTCAGCCTCCCTGAAATCTGGAAATTGCTGACTTATAGCAAGAAACATTTTAACCGGGCGAAATTTTCTGTTTTAGCAGTTTAATTTGCACGGTACATTAATTACCAACCGATTATTACAAAACTTTTGAAAATAAGCTCCAACTGACCAGCTTAATCGTATGCAATAAACGTGGATGGGTGACCGCCTGGGAACACCGGGTGCTGTAGACGCCTTTTTGCCCTGAGACACAAAAGAATTTGAGTAAGCACAAGTATGGGTTCTGTCCACCTTCTCTCGTCTACGGCCACACCACGTTGAAAACACCAGTTCTCGTCCGATCACTGAAGTTAAGCAACGTCGGGCCCAGTCAGTACTTGGATGGGTGACCGCCTGGGAACACCGGGTGCTGTAGACGCCTTTTTAAAACCGACACCCCTCCCCCCCCCCAAAAAAAAAAAAATCAATAAGCGGGTAAATTCAGGAAAAGTATAACTACGGGTTGTGTCCACCTTCTCTCGTCTACGGCCACACCACGTTGAAAACACCAGTTCTCGTCAGATCACTGAAGTTAAGCAACGTCGGGTGCTGTAGACGCCTTTTTAAAACCGACAAAACCCCCCAAAGGTAAGTATAACTACGGGTTATGTCCACCTTCTCTCGTCTACGGCCACATCACGTTGAAAACACCAGTTCTCGTCCGATCACTGAAGTTAAGCAACGTCGGGCCCGATCAGTACTTGGATGGGTGACCGCCTGGGAACACCGCGTGCTGTAGACACCCTTTTAAAACCGACAACCCCCCCCCAAAAAAAATCAATAAGCGGGTCAATTCAAGTAAGTATAACTACGGGTTCTGTCCACCTTCTCTCGTCTACGGCCATACCATGTTGAAAACACCAGTTCTCGTCCGATCACTGAAGTTAAGCAACGTCGGGCCCGGTTAGTACTTGAATGGGTGACCGCCTGGGAACACCGGTGCTGTAGACGCCTTTTTGCCCCTAAACTCATTAATTTACCATTTTGTTGTCAGCGGCTTGTTATTCTTCCTATATGACATATTGCACGTTTCTGATTTCAAAGAGGGGTTGGGCGGCTGAATGGTTAGCACGCGCGCCTGCCATTGAGTTAACTAGCGTGTTTTCGAATGTCCGGTTGTACGTGACAAGGAGTAAGGTCGCCTGTCCAACCTGCCATTTTTAATTTTTTTCCGGCAATTTTCATTTCATTTTCTCATCCGTCTCATTACAGCAACAAATTTCGGTTATTTCCCTTTAGTTTTCAGATTATTGTTATGCCTGGGTGCAATGTTTCATACTATATTTAGACTTGTAATTTTGCGAGTTTTTGACCAATTTTGATTTGATTTGTAATTTTGCCATTTTTATTTTTTTTTCCGGCAATTTTCATTTCATTTTCTCATCCGTCTCATTACAGCAACAAATTTCGGTTATTTCCCTTTAGTTTTCAGATTATTGTTATGCCTGGGTGCAATGTTTCATACTATATTTAGACTTGTAATTTTGCGAGTTTTTGACCAATTTTGATGATTTTTTCTTCTTATCCTTTTATTTAGGATACTTGATACAATCAATGACACGTGACGATGAATATGAAAGCTTCCATATCTGCATGGGACAGTAGCAGATCTGGTTCCCTCTTGTCAGTGAGGCAGAACGGAGGGCCTGACAAGGACAGCTGTCTAGTCGTTCGGATGGGACGAAAAACCAAGGTCCCGTGTACACATTGAAGTGCACGTAAAATATCCCTAAGCAGTTGGAATTCGATACTGTTGAATAAGCTCTATACGATGAATAATGTGCAAATTGTAGTCACCCACGCTGCATGTTTCGCTTAACAATGACAGGTTGCAGTTTTCAATTTTCGATCCTTTTATTCTTCTACTCCTGATATTTTGGACTGCTGATCGATGGTTTCATATAAAAGACTATCGATAAGACTCTTTGTTGAAGAAGTTCCCAAAAAATATTATGTTGATTGAAGAGAAAAGGACCTTTAAAAATGCTCAAAATCGTAAAGATACGACTTTTTGGATTTTCGATCTCTTTTTATCTGCTATCCCTGACATTTAAAAACAATGATACAATGATTTCACACAACGGGCTAGCTATTAGACTCTCGATTGGCAGGAGTTTCACCACCCTCTCTTCATTATAACCGAAGTTATCGTGCCCTAAAGAATCAACAAATCAGCATATTTATCTCTGCTTACCCTAAGCAGAAAATGTTCATCTTTAAACTCAATCATGACATTGACCTAGTGAACGTCTACACCAAGTTTGAACATTCTAGCTTAATTAGAAGGAGAGTTATTGTGTTTCAAAGTCTCGGCCCTTCAAATTGCTACTACTTTTCATATTCACTTCAAAATGGAATCCATCAGTAGACCTAAATCAAAATTCTGCTCCCAGCGATTTTTAGGCCAACCTTCAAGGATTCAGAAAATATAACTCCCGTGTCTGTAAGTGCAATATCGCAAAAGATCTATTGTTTTTTCACGTTTCAAGATGGTGGCACTTCCGGTTCGATCGAAAAACTTCATATTTTGTGTACAAATCAGTAATTATTTATCTAGTATCCAAAAAAAAAATCAGGTCATTCTGACCTATATTTCGATGATTTTTTTGAAAATTTTGATCCTTAATTTCGTCAAGGGGAGATAATTCAGAAAATTTCTAATTATATTTTTGAAGTCACATGGGTAAGATCTACTTATATACTAAATTTCATGAAAATCGTACAACTATTAAAGAAGTTGTCAAATTGGTCTAAACTTCGGGTTCGAAATCACAGCGACGAATTTTTGAAATTCGAAAATGTGAAACTGCAGATGAGATTGATTTTTTTCAAGGTATTCAAAGAAAAAAGAATGAGTAAAATCGGTCAAAAAATAGCAAAGTTACGACTATGCATTGTCAGTTTTTTCGTTCGTAAAATTCGGTGATTTCGAATTCGCAAAACGTTTTCAAAATATATTTAATCAACCGCCACCACCCATTTTTGGGGGGGTAGGTCAAAGTTTCAGAAACATCCTATGGTTAGATTCTGCGAAATCCGATTTGCAGGAAAAACACAAAAAAAAAAATAATAATAATCTTAACAGAAACAATAAGCTTTCATATGAAATATGAAAGCTTAAATAACTAGATCTGCTACTGTCCCATGCAGATATGAAAGCTTTCATATTCATCGTCACGTGTCATCAATTATATCAAGTATCTCAAATAAAAGGATAAGAATAACAAACTATCAAAATTGGTCAAAAACTCGCGAAGTTACAAGTCTAAATATAGTATGAAACATTGAGTAATCTGAAAACTAAAGGGAAATAACTGATACTTGTGTTGCTTTAATCGGGATGAATGAGATAACTTTGAACAAAACTAAAACGTTTTGAATCAGGTTGAACTCAACTATTTGAATATGTACGTTAAATATGTAGATTTGGAAAATTATAAAGACATAATATCAAAATCGGTCAAAAACTCACAAAGTTACAAATTTAAATGTAGTGAGAAACATTGCACCCGGGCAAAAAATAATCTTTAAACTAAAGGGAAATAACTGAAACTTGTATAGCTGTAATCGGGCTTCCAAGATATGTTATATAATTATGGTTTCCAATATGTTTGGTTATAAGTAGGAAATCGTGACGACTTCTTAAGCATGTTTTAAACAAAGGGTCATAGACTGCAATATACAAGAATGGCACTCTGCAATAAAAAAAACTGGCCAGAGATTTCTATGCAGAAATTAAATAATTGTTAGAACCAGAAAAATATTTATCCACTATAATAAATAAGCAACATAGAGAAAATGAAATGAAATTGAATGGGGTTTAACGTCCTACTGTTCTGCTCCTACAATGGGCTAATGAAGACGGGCATACGCCATAAAGTGTGCAATGAGGGAAATTTTACCCGGTCAGCGGCGTTACGGCCTACGAGGTTGGTAAGGCGACCATACTCCTTGTCACGTACAACCAAGAATTCGAAAAAAGGCCAGTTGACTCAATGACAGACGTTATGATACAGAGCGCACGTGCTAACCATTCAGCCACGCAACCTCCCTAAAATCGGCAAATTGCTGACCTACAGCGAGAAACATTTCAACCGGGCCAAATTTTCTATTTTAACAGTTTAATTTGCACGGTACCTTTAGTTATCAACCGAATATTACAAAACTTTAAAAAATAAGCTCCCCCTGACCAGCTTAATCGTTCGCAATAAACGTTTGCCCCTTAAAATCGACAAATTGCTGAATTTAAAGTGAGAAACATTACAACCGGGCCAAATTTTCTGTTTTATCACTTTAACAGTACCTTTGATTACCAACCGATTATTACAAAACTTTAAAAAGAGAAAGAGAGAAATGCGGCCTAACGTCCATTCGACACAAACTAGGTCATTTCGGGACTAACATATGTTTTTAAATTTTATTTAAAAACTCCCCTTGTGCGTACTGGTCTTTAGCCGTTGGAAGGAAACCGAAGAACACGGAGAAAACCCACGAGGTTGGACATCATACACCATGTCACGTGCAACCTGGAGATCGAAACGACGCCCGTTGACTCAATGACAAAGGTTACGATACAGCGAGCACATGCTAACCATTCAGCCATCCAGCCTCCCTGAATTCGGAAAATTGCTGACTTATAGCAAGAAAGATTTCAACCGGGAGAAATTTTCTGTTTTAACAGTTTAATGTGCACGGTACTTTAATTACCAACCGATTATTACAAAACTTTTGAAAATAAGCTCCAACTGACCAGCTTAATCGTATGCAATAAACGTTTTGCCTGAATTGAAAGTTCTGCACAGAGAAAGTTCAACTCGATTTCCCGGCGTGGTTCCCTTGTCAGTAAGGCAGAACGGAGGGCCTGACAAGCACAGCTGTCTAGTCCTTCGGATGGGACGAAAAACTAAGGTCCCGTGTACACATTGGAGTGCACGTAAAATATCCCTAAGCAGTTGGAATTCGATACTGTTGAATAAGCTCTATACGATGACTAAATGCGTAGATTGTAGTCACCCACACTTCATGTTTCGCTCAACAATGAAAGGGTGCCGTTTTCAATGTTCGATCCTTTTGTTCTTCTACTCCTGATATGTTGGACTGTTGATCGATGGTTTCATATAAAAGACTACCAATAAGACTCTTTGTAGAAGAAGTTCCCAAAAAATAGTATGTTGACTTTACGAGAAAGACCTCTAAACATGCTCCAAATTGTAAAAATACGACTTTTTGGATTTTCAATCTCTTTTTTTCGGCTATCCCTGATATTTAAAAGAAATGATACAATCATTTCACACAACAGGCTACCCATTAGACTCTCTATTGACAAAAGTTTCACCGCCCTCCCTTCATTATAACCGAAGTTATCGTGCCCTAAAGAATCAACAAATCAGCATGCTTATCTCGGCTTACCCTAAGCAGAAAATGCTTATCTTTGAACTCAATCATAACATTGACCTAGTGAACGTCTACACCAAGTTTGAACATTCTAGCTTAATTAGAAGGAGAGTTATTGTGTTCCGAAGTCCGGGCCTTTCAAATTGCTTCTATTTTTCATTTTCAATTCAAAATTGTGACCATCACATGACCGAAATCAAAATTCTGCTCCCTACAATTTTTGGGCCATCCTTCAAGGATTCAGAAAATATAACTCCCGTGTCTGTAAGTAAGATAGCAAAAAAGCCTTAGGGATTTTTCATGTTTCAAGATGGTGGCATTTCCGGTTTGATCGACAAACTCCATATTTTGTGTAGGAATCAGTAATTACCTGTCGAGTATCGAAAAAAAATTTCACGTCATTCTGACCTATATTTCGACGATTTTTTTGAAAACTTTGATCCTTAATTTCACCAAGGGGAGATAATTTAGAAAATTTCTAATTGTATTTTTGAAGTCACATCGGTAAGATCTACTTCTATACTAAATTTCATGAAAGTCGTACAACTATTAAAGAAGTTGTCAAATTGGTCTAAACTTCCGGTTCGAAATCACAGCGACGAATTTTCGAAATTCGAAAATGTGAAACTGCAGATGAAAATGATTTTTTTCAAGGTATTCAAAGAAAAAAGAATTAGTAAAATCGGTCAAAAAATAACAAAGTTACGACTATGCATTGTCAGTTTTTTCGTTCGTAAAATTCGGTGATTTCGGATTCGTAAAACGTTTTGAAAATATATTTAAACAACGTTCGCAGCCCATTTTTGGGGGGGTAGGTCAAAGTTTCAGAAAGATCCCATGGTTAGATTCTGAGAAATCCGATTTGCAGAAAATACACACACAAAAAAAAAAATAATAACTAGATCTGCTACTGTCCCATGCAGATATGAAAGCTTTCATATTCATGGTCACGTGTCATTGATTGTATCAAGTATCCTAAATAAAAGGATAAGAAGAAAAAATTATCAAAATTGGTCAAAAACTCGCGAAGTTACAAATCTAAATATAGTATGAAACATTGCACCCAGTCATAACAATAATCTGAAATCAGCCGTGGGAGGAAACCGAAGGACACGGAGAAAACCCACGAGGTTGGACACCATACTCCATGTCACGTGCAACCTGGAAATCGAAACGATGCCGGTTGACTCAATGACAGACGTTACGATACAGCGCGCACATGCTAACCATACAGCCATTCAGGCTCCCTAAAATCGATAAATTGCTGACTTATAGCAAGAAACATTTCAACCGGGCATTTCAATCGAAACAACGCCAGTTGACTCAATGACAGACGTTACGATACAGTGCGCAGGTGCTAACCATTTAGCCACGCAACCTCCCTAAATTTGGCAAATTGCTGACCTACAAGGAGAAACATTTCAACCGGGCGGAATTTTCTATTTTAACAGTTTAATTTGCACGGTACCTTTAATTATCAACCGAATATTACAAAACTTTTAAAAATAAGCCCCCCCCCCCTGACCAGCTTAATTGTTCGCAATAAACGTTTGCCCCCTAAAATGAGCAAATTGGTGACTTTAATGTGAGAAACATTACTACCGGGCGAAATTTTCTGTTTTATCACTTTTACAGTACAGTACAACCGATTATTACAAAACTTTAAAAATAAAAGAGAAAGAGATAAATGCGGCTTAACCTCCATTCGACACAAACTAACATATAGATGGGACGAAAAACCAAGGTCCGGTGTACACATTGGAGTGCACGTAAAATATCCCTAAGCAGTTGGAATTCGATACTGTTGAATAAGCTCTATACGATGACTATGCAAACCATTATTAATCGATGAAGGTGTTAAAATGTACACAATATAAACAGTATTAATCTAAATCAATAATTATTTAGTTTTAAAATAGAAAACAAATAATTATATCAAATCAAACCTATTCAATTTCAATTAATATGAGGACTGGCTGCAAAGTTCTAAGCCTATGTGTGCAAGACCTATATATTGTTGATGTTTCCTTTTATTTTTCTATATAGTTTCCATCAAAGCTCAATTTTTTCATCAGTTATTTACGGTGATTTTGGATTCGCAAAACGTTTTGAAAATATATTGATTCCAAGGCCACCACCCATTTTTGAAAGGAGGCTAACCAGAAAAGTAAAATAGATCACAAAATCACGAAGTAACACAGCTGTCAAGGTCAATTTTTTCATCAGTTGTTTTCGGTGATTTTGGATTCGCAAAACGTTTTGAAAATATATTTATTCCAAGGCCACCACCCATTTTTGAAAGGAGGCTAACCAGAAATGTATTGATTTCCCAGATTTGAGACAAAATCGCGAAACTGCGATCCATTTGATTATTTTCAAGCTGTTAATCGGAGTTATTCACGCGAAAACAACTTTGTCGGCACGGAAAACATCAAAGGCGAAATTTGAAATTTTGAAATTTGCAAATACCAAAAATTCGACAATGAGCTAGGCTATCCCCAAATGTATTAATTTCAAAGATAAGAAACGAATTCAACAAACTACGGTCTGTTCTGATAATTTACATGCCCGTTAATGTCCATTTTTCACTATTTCTGATATTCAATTCAATATGGTGACTATCCATTGACTTAAATCAAAATTCTACTGCCAACATTTTATAGCCATCCCTTCAAGGATTCAGAAAATATAACCCCCGTGTCTGTATGTAAAATAGCAAAATGGCGTTTGAGGTTTTTACATTTCAAGATGGTGGCACTTCCGGATTGAGCTACAAACTCCATTTTTTGTGTACTAATCAGTGGTCTCGTAGCTAGTACCTAAAAAAAAAATTCAAGATGATTTGACCTATATTTCGTCGATTTTTTTGAAAATTTCGATCCTCAATTTCTCCAAGGGGAGATAATTTAGAAAATTTCCAAAGTATTTTTTCAAGTCGCATCATGAAGGTTTACTTACATATTAAATTTCATGAAAATCGTAAAACTACTAAAGAAGTTGTCGAGTTGGTCTAAACTTCCGGTTCGAAATCACAGCGACGAATTTTCGAAATTCGAAAATCCGAAATTGCAGATTTGAAGTAAATGTCTCAAAGTACTCATAGAAAAAAGAATTAATTAAATAGGTCAAATAGTCACAAAGTTACAGCATTGTAGGTCAAAAGCATTCGTTCGTAAAATTCGGTGATTTTGGATTCGAAAAACTTTTTGAAAATATATTTAATCAAGGTTCGCACCCCATTTTTGGGGGGGTAGGTCAAAGTTTTAGAAAGATCCTATGGTTAGATTCTAAAAAATATCCCTAAGCAGTTGGAATTCGATACTGTTGAATAAGCTGTATACGATGACTAAATGTGTAGATTGTAGTCACCCACACTGCATGTGTCGCTTAACAATGAAAGGATGCCGTTTTCAATGTTCGATCCTTTTGTTCTTCTACTCCTGATATGTTGGATTGTTGATCGATGGTTTTATATGAAAGACTACCAATAAGACTCTTTGTAGAAGAAGTTCCCAAAAAATATTAAGTTGACTTTACGAGAAAGACCTCTAAACATGCTCCAAATTGTAAAAATACGACTTTTTGGATTTTCAATCTCTTTTTTTCGCCTATCCCTGATATTTAAAATAAATGATACAATGATTTCACACAACAGGCTAGCTATTGGACTCTCTATTGACAAAAGTTTCACAGCCCTCCCTTCATTATAACCGAAGTTATCGTGCCCTAAAGAATCAACAAATCAGCATGCCCATCTCTGCTTACATTTGGCAGAAAATGCTCATCTTTGGACTCAATCATGACATTGTCCTAGTGAACGTCTACACCAAGTTTGAACATTCTAGCTCAATTAGAAGGAGAGTTATTGTGTTTCAAAGTCTCGGCCCTTCAAATTGCTACTACTTTTCATTTTCAATTCAAAATGGTGACCATCACGTGACCGAAATCAAAATTCTGCTCCCTATGATTTTTGGGCCATCCTTCAAGGATTCAGAAAATATAACTCCCGTGTCTGTAAGTAAAATAGCAAAAAAGCCTTAGGGATTTTTCATGTTTCAAGATGGTGGCACTTCCGGTTCGATCGACAAACTCCATATTTTGTGTAGGAATCAGTAATTACTTGTCGAGTATCGAAAATTTTTTTTAGGTCATTCTGACCTATATTTCGACGATTTTTTTGAAAACTTTGATCCTTAATTTCACCAAGGGGAGATAATTTAGAAAATTTCTAATTATATTTTTGAAGTCACATCGGTAAGATCTACTTGTATACTAAATTTCATGAAAATCGTACAACTATTAAAGAAGTTGTCAAATTGGTCTAAACTTCCGGTTCGAAATCACAGCGACGAATTTTCGAAATACGAAAATGTGAAACTGCAGATGAAAACGATTTTTTTCAAGGTATTCAAAGAAAAAAGAATTAGTAAAATCGGTCAAAAAATAACAAAGATACGACTATGCATTGTCAGTTTTTTCGTTCGTAAAATTCGGTGATTTCGGATTCGTAAAACGTTTTGAAAATACATTTAATCAAGGTTCGCACCCCATTTTTGGGGGGGTAGGTCAAAATTTCAGAAAGATCCTATGGATAGATTCTGAGAAATCCGATTTGCAGAAAACACACAAAAAAAAAAATAATAATAATAATAACTTTAACAGAAACAATAAGCTTTCATATGTAATACATATGAAAGCTTAATAATCTTAACAGAAACAATAAGCTTTCATATGTAATATGAAAGCTTAATAATAATTTTAGTAATCAGACGAAAGTCTGAAAGCCTAATAAAAAATAATAATTTTAGTAATCTCAATAGGCTTTCAATACCCAGACGATTTTTCATGTAAAATATTAATGTTATTTTCAACGGACTGTGTAATCAACGATAAACCACCTATCCCTTACTATGGCGAAGTATATTGTCGCGTGCAGTTTAACTGTATCATTCCGAGCATGGATATGCCTCCAGTTATAATATCAATCATACATACCATTATTGATATTGGGGATGCTTTCTTCGTGGGGGTATGGGACCAGACTATATCAAAGCGTAGCCAACTCGTGTATGATGACGATTAATATTATTCTATGTAATGTACATGAAACGGCTGTCTCAAAGTCTGTTGTGGAATTTTGAAAATGGAATAGTTTTAGTATCAGCACTACAATTTGATTTCTTCTTCATTTGAACTAATTTAACGTGAATTGTAGTCAAAAATGAAATATCGCAATAACTTTTAGAATTATCTCGATATATAGTGATAAAGCGATATTTGAGATCTCAGATATAATTTTATCACCTGACCTAATTATCGCAATATATCACCATCCCCGGGGTATCGCTGCAAATTAGGTCCAATTTGGAGCTTTGTTACGCGGTTAGCTATTGGTTATGGCTGGTCCTTAATAAAGTTATTGATTATGGCTGGTCCTTAATATAGTACTTTTGGTGCAGTTAAAACACACTTTCGAGAAAACCAAACAAAGATTACAAACTGTTTCATTCGTTTTTAACATGTCCGGTTAATCATCACACCCGGTACAATACCCAACAAAGATTACAAACTGTTTCATTCGTTTTTAACATGTCTGGTTAATCATCACACCCAGTACAGAAAATGCACTGTCAAAGTTTTTAACCCGTAGCGATAATAAATTAACCTTTCAAATAATTTCTCACCACTGTTAATTAACTCACCTTATCTACAGATTTTAGCATTTTCAAATTTTAGCCGCTTTGTATCAGATTTGTTGCGATAATTAGAATCTTAGAATTAACTTAGGAGATGTTAATGCCGCAAAAATAGAAATCTTTTGTCACTAGATAGGGCTTTCAAAAGTTTCTACAAAATGCGAAAAGCCCGTAATATTTTCGGAGCTTTTCAGAAAACGGGTGTTCATCTAACTAATTTCAACAAAATACATAGGTTTTTAAAAGATCGAAGTCTGTAGAATGTTCACAAAAAACGGAGGATGGAGGATCAGAAAGGTCAACAACTATAGAAATTACCAAGAAATGATAATATTTGGGTGCTTCAGAAAATGGAAACGGGCAATGGAAACGAAAGACAACAACGGAACAAACTATGGAAATGAAAATATAAAGAAATGAGCTATGCATACATCGACTCGGCCAATAAAACTAATTTACCCAACAGTTGGATTTTGGAAACCCAATTTAGCTTTAGTATTCTCCATGTCCTTTAATAATGCATTCTGTGGTCTTGTTAAATACTTGACAATTTGTCCTATCCACCATACAGAGGGGTTCTCATGAATACGAAATAATCTGGTTGCAAGATCTGCTGGTACAGCTAGAGGCATAAAATCCGGACGAGGATACATACTGTCAACAATTGGTAGCTCCACAACTTGGACATTTTCTATAACATTTAACGCTGAAAAACCAATTATATAAAATATTTTTAATATCAGGGTTCTAAACGGTCCATTTCATCTAAAAAGTATAATATTCTAGTGTAATAATTTTACTTTAAAGATAGGTTGCCAGGCAATGAAACATACGCCCACAGCAGCTAAATCGTCCGGGCAGTCAACAAGGGTTGTCGCATATTTTTACTTTTTTCGGTAATGAAACATTTGTAATACACTAAAATCTGATTAAGAGTAACAACTCATTATGTAATTATCAGAAAATTGGCCTCTGGCAGTAATTATCGGAAGTCGCTGAAAATCAATAGGCTTCTTCGTCTCATGACCTTAAAAACTGTGTATAAATTTAGCCTCTAGAGCGACATTTTTTTAGCCTTTTTGATTATATTTTGAATAAATATTAAACAAGGTAGAATATAGTTAGAAATGCGGAAAAAAATATTTAGATTGGGGGGGGGGTGGATGGCCTAGTGGTCTGGAGTGCCGCGCTTCGACCTCTAGCTGGCCGGTTACCTCTGGCTTGCGGCTGTCGTTTCGAGCCCTGGTGTGAGCGTATGTGGCAAGCGTATTATTGAAATAAAATTAAACCATATGTTAGTCCCGAAATGACCCAGCTGTGTCGAGTGGTCGTTAAACCCCATTTCTCTCTCTCACTTTATTCCAGTATTGCGGCCTGTAAACGACAAACATAGCCTCAGGGTGTGGGGACATGCAATTGTCGTCCTTAGGCTATAAGGAATACATATCCCAAGTTGAAGGACGATCCATTAAGAATCGTGGCCTGTAGGCAACACAAACAGACACGAAGTAAAAATGGGCATAGGGGTCATCCTCAGGGTATAAGGAATAGGTATGCAAAGTTTTAAAAGGATCTGTTAAGAATTGCATCCTGTAGGCGAACACAAGACACACAAACATTCGGCGTGGCTCTGTCCCAGGGGGTCAGGCATGCACCAAAATTAATAGTGGTCAGCCTTAAGGTATAAGGAATAAGTATAAAACAGTTTTAAAATTAACAATTGTGGCCTTAGGTGACACACAGACACACAAAAATAAAATGGGCGTGGCACTGTCCCTGGGGTTGGACATGCACCCCAAACGATAGGGATGTTCTTTAGGGTACAAAAAAAAGCCTGCAAAGTTTCAAGATGATACGTAAAGAAATGCAGGCTGTAGACGCCAAACAAATACAAAAAATGGGCGTGGCTGTCCTTGGGGGTCGGGCATGTCCCCCAAACGATAGGATCATCCTTAGGGTATAAGGAATAAGTTCGTAAAGTTTCAAGATGATCGATTAAAAATTGTGGCCTTTAGGTGACACACAGACGCACAAAAAGAAAATGGGTGTGGCTCTTCCCCTGGGGGTGGGGCATGCACTCCAAACGATAGATAAATTAAACGATTGCGATAAATTAAACGATTGCACGTTGTACAGTCCTTAACATACCCAACATCATTCATACATAGCCATGTCAATGACAGAAGACACCCACGACAATGAAGTGAGCCGTAGCAATGGAAAATTCTCAGTCGCGTGACGTCAGAGCGGTATTTTCCCCGCGAGCGCCTCCTGTAAACAAACGGTAATTTCGCTTACATATCGATAATTTTTGAGCTCGAATCTTTGCAGATATTGAGATTGATATTACACTATTACAATCGTAGATTGAAGTGACTATCCGATTTCACGCTAAAGTCACGTGATCCGAAACCCCTACGTTTATAAACAGAAAACATGGATAACAAACTCGCATCTCGCTTTCATAAACTTTATAATAAAAACAAACATGGCCAAGGCAAAGTAAACTTCAGCGAATATTAATAGATTAGAATGAGGAAGTTAGTAGTAGGGTTGGGGCAATAATGACTTTTTTCGAAATTTTTAAAACAAAGGGTGTTTTCTATGGCCAAATAGACTGAAAAAAAACGAATCTGGAATATTTTTTGTCGAAAAATCACTTTTTACGTTGGTGCATGGCCATTTTATAAAATGGCCGCCAAAATGGGGCAAACATGACAATTTTCTAAGAAATTCATATATATTTGATAGGCATTTGCCTTGTAATATATCATTTCATATGTTTTAGGGACCGGAGAGTTCAAATTTAGTGAAAAAACTTTTAATCTGATAATCCAATATGACGGAATCCAAGATGGCGGCCATCTTCTTCCAAAATGGCGATCAATATACATAAATTTGGTAGGCAATCGCCTTGTAATATATTATTTCATTTGTTTTAGGGGCCAGAGAGTTCAAATTTAGTGATAAAATTTAGATCTGATAATCCAATATGGCAGAATCCAAGATGGTGGCCATTTTCTTCCAAAATGGCGACCAATATACAAAAACTTGTGTTTATATGTCTAATCTAATGTTTTCGTGATCACTGAGTTCAAATCCTGAGAGGGAATTTATTTTCGAGCATCAGCTGTAGAGGAAATCCAAGATGGTGGCCATTACTCCCCAAAATTGATGTCTTAAAATGAACTTTGCATTCAGTGGATTAAAGACAGCCAGTATTTTCCAGAATGGCGGCTGTAAACATTATTCTCCAAACAAACCTAGCGGGAAGAAATACTATATAACCTCCAATTCTCAACAAATCAAAATTTAAATCGTGTTGTTAAACACATTGTTGTATTTTTTGTCGAAAAATCACTTTTTACGTTGGTGCATGGCCATTTTATAAAATGGCCGCCAAAATGGGGCAAACATGACAATTTTCTAAGAAATTCATATATATTTGATAGGCATTTGCCTTGTAATATATCATTTCATATGTTTTAGGGACCGGAGAGTTCAAATTTAGTGAAAAAACTTTTAATCTGATAATCCAATATGACGGAATCCAAGATGGCGGCCATCTTCTTCCAAAATGGCGATCAATATACATAAATTTGGTAGGCAATCGCCTTGTAATATATTATTTCATTTGTTTTAGGGGCCGGAGAGTTCAAATTTAGTGATAAAATTTAGATCTGATAATCCAATATGGCAGAATCCAAGATGGTGGCCATTTTCTTCCAAAATGGCGACCAATATACAAAAACTTGTGTTTATATGTCTAATCTAATGTTTTCGTGATCACTGAGTTCAAATCCTGAGAGGGAATTTATTTTCGAGCATCAGCTGTAGAGGAAATCCAAGATGGTGGCCATTACTCCCAAAAATTGATGTAACGTAAACTATCTCGGAAAAATGGGGTGTCAAGAAAATCGTCGTATGATTTCATACATTTAGTGGACTTAACCTTACTTTTACTCAGCTTCCTAGTCTTTGGCGTCAGTCTGACCAGTCTATTTTGAATGACACAGATAAGCGGGTCAGTTTTTATAAGGACAAATATTGTGTCTCTGAACCACTCTACTTATAGCAAAAAACATTTCAACCGGGCGAAATTTTCTGTTTTAACAGTTTAATTTGCACGGTACTTTAATTACCAACCGATTATTACAAAACGTTTGAAAATAAGCTCCCACTGACCAGCTTAATCGTTTGTAATAAACGTTTGGCCTGAATTGAAAGTTCTGTACCGAGAAAGTTCATCTCAATTTTCCGGCGTGGTTCCCCCTTGTTAGTGAGGCAGAACGGAGGGCCTGACAAGGACAGCTGTCTAGTCGTTCGGATGCGACGAAAAAACAAGGTCCTGTGTACACATTGGAGTGCATGTAAAATATCCCTAAACAGTTGGAATTCGATATTGTTGAATAAGCTCTATACGATGACTAAATGTGCAGATTGTAGTCACCCACACTGCATGTTTCGCTAAACAATCAATGAAAGGCTGCCGTTTTCAATTTTCGATCCTTTTGTTCTTCTACTCCTGATATTTTGGACTGTTGGTCGATGGTTTCATATAAAAGACTACCGATAAGACTCTTTGTAGAAAAAGACCTCTAAAAACGCTCCAAATCGTAAAAATACGACTCTTTGGATTTTCGATCTCGTTTTTTCGGCTACCTCGGACATTTTAAAAAAATGATACAATGATTTCACACAACAGGCTAGTTATTAGACTCTCGATTGACAAGAGTTTCATCGCCCTCCCTTCATTATAACCAAAGGTATCGTGCCCTAAAGAAACAACAAATCAGCTTGTTTATCTCTGCTTACCCTTGGCAGAAAATGCTCATCTTTGAACTCAATCATGACATTGACCTAGTGGACGTCTTCACCACGATTGAAAATTCTAGCTCAATTAGAAGGAGAGTTATTGTCTTCCAAAGTCTCGGACAATCAATTCAAAATGGCGACCACCAGTTGACCTAAATCAAAATTCTGCTCTGGACCTTTTTTAGACATTCTATCAAGGTTTCAGAAAATATAACTCTCATGTCTGTAAGTAAAATATCAAAAAAGCCTTATAGACTAGGCCCGATTCTGGAAAAAGGCTCTAATAAAAGATAATGAGGCAATTTTTAGTAGGATTTGGTACCCATTCTTTTTTACCTATTTCAAGGGTGCTGATTCCGAAAAAATAGGATACCAAACTGAAAAAAGTGTTTTGACGCAAAAAATTGAAAAACAAAATGGCCACCAAAATTGCATCAAATTGTGACGAGCGTGCACGGTATTTTTGTCTATAATTGTATTAATCCTTTTTAATTTTTTGAAATATTTACTTTTCGAGACATTAAAAGAATGCTGATCATAAATATATAGGATTTCAACATATAAAAAAAAAAAATTGGGCACCCCAAAATTTGAAAAACAAAATGGCCGCCATAGTGATGTTATCTATGCATGGTACATCATCTACTGAGACTGAATTCTTGTTGATAATCTTTTGGAATGTGATTTTGTCAGACATTTTATAGATGCTATAAACAACAGTGAAATTGTTTACCAAGCTAAAATAACGTTTTTTGGACCATCAGAAATAAAACAAATTGTTTAAAGAAATTATTTTCGTTATGAAAATACTGATTTGTTTTCATATTAACACATTGTAAATTTATACCAGTACACTCTACAATGATACTTTTGTTTTCCCCTCAAGGTAGAAAACTGCCTTTCATTGGAAATACTTCTATTTTATTTATATTTTAAAAAAAAAAAAAAAATTTTTTTCAAAATTATTATTTTTTTACGATAATTATGCTTACAAAGTTATTTTTAGTTGTGTAATGGTTTATATTACCATGTAAAGCAATATGTAAGATGACTGAGAACAGTTGCGGTTGTTTTGAATGTTAATTTTACAAAAGTTGTCCTGAATGGATTGACTTCAGTGGAAGATTCTCATCTGTAGTCATTGATGGACAGGCACGAGTTCTCTCAATTGGAAAGCCAGCGAATGCAACATCGTCTGGTGATCTGGCAGATGCATTAACCAGTTCAATCTTCCGATCAGGCACAGCATACGATCGCATTGATGGTCCCAAAAAACAAGGCCAATACGACGTGTTGTGGAAGGTAGAGATGTGCCACTTCCTCACCCATGGACCAACTTCATAGCTCTTCCTGATAACAAAGCTGACCTTGATCGTTTCTTATCAGAAGAGCTAGAATGTATGATTTGGTTTACACGGGTTCCAAAAGAGAATGTTTTAGGTGGTATCGGATCTTGAGCCATGAGTTTCGAATTGAAAAGAGATGTTGAATTTTTTGTCTCCGAACTTAATTTGTTCCATTCTCTTATTGACGATGGTATGAAAGAATTATAGAAGATATTTGTTTTGCATTTATATTCGGGTAGGCTTGTTTTTCGGAGATTATAGTGTGCACTTTTTGTCAAGATTAAATCATGGAGATAGGATGGAGAAAGGCCGTTTATAATTTTATAAATGAATTTGAGTTTATGTCTTCTGCGTCTCTCTTTTAGCGTAATAAAACCGGTTTCTTTATATAACAGTCTATAACTGGTACCCTTTACAGCACCACATATGGACCTAAAGGCATCCAGTTGTAGGTGCTCTAATTTGTTAGCTAGTTGGTCTGTGCAGTTGTCCCAGATGACGTCGCAATAATCAAAATGGGGTAGGATAAAAGAGATATAGATAGTTTGTAACGATTTCCGGTTAAGTCTGTATTTAAGGGATCTTAAACAATTGACAGATTTGCTGGTTTTTTTCTATAACGTCGTTAATGTGTTGGTTCCATTTACAGTTTTGTTGAAAGGTCAAGCCTAAATGTTTATGATGGGGGAATTCCTTGATGGGAACATTATTTAGAGTGAGGGTAGGTAAAATGGGATTTTGTTTGGTTGTCAGTGCTAGTGTTTCGGTCTTCAGTGGGTTGAAGGATACCAGCCATGTTTTAGCCCACGCGATAATTTTATTCCTGTCATTGTTTAGAATATTCGCGCATTCGGTAGGGTCATCAATTTTCAGATAGAGGGAAGCATCATCAGCAAAGAGTCGAACATTTGATGAAATATCATTCACAACGTCATTGATATAAATGAGAAAAAGGAGGGGACCGAGAACAGAGCCCTGTGGCACGCCCGGGGCAATGATTTTCGCGCTGGAAGAGACACCCCCAGCAACAACTGATTGTTGTCTTCCCTCTAAATAGTTGTGAAACCATTGAAGGATGTCTCCCCGTATCCCCGCAGCTTCAAGCTTGTGACAGCATGCCAGACCTTGTCAAAAGCTTTACTGATGTCACAGAACACTGCTCTCGTATAGAATCCTTGATCAATGGCTTGACAAAAGTAGTGTGCAATATCTGTAAGTTGGTAAAAACAAGAATCACAATGCAAAAAGCCACTCTGGGGGTTAGTTAATATCAGATATGTCTTATATACTAAAATCTAATAACTAATAATGTTAAATTGTTCATAGACAGGTTACACACTCTATAATTAATGCTCAAAGTCTGCCATTTCATCATCTTCAAAATCATTATCTACATCGGTGAATAAGGGAGATTTCAGGTTCCAATGAATCCTCATGAATATCTGAAATTTCTGTGCTGAAAGGATCGTTGTCAGCTTCGAAGAGTTTCAAATTAGATCTTACAGTATATTTTTTTGTATACCTTTGAGAGCAGAATTTACATAAATTTATCTCTTTAGTTTTACCATTTGGAACACAACTAACATGGTTAAATAAGGTTTAATAGTTTATATAGATGAAAGTAAAAGAGAAAAAGAAAATTCCAGTAAATAATTGTAATTTTAGTATTTTTCAGTTCTAAAAATAGATTTGAAAATTCCCAACACTGAAAATTCCCGGAAAGTTTTTCCCTGGAAACTTTCCAAAATTCCCGGAAAGTTTCACACCCTTTGCAACCCTAGTGATTATGCGTTACCAAATTGCAAAGCATGACTTCAGAAGTTTCACATGACTTTTATAAATGATATTTGTCTGTTTCACTTGATAATTTGTGTTGATTGTTGATTGTTTAACAAAAATTTCCATGATATTTTCTTTCTAAAGGATTAAAAGTATTCATGAAGATATGCACTTGTGTATTTGTATATCAATACATTTTAGGGTACAATGACGTCAGTTAATCAGAAAGAACAGGTTTAACGACTGTGACAGTTTCACAGATGATGTGCACAAATACCACTAGTAGAGACGAATATGACGGGCATTTTGTTCTTTATATTTTGTGATTCAAAAACATTATGATCACCTTGATGTCCAATAGTTTTATGAACACCAGTGTTTTAATGTCTTGAAAAAGTCACATTTAGAAAGAATATCAACAAGAATACAATCTGGTGATGTACCGTGCACAAATAACATCATTTTAGGCGACTATGGCGGCCATTTTGTTTTTCAAATTTGCGGGTCCCAAAATATTTTTAGGTTGTAATCCTATTTATTCATGATCAGCATTCTTTGGATGTCTTGGAAAGTCAATATTTCAAAAATTAAAAAGGATTAATAATACAATTATAGACAAAAATACTGTGCACGCCCGTCACAATTTGATACAATTTTGGCGGCTATTTTGTTTTTCAATTTTGAGGGTCAAAAACACTTTTTTCAGCTTGGTATCCTATTTTTTCGTAATCAGCACCCTTGAAATAGGTTAAATAACCTAGATACCAAATCCTACTAAAAAGTGCCTCTTGCTTTACTTTTATCCAGAATCGGGCCTTTTCGAAATTCGAAAATCCGAAATAGCAGATTTGAAGTAAATGTTTTAGGATACTCAAAGAAAAAAGAATTAGTAAAATAGGTCAAGTTTGGCCTCTATAGCATCACAAGGTTTTTTGAAGTGATCAAGGGAGATAACTCTGGAAGTAATTATTTGAAATCGCTCAAAATCAATAGGATTCTTCGTCTCATGACCTTAAACAGTGTGTGTGTATTTAAAGTCAATCGGGTATTTTTCTTATTCGGATTATTTATATGACCCATGACATGTGATAGGAAGTGACTGTGAATATGAAAACTTTAATACCTGGGTGTCGTTCTTCAAAACGATTGCATCCTACAATAGTTGTAACAGCTACAATCAACTTTACTACTATTGTAAGTAACAGTTTAATTGCCTTCCTCAAAGCTATTGTAAGGGAATTGTAAGTCTAGCAATTGTAAATCGTGCTATTGTAAACTTACAATCGTGATCTTCCGGCAAACGTAGGCTTGCTCCACATCAATAGGTGGCCGTTTTATGGGAATGAGGGTCCCGTCAACGCACCCCAACACTTTCGGAAATCCCCCGATTTCGTAAAAACCGATCATGGTTTGTGGGGCGGTCTCCAACGTGGGAAAGGAGATGTTGTCGAGGACATTGATAATTCCCTCGACTGTTGGATGAAACACCCGAGAGACGCTCGACTTCGCCGTGCCGTGGATGTCCCCCAACTCCAAAAAAAATCCCCCTTTCGCAAGAAATCTTAGCGTTATCAAGACTTTGTTTTCAACGCTGAGTGCGTGAGAACGCATTGTGTCGGAAGACAGACGTGGTTCCAGCATGTTAATCAGCTTAAAAATTGACAACCTCGTCATTATAGCGGGAGAATATATCAACATCAGAGAAGACATCTAAAACACGGGTCCTGTCCCTGAATATCCTATCAGGACCAATCTTTCCCTTCTTTTGTTGTTGTATTGCAACAAATAACGCTATTTTGCATTCCACTACAATCGATTGTAAGTATAGGTTACAGACGGTCATAGTAACTTACAGAATTGATTGTAACTTACAACTATTGTAACTTACAATTGCTTTGAGGAACAATGTGGTGATTGTAAATAAAAGTTACAATTGGATTGAAGTGACTTACAACTATTGTAGGGTTAAAATCGTTTTGAGGAACGGGGCCCAGCTTAGCAGATCTAATTTACATTATATCTCTGTTGATAGCCTCGTTTGTCACACAATTAGTTTCTCTGCAATATTCTTATAATGCGCTGGTTAATTGGGCTTAAAACTAGATATGGCATCACCCTTTGATGTTTTTAACCAGTATATATGAGAATGTACGCTTTTCTTAAACAATCGACTATTAATTATAAAACTGTCTATTATTTTTAATAGTAAAACTGTCCATTATTTTTAATAAATAATGGACAGTTTTATAAATAATAGACGATTAAAAATAATGGACAGGTTTACCAATAATAGACACTTATGTTAAAGAGAGATTGCCAGGCAACAAAACATACGCCCACAGCAGCTAAATCGTCCGTGCAGTCAAAAAGAGTTGTCGCATATTTTTACTTTTTTCGTTAATGAAACATTTATAATACACTAAAATATTATTATCAGAAAATCACTGAAAATCAATAGGCTGAGTATAAAATCAAGATTTTTTGAAGTGATCAAGGGCCATAACGCTGGCACTAATTATCGGAAATCGCTGAAAATCAATAGGCCTCTTCGTCTTATGAACTTAAACACTGTGTATAAATTTAAAGTCAATCGGATATTAACTTCGGCCTTTAGAGCGTCCACAAGATTTTTTGAAGTGATCAAGGGCCATAACTCTGGCACTAATTATCGGAAAACGCTGAAAATCAATACGATCCTTCGTCTTATGACCTTAAACACTGTGTATAAATTTAAAGTCAATCGGATATTAACTTTGGCCTCTAGAGCACCCACAAGATTTTGTGAAGGGATCAAGGGCCACAACTCTGGCACTAATAATCAGAAATCGCTGAAAATCAATAGGCTTCTTCGTCTCATGACCTTAATCACTGTGTATAAATTTAAAGCCAATCGGATATTAACTTTGGCTTCTAGAGCGTCCACAATTGCTTGTGGACGCCGGACCGACGGACAAACCGACGGACGGACGGATGGGGGCGACGACAATATACGACCATATTTCAATGTGGGCGTATAAAAACAGAGTTTTTATGTTCCAATGTGATCAGTCAAATTGCTTATCGCTCATAAGTTAAAGCAGAAAATTCTCAACATCAAACTTAGTCAAGGTAATAACATAATGAATCTATATTTGAATTTTGTCGCTCTCACTTCACTATAGTCAAAGTTATCGTACCCAAAAGTATCAACCAATCACATTGCTTATCTCTGCTTACAGTAAGCAGACAATGCTCATCTTCGCACTTCGTCATGGCATTGACCTAGTGAATGTCTTAACCAAGATTGGACATTCTGCCCCAATTAGAAGGAGAGCTATTTTGTTTCAAATCAAATTGCTCATCGCTCTGCTTATCCATGAAAGACAATGCTCATTGTCGAACGTATTCAAGGTATCGATGTAATGAAACTATACACTAACTTTCATCACTCTGACTTAATTAGAACTGAAGTGAAAGTGTTCGAAATCAAAAACGAATCAAATTGCTTATCTCTGCTTACCCTTAGCAGAAAATGCTCATCTTCGAACTCCATCAAAGCATTGACCTAATAAAGACCCGCTAGCAAGGAGGTCGGGTGTTCGATCCCTGCATTGGCCGAGAAAATTCATCTTGATTTTCCGGCGTGGTTCCCCCTTGTCAATGAGGCAGAACGACTGTCTAGTCGTTCGGATGGGACGAAAAACCAAGGTCCCGTGTGCACATTGGAGTGGACATAAAATATCCCTTAGCAGATGAAAGCTTAAATGTGAAACCCTAAATATTCTATGATTAAGTATTGGTTATGTTTAACAAAAGGACATAAACACAGAAAAACAAATAATACCTCCGGTAGTAAATTGTCCTCCTCCCATAATCCCAAATAATAATGATAAAAATATGCCTAGTGGCTATTACGAAATACGGATCGATATCAAACTTGGTAAATAAAATACCTGTCTTATTGCATTTCTTTTGTAAATAACCACTAATGTTATTAATTATTATTAAAACAGCATAGTTAATACTTACGTCCCCAATGTTTACTTGAAATGCCCACTCGGTCTGTACATGTTTTACTCAGAGGTAAAAAGACGGATTCCCATCCATGTGAAGCATACCGCCATCCTTTTGATTCTAAGACTAATGTCCTCTTGGTAGCATAAGCCACAATAAAGCAATACACTACATGGTGTAATTGACAACCATAGCCACATCCTTTATGTAGATTACACACAATTTTTTTCGCTAACGAGCAGTTTTCTGGATTCTGAATAACAAATATTAAAATTTGAATAAGATTATTATCATTGTTGCCCACCGTGCATAAAGAATTACAAACCAGCTGCCCAAAATCATCATTTTGTTTTTTTGCTTACTATATTGAAGATTCAGACTTGGCAAGCCTCATATTAACTAGATTGTGTTGATTTTATTTTTACAAAACACAATCAGAGAATACTTTTAGAATAAAACCAGTGATTGTTTCCCACCAAAATCGTGATCTGTTACTGTTTTTACTAATCGCTATATGCCTCTTAACATTTTGATTTCATTTTCCTTTATATTTGGACTACATTGTTTCAGTTCTGATCTGGATTTGGGAAACATAGTACATGTATATTATATATCTTCTTGACGTTTCACTGTGAGCAGGGCAGAATCGTTCCAATAGGTAATTGGTCTCTTGATTTGTAAACGAGAATTCGGTGTTGCCTCGTATATTTATTCTGTTGTAGGTAATAAAAGCAATTACAACTTACAAGGCACTAAAAATTGATTAAGAGTAACATTACTAACAATCCATTAATTAATTATAAGAATTTAGAAGGTGTCACAGCTCCATTGTCTCAGTAATTGACCGCCATTGGCTAATTCAGTTTTTCAGCCCTAGATTAATTATTTATTGTTCGATTTGTATAAAACAAAGTTCATATGCTCCGTTTTTTTTGTTTTTTTTTATAAACAATATTTTATTCAGGATGTCTGAATGGGATTGGGGAACAGGCTTAATTGTCTCAATTGTCTTTTTTTTGTTACCAATAATGTTATCTGTCGGCAACGGAAGTGGCGTAAATTTACCAAAACTAACAAAAACTACAATTTTGACAGTTAGGTACCATTTTTCAAAAGAAAATATTATTTTATCTTAAAACTGATATAACTAAAAAAGTGTGTCCTATAAAGGCGCAAAAAATGTTTTTTAAATTTCTATTTCATTTTCTTGCAAATTGGATTAAGAGGTGAAAAAAGGCGTAAAATTGACCTATTTACAACCCATTCAGGCTTTTCAGATTTTAAAATATTTACATAGCTTTTATAAACTTGTAGCTATAATCCATACGAAGAGAATGTATGTGAAAATTAGTTTGTAATATAAGCAGTTGCCGAGAAAAGGGCAGTTTCGCATAAGTCACTGTTTTCGTAATTTTGCCTGTAAAATAGTCAATTATTAATAGATATTCACAAAAGTGGCATCATTTGATTCAAAAAGCAAGTATGCGTCATATCAAGTTGATTACAATTTACAATTACCTCCGGAAGTGACGTAATTTGGTCAAAAACTGCCTTTTTAACTTTTAAAATCGATATTTTTTCAACCAAGAATTATTTAATATGTAATAATAATATTAACTTTTGGTTTAAATTCACATACTAACAAACTCATACGGCCATATAGATATCATAAAATTGTTTCTAACTGGTTCGGTTGTCAAGATATAGGCGGTTTTCTAAAAGTCACTTTTGAAAGTTTTTGGCCCATATAAGTGTCAATTAAAGCCTACTGTCATACACGATGTTATAAAACTAATTTCATGTTTTTAGTATCACCGGAAGTTATGTCATTTTGGCAAAAACTGTATTTTTAGCCTTCAAAACAGATATTTTATTCAAATGAGTCTGATTTGTAATGTTTTTACAATTATGATATTTGATGCCAATCAACAGATAGAATGGACCCATACGATCATACAGATGCCACAAAATCGTTTTTAACTTGTACGGTTGCCGAGAAATAGCCGATTTTCAACAAGTCACTTTTTAAGGTTTTGGGTCTATAAAAGTGGCATATATTATTCGATTTGCATAAAATTTTTACCATGTGTGGACTTATGCCATTTCTGATTTCATAAAAGTAATTGAACATTTTCATAAAGGGTAACTTGGCACCGGAAGTGACATGTTCAAGGGTACCGTGGCACCAGTGAAACTCGTCTTGTATTATTATTTTTTTTTGTGTGTGTGTTTAATCCACAAATCGGATTTCTCAGAATTTAACCAAAGGATCTTTCTGAAACTTTACCTATCCCCCCCAAAATGGGTGGTGGCTCTTGATTCAATATATTTTCAAAACGTTTTACGAATCCGAAATCACCGAATTTTACGAACGAAAAAACTGACAATGCATAGTCGTAACTTTGTTATTTTTTGACCCATTTTACTAATTTTTTTTTCTTTGAATACCTTGAAAAAAATCATTTTCATCTGCAGTTTCACATTTTCGAATTTCGAAAATTCGTCGCTGTGATTTCGAACCGGAAGTTTAGACCAATTTGACAACTTCTTTAATAGTTGTACGATTTTCATGAAATTTAGTATATAAGTAGATCTTTCCGATGTGACTTCAGAAATATAATTAGAAATTTTCTAAATTATCTACCCTTGGTGAAATTAAAGATCAAAGTTTTCAAAAAAATCGTCGAAATATAGGTCAGAATGACCTACATTTTTTTTTCGATATTAGACAAGTAATTACCGATTCGTACACAAGTTATGAAGTTTGTAGATCGAACCGGAAGTGCCATCATCTTGTAACGTGTAAAATCCCTAAGGCTTTTTTTGCCATTTTACTTACAGACACGGGAGTTATATTTTCTGAATCCTTGAAGGATGGCCTAAAAAACGTTGGGAGTAGAATTTTGATTTAGGTCAATTGATGGTCGCCATTTTGAAGTGAAAGTGAAAAATAAAAGCAATTTGAATGGCCGAGAATTTGGAACACAATAATTCTCCTTCTAATAGAGCTAGAATGTTCAAACATGATGTAGACGTTCACTAGGTCACTGTCTTGAGTGAGTTGTTCAAAGATGAGCATTTTCTGCCTAGGGTAAGCAGAGATAAGCAAGCTGATTTGTTGATTCTTTAGGGCACGATAACTTTGGATATAATGAAGGGAGGGCGATGAAACTCTTGTCAATCGAGAGTCTAATAGCTAGCCGGGGTAGCCGAAAAAAGAGGTTGAAAATCCAAAAAAGTCGTATTTTTTACAATTTGGAGCATGTTTAGAGGTCTTTCTCAAAGTCAACATAATATTTTTTGGGAACTTCTTCTACAAAGAGTCTTATCGGTAGGCTTTTATATGAAACCACTGATCAACAATCCAAAATATCAGGAGTAGAAGAACGAAGGGATCGAAAATTGAAAACGGCACCCTTTCATCTATTGTTAAGCGAAACATGTAACTTCTAGAATTATGGCCCCTGATTGTCTGAAAAATCGCCCTTTTTAGCTTGTGGTCCCTCTGGATGTCAAAATTATTATCCGATTTAAAAAAAAACAGTTTGATTATATCACAGTTACATGTTATTGAAGAATGAGTATAAATTTCGGACCGAAATTGACAGACAAAATGGCCGCCGTTTGTACGCGAATAGTGTGAAAGTATGTTAAATCAAGGTTGTGGACCCTATAGACGTCACAATTATAATTCGATTTTGATGAAACTTGAAATACATGTTTATAACATAAAGATCTTAGTTCCATTGCATATTTGCCATTTGCGCACATCGGATCATAACTTCCTGATTGTACGAAAAATCGCCTTTATTAGCTTGTGGTCCCTCTGAAGTTCGCAGTTATTACCTTATTTAAAAAAGCGTTTGATTATAAGAACCAAACAAATTCTAATGATTTTCTGATAATTATTTATTATGCGACAACTCTTGTTGACTGCCCGGACGATTTAGCTGCAGTGTGGGCGTATGTTTCGTTGCCTGGCAACCTATTTTTCTATAAATTGTAACCACACCGACGGCTATCGGCACAGTGGTAAAAATCTGAACGCCTTGTGTTATCAAACACTCGGATCATTTCTGGACAACGTCCGGGAAAATAAATGCTGTGTCTAAAAACTAGACCCCTTTTAAATCTAAATGGTGGTTTTCATTTCTTTTTAAAAAAAGGGTTGCCAGGCAACGAAACATACACCCACACAGCAGCTAAATCGTCCGGGCAGTCAACAAGAGTTGACGCATATTAAGTAATTATCAGAAAATCATTAGAATTTGTTTGGTTTTTATAATGTTCTGTCCATCCTAACGTTGAGTATACGAAACATTTAATATTATGGATTTAGCTGTTTAATTATCGATTTTCAAGAAATTCGCACTCAACCATCATTAATGTGTAACGGGGATATAGTCAAATGTTGTTTTTTTTAATTCGGAATAAAATTGTGACCTCCATAGGGTAAAACAAGCCAACAGTGAGGCTGATGTCCCCCGCCGAAATCCCAAAATAAATAGAAGACACATATTAATTAATCGCACATTTATTTTTTTCAATGTATCGAGCAATCAAACTGTACACGAAGTGTCATCCAAAAGTGTTTCATAAAGAAAAATGCTAAAACCGATGAGAAAAATGAAAATGTACCCTAGTTAGGGGGACCCTAAAGGCAGACAAAAGGGCCCCTCTGGCCAAGGGAAAGGGCCCTCGTGTCCAAGTCAATCGTTTCAATACACTGTTACTGCCGAATCCATTACTAAATGAGAATGCAGTCATTGTATTGGCATAAAAATCATCAATCAAGATGAACCTAAGATATCTTGTCACAAAGTATCAACCAAACAAATTGCTTATCTCTGCTTACCCTAAGCGGAAAATGCTCATCTTCGAACTCCATCAAGGCATTGACCTAATAAGCATATACACCAAGTTTGAACATTTTAACTCAATTAGAAGGAGAGTTATTGTGTTCCAAAGTCTCGACTACTCTCGACCAATCAAATTGCGTATCGCTCTGGTTACCTTGAGCAGAAAATGCTCATTATCGAACTTAGTCAAGGTATTACTGTAATGAAACTATACACCAAGTTTCATCACTCTCACTTAATTAGAACTAAAGTTATCATGTCCCAAAGCATCAACCAATCAAATTGCTTATCTCTGCTTACCCTAAGTGGAAAATGCTCATCTTCGAACTCCATCAAGGCATTGACCTAATCAGCATATACACCAAGTTTAAACATTTTAACTCAATTAGAAGGAGAGTTATTGTGTTCCAAAGTCTCGACCAATCAAATTGCTCTGCTTACCCTGAGCAGAAAATGCTCATTATCGAACTTAGTCAAGGTATTACTGTAATGAAACTATACGCCTAGTTTCATCACTCTCACTTAATTAGAACTAAAGTTATCATGTCCCAAAGCATCAACCAATCAAATTGCTTATCTCTGCTTACCCTAAGTGGAAAATGTTCATCTTCGAACTCCATCAAGGCATTGACCTAATCAGCATATACACCAAGTTTAAACATTTCAACTCAATTAGAAGGAGAGTTATTGTGTTCCAAAGTCTCGAACAATCAAATTGCTCTGCTTACCCCGAGCAGAAAATGCTCATTATCGAACTTAGTCAAGGTATTACTGTACTGAAACTATACACCAAGTTTCATCACTCTCGCTTAATTAGAACTAAAGTTATCGTGTCCCAAAGCATCAACCAATCAAATTGCTTATCGCTGCTTACCCTAAGCAGAAAATGCTCATCTTCGAATTCCATCAAGGCATTGACCTAATCAGCATATACACCAACTTTAAACATTTTAACTCAATTAGAAGGAGAGTTATTGTGTTCCAAAGTCTCGACCAATCAAATTGCTCTGCTTACCCTAAGCAGAAAATGCTCATTATCGAACTTAGTCAAGGTATTACTGTAATGAAACTATTCACCAAGTTTCATCACTCTCACTTAATTAGAACTAAAGTTATCGTGTCCCAAAGCATCAACCAATCAAATTGCTTATCTCTGCTTACCCTAAGCAGAAAATGCTCATCTTCGAACTCCATCAAGGCATTGACCTAATCAGCATATACACCAAGTTTAAACATTTTAACTCAATTAGAAGGAGAGTTATTGTGTTCCAAAGTCTCGACCAATCAAATTGCTCTGCTTACCCTGAGCAGAAAATGCTCATTATCGAATTTAGTCAAGGTATTACTGTAATGAAACTATACACCAAGTTTCATCACTCTCATTTAATTAGAACTAAAGTTATCGTGTCCCGAGGCATCAACCAATCAAATTGCTTATCTCTGCTTACCCTAAGCGGAAAATGCTCATCTTCGAACTCCATCAAGGCATTGACCTAATAAACACATACACCAAGTTTCAACATTCTAGCTCAATTAGGAAGAGAGATATTGTGTCCCAAAAAGTGTGACGGACAGACGGACAGACAGACAGACAGACAGACAGACAGACAGACAGACGGACGGGCCCATTTTAATAGTCCCCCAACTTTCTTCGAAAGGCGGGGGACAATTAATATCGTTCTACTGACGTTTACTTTAGAAACGTTCAGATTAGTTGTTCCAAGAACGTCAACTGAATCACCTGATTCAACGTTATTTGTCACGCCTGGTCAGACAAACTGTAGACGTCAGTAAGTTATGTTCTTCTAGCGTAACTTTTGTAGCGTTTTAAATTATGATTCTTTGAACGTTGGTAATATATTTGTTTGTGACTTTATATTGATTATATTGAATTTCAGTTTTTAAAACGCTCTGTTTTCCTAATTTAAAAACGTTGAAATTAAACAAAAACATGATTTTTCGTACAATCAGGGGCCATGAAGTTATTGTCCAATGTGCCCAAATATCGAAAGAAACCGCGACCTTTGGGTTATAAACTTACATTTCAAATTTCATCAAAATCGGATTAAAATTTTTCGGACAATCAGGGGCCATAATTCAGGAAGTTACGATCCGATGGGTGTAAATATCGAAAGGAACCAAGATCTTTGGGTTATAAACATGCATGTCAAGTTTCATCAAAATCAGTTCAAAATTGTGACCTCTACAGGGTCTAAAACTTTGATATAACATATTTATAACATACTTGCGTACAAATGGCAACCATTTTGTCGGTC
Organism: Patella depressa; assembly: GCA_948474765.1. Classification (NCBI taxonomy): domain Eukaryota; kingdom Metazoa; phylum Mollusca; class Gastropoda; family Patellidae; genus Patella; species Patella depressa. Next base: position 32,516,576 of record OX419719.1, on the reverse strand, counting down.
TGATTTTCACGAAATTCAAACTCATTCTTCATTACCATGTAACGGTGATATAATCAAACGGTTTTTTTTTTATATCGGATAATACTTTTGACCTCCAGAGAGACCACGAGCTAAAAAGATAGGTTGCCAGGCAACGAAACATACGCTCAGAGCACTAATTTTCGGAAATCGCTGAAATTCAACAGGCTTCTTTGTCTCATGACCTTAAACACTGTGTATAAATTTAAAGTCAATCGGATATTAACTTTAGCCTCTAGATCGGACGCCCGGCCGACAGACGGACGGGCGGACGGACGGACGGACGCGACGATAATATACGACCACATTTCAATGTGGGCGTATAAAAAGCGATTTTTCGGACAATCAGGGGACATAATTCAGGAAGTTATAATCCGATGGGCGCAAATATCGACAGGAACAAAGATTTTTAGATTATAAACATACATGTCAAGTTTCATCAAAATCGGTTCAAAATTGTGACCTCCATAGGGTTCACAAGCTAAAAATGCGATTTTTTCGGACAATCAGGGGCTATAACCCGTGAATATCGAAAGGAACCGAGATCTTAGGGTGATAAACCTATATTTTAAGTTTCATTGAAATCGGATAAAAATTGTGACCTGTAGACTGTTCACAAACAATTGTGGACGGACGGAAGAACAGGGGTGACGACAATATACGTCGACATGAAAATGTGGGCGTATAAAAACATCCCGAGAAACTGAACGGTCGGAAAGTAGACGATCTAGGTCAAAACTAAGCGGCGTTTCGAAATCTACACGGTAGCACAAACTGGACGGTTTTTGATGAATCTTGACGGCATTTAACAGATTCTAGACGGCAATCTATTAACTGGATACGTGTATTAGATTCTAAACGGTAAGGGTAGTCTCTTTCCTTTTTTCATAAAATCTGGACGATACCCGGTCCGTAGTGTTATACAAGAGCTAAATCTGATTATTGCAAGTCTTTATTTTAAGATGTCATAGAAATTATAAATTAAATTTTTATTTAAACAACACGCATAAAATCAACTCTGTAGACCCCCGGATGGCTGCGATTGAGCTTGGATTTAAACAGGATTTCATAGATTGATTTAATTTCAAATGGCGTCGTGAGAGAATATTAATCATAACGAGGCTAAATGATAGAGTGTACGAAGCCAGGCCGAGTAATTAGGTCAACATGCTGTTGGTATTATACGCTTTTTTGTCACTTGCGTTTCAGTAAAATTATGGAAATTGATAAACATCGCAGCTAGCATCACCCAGCTGAATTGCAGCCCCATCGGATAACTGTTTTCTGTTTGCCTGTTTCGGGAGTTACCTAATGTACAAGAATACACGCGGGCAACGGAAGAAGTCGGCTATTGTATCATTTTTACAATACTGCCTAACTGATTTGGTCCATTCCTTTAAAACTGTTAAATTCCTTTCAAACTTTCTCTTCTTATCTATATATTAAAAGTCTTAATTCTAATTTGTAGTAGAAAATAAATGTAATACGTGTTGAATTGCAACCCCATCTCAAACCAAATAGGCTAACGGTACAACAGTCATTGAAAACATTACTTGGATAATCGAGATTATGTAGGTGTCAATCAAAGGATTCGGAATGCAGTAATTTGACTGAAATTTTCAACATATTATTCTCCTTTCATCATCTATTTTTGAACTGTTATAAAAATCTCCCATAATGTATCTTTAAGGCTTGGTATATATATTAATATTTGGAGATATTTATTTATGGCGGGGAGTACAACATGATCGTTTATTTAGTGACTATAAATGGTATAAATATTGTGATGTAATTGTCAAGATATTTGGAGGTATTTATTTATGGTGGGGCAGCCTACATATCTATATTATTGTTGTCACATTTCGAATCAAATAATGCGGCACATCAGTTACCGAAATAACGCACAACTCCGTTGAGGTAGTGATAGGGTCAAAACAAAGTTCAGGAAATAACAATTAGTTTTTGTTGAACTAGATCTTCAGGCCTATCCTACGATGAAAAATGAAAATGTTCTACCGAGCCCTTTTCAAGAAGTTCACAATTTAACAAATAACTGCAAAATTATGTGATTTCGGAAAGACTACCCATGTAAAAACTGCTTCCAATCACTCGAATTTCGTCAGATGAGAAATTATTCATTCATGTTATCCATCGAAATGTAACATTGGTAAATGGATACAGCGCCTGTGATTCGCATACGCAAACATAAGATGAGTAAGCAATAATATACGCATTCTTATAGTCGTATAATAGTGATCTTTCATTCCTGAGGTAAAAATTAAAATGCGATAAAAACATGATATAACATTCGGCTCTTTTTTGTTTCGGACTGGCGGTGGCATCGGGTGTACAGATAATGTTAACGCAGAATTTCAGAAAAGAACCACCACGGTCTAGGCCGACTTTTATCATGTAGTCACCCACAGACTTAACCCGGAAAGCTATCACGTGATCGACCAATCCGGTCAAATCATGGCAGTATGCCACAGACCTTTTCACTTTTGATGTATCTTCATTCAAGGACGAATCAAGATCGAGCATTACAGTGAGAAAAATGACTCAAGACCTCTGTCTCTCGCACGCAATGTGTCAATAGCCCCTGATTTCACGGAACCACAACCCTTCCATGAACGAATGAACGTTAGAGCCTTTCCGTTTGATTTAGCGAAAGGCCAAGCGATGTGTGGAAACGCCCAATCTCATCGACAGAAAGAGCTGCACCCCTTGTTCCTATTTTGATCGTACAACTGTCGCTGGTTGAGGCCCTCTATTTTATCAATTCCGATGCTGCAAGATCCGCGGCCCGGGGTACATCCTTGATATTTGCTAGAAGGTTTTCCCGAGCGTCATTAGGCATAGCGGTGCATGGCTTTGGATGATTAATTCCTTTACCAACTCACTGAAAGCACCGTTTGCAAACAGTTATCGGCCTTGGGGATGCCAAACTACCTTCTCGTCTTGGCTGAGATGGTCGACCTCGAGGAAATGGTGGTTGTTTGAACCCACAAATAGCGCATGGAAGACGGGAATCATCAGATGGATCGAAATTTTCGATGTAAAACTTTCTAACTCGGCACAAGAGTTTTTTCGCCGGCAATTTCAATCGTACTAGCACCTTTATGGAAGCAAATTAGACATACCTTCCGTCTGTTTTCTTCGTGGCTGCACTTCTCTCGAGGCATTTTGGCGACGAGGCAAATTGCGTGTTGTAATTGACGGTAGCTACATCAGGACAATGCACGCTTTCAGAATTTTCCAGGCAAACTATATTTTTCCCGGAAAATATCGGCCGCGAACTGTCCCGGACGGTCGATCTCCAAATGCGGGGACACTTTTTGCCAAAATCTGTGTCGTCTCGCATCAGTGGACATCAGATGACGTCCACGTCAATGAATACTTTTTGTTTCTATCGGGAATGTTGAAATTTGTCACTCGAAAACCGTTGGCCAATTTTAATTTTGCGGAACTTGGTCAAATTTCCTACTTTTTTGTTCAACTATGAATTTCTAGAAAAGGGCTCGGTAAAACATTTTCATTTTTCATCGTAGGATAGGCCTAGCGGTGTAGTTCAAGAAAAACTAATTGTTATACCCTGAACTTTTTTTTAACCCTACCACTACCTCAACAGAGGTGTGAACGGCCTGTCGGCCTGCCCGCCTGCCCGTAGCTGGTCAATTTCACGTCGGGCTGCCCGGAAAAATTCCCCACCAGCCCAGTTGTCAGTCTGATAAAAATTGACAGATTAATCTACTAATAGGGTTGGGGCAATAATGACTTTATTCGAAATTTTTGAAACACAGAGTGTTTTCTATGGTCAAATAGACTGAAAAAAAAACGAATCTGGTATATTTTTTGTCGAAAAATCACTTTTTACGTTGGTGTCTAAAATGGCCGCCAAAGTGGGGCAAAAATGATAATTTTCTTAGAAATTTATATATATGGTAATCGCCTTGTAATATATCATGTCATATGTTTCAGGGGCTGGAGAGTCCAAATTTAGTGAAAAAAGTTAGATTTGATAATCCAATATGGTCGTGATGCAGTCGTGCAACAGTGGTGGAATCATCGTAACATCGCCATGACAAGGCAATAAGGACTCAGAGCGCTTGGTGGGGTCGCGGTCAACGTGTGAAGGTTGTGGTGAAGACGCCATGAAGGCACCGTTGCAAATGTTACAATTTTCGCAGCGTCTTTTAAACGTGTGTACTGCGCGTGTGCTACGTTCATAGAGATGTTACCACGCTTATCTCGCGACCCGCGCGACCCACCACGTTCTCTCGGTTTTCCAGGTCATATGGCAGGACCTTGGCGTTTGCTTTGAACATACTCAAAGCAAACGACGTGACTCAGCGATCAGTGGCGACCATGGAGACCACAGAACGATATCTCGCGTTTTCACAGCGCCCATGGTGATCTTGACACGCTCTGAAAAAAATTTTTGTCGCCGTAACAGCGCAATAAGGACTTTTGCGACCCCATCACGTTCTCGCAGCCTTCTAGATCATATGAGCATGTTCAAAACAAACGTCGTGGCTCGGCGATCATTGGCGACCATGGAGACTACAGCACGATATCTAGTGTTTCCACCGCGCTGTTACCATGCTTGTGGCGATCTTGACTCGCTCTAAGACCATTTTTGTCGCAGTAGAAGCGCAGTAAGGACGCAACCCCAGTCTGACGGGGGTATAACTAATGCTAGATTCCCACTTCGCGCGACGACTGAAAACGTGGTTTGAACCTATCAGGTCTAGCAATCAACGCAATTAATTGTCGATCGTGATCATCGCATCAGATCGTATTTAGTCGTAACAAAACGCGAAAGATCGCATTTAATCCTGCTTCCATATCGTGGTGATTGGGATGCACCTTGGGCAAAACAAACACCACGCTCTTTTGAGATGCACTGCGATCTATCACGATCTGTGATGCTCTATCGGGTACCATTGCTCACTACATGACACGAATGAATCACGAACGCATATGAGTATTCCTGCTTTCTATAAAACAGTAACAACCTTTACTGAAAAGGAAAATGAGTATATCGTTGAGAAATATGGTATTGTACAGCAAACACCCTATAAAGTTCATGTCACCCAGAAGGAGGGTCCCCGGACAGCACAAGTGCCAAGATGAACACTGCTGTGGACGCTGGGTACTCAGCAAGAGATCGATAAGTGTCTCCAATGGCAAGGTGCTTCAGTGTCACTGCCACATTCAGTCCAGGTGAGAGGGATTGCCTCTGGACCGCTTTGGTGTTAACCATGTGTAGTTTTGGAATGATATTTTATCCTCCAGACTCAATTGGTTGTCTAAAATTTTTAGAACTGCCCCCCTCCCCCCGTGAGCTATGGTCGTACCCAGAATTGCCTGACTGCAACTCTCCTCCCCGTTTGTTGTTGAGGTTGTTGCTGGCGTGACTATGGCTCATCTTCTTGTTTGGCGATACTGTAAGCATATACAATATAAATACCGCAAATGTCACGTCATCATCATCCTCAACTCCTTTCATCATCAATTGTTGTGAGTTGTAGACGTTCAGGAAACAATGAAGCCCATGGTCGGACGCGCTTTTCATATACCGAGTCAGGGTCGAATCGTACCTCAAATCGTAATCACGCCCCCATCATTCTCAACTGTCATCATCAATGGTTGTGGCTTGTTCATATACCCGTCGTGATCCAATTGTACTTTAAATCGTGGTCACTCCCAATTCCCATCGTGAACGACATATCCTAATGCAACAGAGCGCATCGGTTTTTGATGATCGTATCGGTACATACCAGGTCCTGGGCTCCGTAGCCGCATGTATCCATAGTAGTGTCTAGACAATGTCGATTAGCAGACAACCTACAACAATGTGTTTAACAACACGATTTAAATTTTGATTTGTTGAGAATTGGAGGTTATATAGTATTTCTTCCCGCTAGGTTTGTTTGGAGAATAATGTTTACAGCCGCCATTCTGGAAAATACTGGCTGTCTTTAATCCACTTAATGCAAAGTTCATTTTAAGACATCAATTTTTGGGAGTAATGGCCACCATCTTGGATTTCCTCTACAGCTGATGCTCGAAAATAAATTCCCTCTCAGGATTTGAACTCAGTGATCACGAAAACATTAGATTAGACATATAAACACAAGTTTTTGTATATTGGTCGCCATTTTGGAAGAAAATGGCCACCATCTTGGATTCTGCCATATTGGATTATCAGATCTAAATTTTATCACTAAATTTGAACTCTCCGGCCCCTAAAACAAATGAAATAATATATTACAAGGCGATTGCCTACCAAATTTATGTATATTGATCGCCATTTTGGAAGAAGATGGCCGCCATCTTGGATTCCGTCATATTGGATTATCAGATTAAAAGTTTTTTCACTAAATTTGAACTCTCCGGTCCCTAAAACATATGAAATGATATATTACAAGGCAAATGCCTATCAAATATATATGAATTTCTTAGAAAATTGTCATGTTTGCCCCATTTTGGCGGCCATTTTATAAAATGGCCATGCACCAACGTAAAAAGTGATTTTTCGACAAAAAATACAACAATGTGTTTAACAACACGATTTAAATTTTGATTTGTTGAGAATTGGAGGTTATATAGTATTTCTTCCCGCTAGGTTTGTTTGGAGAATAATGTTTACAGCCGCCATTCTGGAAAATACTGGCTGTCTTTAATCCACTGAATGCAAAGTTCATTTTAAGACATCAATTTTTGGGAGTAATGGCCACCATCTTGGATTTCCTCTACAGCTGATGCTCGAAAATAAATTCCCTCTCAGGATTTGAACTCAGTGATCACGAAAACATTAGATTAGACATATAAACACAAGTTTTTGTATATTGGTCGCCATTTTGGAAGAAAATGGCCACCATCTTGGATTCTGCCATATTGGATTATCAGATCTAAATTTTATCACTAAATTTGAACTCTCCGGCCCCTAAAACAAATGAAATAATATATTACAAGGCGATTGCCTACCAAATTTATGTATATTGATCGCCATTTTGGAAGAAGATGGCCGCCATCTTGGATTCCGTCATATTGGATTATCAGATTAAAAGTTTTTTCACTAAATTTGAACTCTCCGGTCCCTAAAACATATGAAATGATATATTACAGGGCAAATGCCTATCAAATATATATGAATTTCTTAGAAAATTGTCATGTTTGCCCCATTTTGGCGGCCATTTTATAAAATGGCCATGCACCAACGTAAAAAGTGATTTTTCGACAAAAAATACAACAATGTGTTTAACAACACGATTTAAATTTTGATTTGTTGAGAATTGGAGGTTATATAGTATTTCTTCCCGCTAGGTTTGTTTGGAGAATAATGATTACAGCCGCCATTCTAGAAAATACTGGCTGTCTTTAATCCACTGAATGCAAAGTTCATTTTAAGACATCAATTTTTGGGAGTAATGGCCACCATCTTGGATTTCCTCTACAGCTGATGCTCGAAAATAAATTCCCTCTCAGGATTTGAACTCAGTGATCACGAAAACATTAGATTAGACATATAAACACAAGTTTTTGTATATTGGTCGCCATTTTGGAAGAAAATGGCCACCATCTTGGATTCTGCCATATTGGATTAACAGATCTAAATTTTATCACTAAATTTGAACTCTCCGGCCCCTAAAACAAATGAAATAATATATTACAAGGCGATTGCCTACCAAATTTATGTATATTGATCGCCATTTTAGAAGAAGATGGCCGCCATCTTGGATTCCGTCATATTGGATTATCAGATTAAAAGTTTTTTCACTAAATTTGAACTCTCCGGTCCCTAAAACATATGAAATGATATATTACAAGGCAAATGCCTATCAAATATATATGAATTTCTTAGAAAATTGTCATGTTTGCCCCATTTTGGCGGCCATTTTATAAAATGGCCATGCACCAACGTAAAAAGTGATTTTTCGACAAAAAATATTCCAGATTCGTTTTTTTTCAGTCTATTTGGCCATAGAAAACACCTTTTGTTTTAAAAATTTCGAAAAAAGTCATTATTGCCCCAACCCTACTACTAACTTCCTCATTCTAATCTATTAATATTCGCTGAAGTTTACTTTGCCTTGGCCATGTTTGTTTTTATTATAAAGTTTATGAAAGCGAGATGCGAGTTTGTTATCCATGTTTTCTGTTTATAAACGTAGGGGTTTCGGATCACGTGACTTTAGCGTGAAATCGGATAGTCACTTCAATCTACGATTGTAATAGTGTAATATCAATCTCAATATCTGCAAAGATTCGAGCTCAAAAATTATCGATATGTAAGCGAAATTACCGTTTGTTTACAGGAGACGCTCGCGGGGAAAATACCGCTCTGACGTCACGCGACTGAGAATTTTCCATTGCTACGGCTCACTTCATTGGTTTTCCGCGGCTTAGTTTCCGGTGAATTTTGATATAGAACCAATCAAATGATAGATAACATTTTAGCGATTATTATGGTTCACGATGCCACAAGATCCGACAATTACAGTCGAATAAACGGGATTTATCTGTTTTGATGACTGAAATTTTCTAAATTTCGACCAAATATATAATATAGCCTATGTTTTTTATGGTATCATTCAGATTATAAGTTTTTGACATATTATTAAAATTATTATGATTTTAATAAATCTTAGCTGCTGAAGGGAAAATACCCATCATGATGTCACTCAGATATGACTGAAAATCACTTTTGGTGCCATGCCACGCATTGACTGGTATAGAGCGTTTTGATTACATTATTGACGTCGATCTCGGATTTTACAATTCCATAACTTTGAATCTAATTAGAATATTTTGATGAAATAAAAAAAAAATTGGGTCGCATTTTATCTATATACATGTTACAAAATTTGGGCTGGCAACATTCTAGATGGGCAGGTAACTTTTATGGGTCACTTGCCAGACTGGCAAGTTAAGTTTGAAAGTTATTTCAATCACTGCGGCACATAGTTCTTAAATAAATAAATAACTAATATATAAGTCTGACGATGATATACAAACTTTATTAAATCATTTTAATGTAGGCGTATAAAACGAGTAATAGAGTTGTAAATGATTGAACAAACCATTGAAAATCAATAAATAACTAATAAACAATACCTGCAAGTAAGTAAATCTTCTTTGAACTAAATCTCCTAAAGCTTGTGCCTCATCTCTTTTCCATTCACTAACATTATCAACATTTTTCAGATGAAAAAGGTCAGAGTAAAGAGTTCTTAAAAATAATAAAATAAATATAACTTTGTGAGATGAATTGAATGACAGCAATTATATGAAGACTACAATACGGAGCAAGAAAATATTGTTTGTTATTAGAAATGAAATACCAGACTAAACCTGCATGGCAGTGCTGAACCGGCTTCCGGGAAACAGACAGGAAAGAATCACACTAAAGTCTATTAAGCGATACTTTAGCAGTTTTGATCAGGTAATATCCAACGGAGAAATCGCGTCTTTAGCAAAAACTTCCATTTTTCAACCACTTCAGGTATACAGGTCATTGTCGTGCTGGTTTTAACATGCGGTGTTGGCAGTAGGCATTTCCTGTAGCAGAAGTTTCAGAAACATCTATGCAGCAGTTTTGAGACCCTTTTCCGAGTATTTATTTTGTACAATCAGGGGCCAGTATCCAGGCAGTTACGGTGCAAATATCAAATGGAACCAAAGACTTCGGATTATAAACACACAATTCGGGTTTTATTAATATCGAATAAAAGTTGTGAGTATAGGATATTAACCTACCCGAGCTTGATATAATAAGAGAACACGCGGGCGAAGCCCAAGGGTTCTCTATCATATCAATCCGAGTGAGGTTTATATCTGACCAAAACAACTCGTTCACCCTTAAATCTAATGGGCTCTTCTAAAAAAGGCAACAGTGATTGGATAATTGCTCGATAGTTTCCGTCAAATAGCGAGAATTACCGAAGTAATCAAACGCGTGTTTATGTTAATACGTCGCCATTTTGGAGTAATTGAATTGAAAGGAAGAACAAAATGGATAGTTAAACGAAGTCAGACGAATAATCAATCCTTTTTAGTAATCATATTGACGATGGAATAGATGTGGCTGCAAATATGGTGAGGATCTATCCAAAGCCTGAAGAAAATTTGGATCAAAAGGCAATCTTTTCCGATATTTCTGACAATGAGCCGTGATTGGAATTTTAGGTATTTTCAGAGAAGGATTTGAACGACTGTTTTAAGTGGACTGTATCCAAAAATACTTTACAAAGGAACTTTTGAGGGATAAATACTTTCAAGTCTTGGAGTGTGAAAAGAAATGATGTGGGCGGAAAGAAAATTCTGAAAGATATCTTAGTCATGGAGTATGGATAACCGATTTAAATTTGCCGATAAGAACGCTGTCTATTTCGTTACTGAATGCTACAAACTGTACCATAACAATTTTTTTTATTGTCAAAAGAATAAAATTTTATTTCTGTGTTCTTTGTATTATTTCGATCATCTACATCATTAGCAGATGATATGAGCGAATATATCGACATGGGATGACGTCATCAGCGGTTGATATGAAATATATCAACCTGTCATGACGTCATCAGCGGTTGATATGAACCGAATATATCAACCTCTGATGACGTCATGAGAGGTTGTTATGAGATATAACTGCTATGGACATCAAAGAAAAAAAACTACACCCAGTTGTATATATTCTATTGTATCCCTAGTTCTTTAGAATATTTTAACTTATTTAAAGTTTCATCAGAATCAGATAAAAAAAATCATGAAGAAGACTTTCGCAAATCTTTCATGCTAATATTAATCGAACGAACTTCCGAATTTCTTAAAACCTTCAGTTAGAGCTCAATTTCTATTTAATAAATAGACACGTGTAGGCCAATCTTGTCTACGTTGGCAGAATGTTTGCACCATGTACAGTTTTGGTTGCACAAACTGACTTAATTCCACAAAAAATAATAAGATGGGTTGCCAGGCAACAAAACACACACCCACAGCAGCTAAATCATCCGGGCAGTCAAGAGTTGTGGCATATTTCTACTTTTTTTCAGAAATGAAACATTTATAATACACTAAAATCTGATTAAGAGTAGCAACTCGTTAAGTAATAATTAGAAAATCATTAGAATTTGTTTGGTTTTTATAAAGTTCTGTCCCAATGCTAAAGTTTAGTATACATGGATTTAGTTGTTCAGTTATCAAAATTCATCGAAAATCACTATACATGTACTTGTTCGTCTCAAGACCTTAAACCCTGTTTATCAGTATGAAGTTAATCGGGTGATAAGTTTGGCCTCCAGAGGTGTCACACAATTTTTCACAGTAATCAGGGAGATAACTTTGGCAGTATTTGTCGAAATCGCTCAAAATCAATAAGCCACTTCGTCTCACTACCTTAAACACCGTGTTTAAATTCGAAGTCAATCCGATATTAACTTTGGCCTCGAGAGCGTCAACACGATTTTTAGAAGTGACCAAGGGCCATAACTCTGGCAGTAATTATCGGCACATCGCTGAAAATCAATAGGCTTCTTCGTGTCACTACCTTAAACATTCTCATGTGGGCGTATAAAAAAACACTTATAGAAACAATACGTGTTCGACCTAAGGTATGAAACTCGTAATTAAAGGTTTCATCAAAATCGGATTTATAGGGCCAACAGCCTTGAATTTTGAATTACCCTATTTCCACAATATTTGAATACGATGGGTGGCTATTTTTTCTAGCAGTTTTGGTTCAGTTTTCACGTAATCCGAACTCAACTATCATTAGGGTTTAACAGTTATATATTCAAACATTCTTTTTAAATTGTGACTTCTAGATGGACCACAAGCTAAAAATGTGATTTTTTTGTAGAATCAAGGGCAATTATTCAAGAAGTTACGATCCATGTGCACGAATATCGAAAGGAACCGAGATCTTTGTGGGGTTATAACAATGAATTTCAAGTTTCATCAAAATCGTATCAAAATTATGACCAATATCCGCGTACAGTAGTTTTGGGTTGATTTTCACAGTTTATGCATGTTCCTTAAGCAACGTTCGCGAGATTTACAACATCTAACCGTTGCTTCAATACTCAGCAATTCCCGAACTTTGCGCCCGTTGTTTTTACACGTAACTAATTAGCACTGTCCAATCAGAGTTCGTGGCACATAACACACTATAAACAAACATGTTTTTTTTAAATTGAGAAGCTCGTGGAAAACCAGCAACCTTGACATTGATCGATCTTTGAACATTGCAACTCGATTGTCACATATAGGCATTTTAGCTAAAAGCACGAGACTTGGTATTCACGACGACCGATGAATCTGATAGGTTCCCAAGCTTGGCTTGTGTCAATCGAACTTAGTGGCGAAATATGCAGGGTATTACGTGAAGGGCTTGCTAAGATGTATGTAGTAAAGGCGAGGTCAAGCCTTCTATTGAAGATGCAGTTTATGTGGTAGACCTTTATGCCACAGGCTATCAAGAATCTGGTTGATATCAAAAAATATTACGTAGACTTCAGTACCTTGGTCAAGAGACTTTGATATTTGATCATAAATATCTAAAAGTTGGTAGACTCTAAATCCAGATTGAAAGCTAGGTTGCCAGGCAACGAACCATACGCCCACAGCAGCTAATTCGCCCTGGCAGTCAACAAGAGTTGTCGAATATTCTTACTGTTTTCGATAATTTAACATTTATAATACTCTAAAATCTGATTATAATTAACAACTCATAAAGTAATTATCGCAAAATAATTAGAATTTGTTTGGTTTTTATAAAGTTCTGCCCCATGCTTAGTATACGAAACATTTAAATTCATTGATTTAGCTGTTCAGTTATCAAAATTCATTGAAAATCAAAATACTCGTCTCAAAGCCTTAAACTCTGTGTATCAATCTAAAGTCAATCGGATATTAACTTTGGCCTCTAGAGCGTCCACAAGATTTTTTGAAGTGATCAAGGGCCATAACTTTGACAGTTATTATCGCTGAAAATCAATAGGCTTGTTTCTCTAATGACCTAGGCTTAAACATTGTGTGTAAATTTAAGGTCAATCGGATATTAACTTTGGTCTCTAGTAGTAAGTGCAGGGGGACTGCACCACACACAATTCTACACAAAAACAAATATACAGAAAAGACATCATACTAAGAGACCACAAACAAAAACAAATCAAAAAGAGTGAATGGATCCGGGGGCTAGCCGTAAGCGTCCACTGCGCTGTACAGTCCCGGGCCTGTGGTGACACAGACTTCACTCATATTTGAAAACAAGTTGGGAGTAAAACCCAAGGAAACAGTTATATAATGTCAGCATGAGTCATGATCTGTCATATGTTGCAAGAATTACGAATGCAAGCATATTGTGGTATAAATTCCGATATAGGCTACCAGTAACCACACCGTTAAATGTATCAAAGAAGTAGGCCTAGTTCTAAAAAACTAGATGCATTAAATCAATAAAGAAGAGGATTGAAGTATATTGAATGCATTAGGACACACATTACAACCGTCACAGAAACAAAACTGAATACATGGAAGCAAAGGAATGTAAGACCGTCTAGGGAGACCGTCGTCTGCTAACTGAATGGCGTGACGTGAATCTGTCGTTATAGCTGTTATGACGTCGTCGCTTAGAAGGTGCAATTTCCCGATAAAAAAGGGCGATAATCCAGATGAAATAACGTTAAAAACTAAAAAACTATAAGTTTTTGAGACTACGTAATTGTACAAACCATAGCATAAATATCATAAAATAACCCACGTAAGAAACGCAAAACAGGGGCCTATTTAACGAAATTTTAACTAAGATAAGATCCCAATTTTAGTAATTTGATTGGATAATATTAGATTGATTTTAGTGCTTAGCCAATCAAAATTGAAGTATCTACTAAAATTGGATTTTATCTTAAGTTAAAATTTCGTGAAACAGGGCCCTGGAATGCTGAAGAAATCGTAGATTATAAGTGTATTCACAAAGGCATAATAATAAGGGCGATAATCCAAACAGGACTAGACATTTATAGAAGATAAAAAATTATATTGAATCATTATCCAATATGTAGTCAGTAATATATTTATAAGAAATGTCAAATCCATTATGCTGAAGAAATGGAAGTTTAGAAATTTCTTTAAAAATGCGTAATTGTGATCCGCCTTTGGCCGTGCACAAGAATTTTTGAAGTGATCGAGGGCCATAACTCGGGCTGTAATTATCGGAAATCGCTGAAACTCAATTGGCTTCTTCGTCTCATGACCTTAAACACTGTGTATAAATTTAAAGTAATCAGATATTAACTTTAGCCTCTAGAGCGACCACAAGATTTTTTGAAGTGATCAAGGGCCATAATTCTGGCAGTAATTATTGGAAATTGCTGAAAATTAATAGGCTTCTTCGTCTCATGACCTTAAACACTGTGTATAAGTCTATCGGATATTAACTTTGGCCTCTAGAGCTTCCACGAGATTTTCTGTTCTGAGGTGATCAATTGCCATAACTCTAGCAGTAATTATCGGAAATAGCTAAAAATCAATAGGATTCTTCGTCTCATGACCTTAAAACACTGTCTATAAATTTAAAGTGAATCGGATATTAACTTTAGCCTGTAGAGCGTCCACAAGCAATTGTGGACGCCGGACGGAGGGTTGCGACAACAATATACTACCACATTTCAATGAGGGCGTATAAAAATGCTCTTATCACCATGGGTCGAAAAAATGATGACGACCAACGACTGGAAATGCGACGATTCTCGAACCTGCCATTGTTTAATTACATCAAAGCCAAAATGCACGAAAGTGAACATAAGCTTTACTTGACTATGAAGTTGACATCTTTTCTCAAAACTTACATTTGGCATTTGGGTAACTTCAAATGGACACAGATGAGTCAATTTTTCTCCAATTCCAACAAACTATACACCAAACTGAAGGTAATGAGTTGGAGAATGTGGAAATAACAATAACTCAATTTCCTCATTGTGACACATTATCTCACGTGGGGTCACATTTGCCATTTTCAAAATTTCCTCATTGTGACACATTATGTCATGTAGGGTCACATTTGCCATTTTCCATTTGTTTGGAAAAGTTGCATTTAGCTGACAAAGAATGAAAAGTTTACTTAATGAATCTTCCAGGTTATTTGAATACCCCTTTAATATTTTGTTAATAATACGATCAGGACCACTAGCTTTATTTGTGAACAGTGAATTTAGTATATCTCAAACAATATTAGATTTATATACTGATTCTTCAATTTCTAAATCACTAAAGACAGTGGTAGGACTATATATCATCAATATTATCCAACATTGTCGTGTCAATAAAGCAGGAATTTTAAATATTTGCTACAAATATTTATCAAGCACATTTTTCAACAGATTTCATCAATATATTCGACAAATTTTCGACTAGTACATTTGGGCTCAAACTTTGATCGAAAAACCCATCCCAATCAAATCTCTTAAATTATTTAGGTGTATGGGGTCAGTCATGATAATTAAAAATTTGCCTTGGGTAAGTCTTACAAGTCGGTTTCTTAAAAACACAGTCATTGTTATCGTCAAAGAAAGTTGGGGGACTATTAAAATGGGTTCGTCCGTTCGTCTGTCCGTCACACTTTTTGGGACACAATAACTCTCTTGTTAACTGAGGTAGAATGTTCAAACTTGGTGTATGTGTTTATTGGGTCAATGCTTTGAATATGAGCATTTTCCGCTTAGGGTAAGCAGAGATAAGCAATTTGATTGGTTGATGCTTTGGGACACGATAACTTTAGTTCTAATTAAGTGAGTGATGAAACTTGAGGTTACAGTAATACCTTGACTAAGTTCGATAATGATAATTTTCTGCTCAGGGTAAGCAGAGCGATAAGCAATTTGATTGGTCGAGACTTTGGAACACAATAGCTCTCCTTCTAATTGAGTTAAAATGTTCAAACTTGGGAGAAAAATACTCGGTCTCAAAATAAGTGCAGTCAGTCTCAAACACAATGCCAGAATAGATCCCAAATATTGTTTGTGTGACTCCGTGAGCCTAAATTGCATACGTCACTCTTAATCTGTTGTGAGTATGTTCGTCTAACAACAAAATTTCACCCATGTCGGTCACAATATAAGTACAGTCACTGCAGTCGGTCTCAAAAACAATACCCGTGTATTTGCGCGAAACCGTGTGCCTAAATTGCATACGTCACACAAAACTATAATATAAAATAACCATGTAAGCTTGTCACTCTTATTCTGTTGTGAGTATGTCGTTCTATGAGACCGCAGTGGGTCTCCGACTAAATGAATTAATGAGATAAACCAACAATCACAAAACGGGCAAAATTGGCAGATAAGCCTCAAGATTCTGTAATGCATGTTTCAGAAATAATGATATTTGGATATAAACTGATAACATCAAGAGTCATAAGATTACTATTACTAGGAATAGATTTGCTGCTTATAGCTTCTATCCTTTGAAGAAATTGAGTGATGTCTTTAACTAATTCAGGGCAGTAAAGCAGTGCCACCAGTTGTAGTTTCCAGTCAAGCCAAGAAGAAGCTTTACGAGTAGGTGCTGTACCTTGACTACATATTGGTCTTCCTGATGGTATATCTGTAGGATTAGAAACTTTATGAATTTTTCCTAAAATGTAGAAATGCGCTGGTTTATCTACAAAACTCTCTAAGATAGCTTTCCGTTCATTTTCTGGAACTTTAAGGCAAGTCACCAATTTTGTCAATTGTTCATGAATCTTTAACATAGTCTTCTTTATACCAGATGACAATACCACCGCCTTTATCAGCTTTACCAATGAAAATATTAGGGTCATGTTTCAAACTTAATAAGGTTTTCCTCTCTTCGCGAGTTAAATTATCTCGTACTTTATTTTCGGGGGGGGGGGGGTATGGCCTAGTGGTTTAGAGTGCTGCGCTTCGACGTCTAGCTTGGGGGGGGGGGGGGTCTAGAGTGCCGCGCTTCGACCGCTAGCTGGCCGGTCACCTCTGGCTTGCGGCTGTGGTTTCGAGCCCTGGTGTGAGCGTATGTGGCATGGAGATAGGGGCGCCTTCTCAACCTCGTGGGTTTCCTCCGGGCACTCCGGTTTCCTCCCACTGCTAAAGACCCCTACGCGCAAGCGAATTATTGAAATAAAATTAAAACCATATCTTAGTCCCGAAATGACCTAGTTTGTGTTAAGTGGACGTTAAACCCCATTTCTCTCCCTCTCTCTTTCGACCTCTAGCTGACCGGTCACCTCTGTCTTTCGGCTGTGGTTTCGATCCCTGGTGTGAGCGTATGTGGCATGGAGATAGAGGCGCCTTCTCAACCTCGCGAGTTTCCTCCGGACACTCCGGTTGGTTTCCTCCCACTGCTAAAGACCCCTATGCGCAAGCGAATTATTGAAATAAAATTAAACCATATATTAGTCCCGAAATGACCTAGTTTGTGTCGAGTGGACGTTAAACCCCATTTCTCTATCTCTTTATTTTCTGTGTAGTTTTTTTTATTGTTTGATACTAGTTGGCACAATGGAGCTCCAGGGCTTCATCTCTTCCACAAGGTGGTGACCATTCACTCTTGATATACAGTGATTTAGGTAAGATTTGTTTTGATGGTTTTTCAAAAAAACCCTCGGAAAGTCTTAGTCGTCGATGAAATGTTCTTAAGTCATGAAGTTCTCTAATTTGGTCATATTTAGGTGGTACAGTACAGAATGACAATCCTCTATTTAAAAGATTAACTTCAGCAGGTTCTAGTGGATCACGTGACTTCAGGAGACGCCATGCTGACAATCGACACGACACGCTAGAGAAGAGATTTTTTGAAGACTATGAAGCCCAACTATCTAAAACCACTAACTTAAACCCAGTGCGTTTGTTGAAAAATTCATAGCGACACAATACGAGAAATTTAATCGACATTGTCCGTTTTAGACAAAGTTTCAAGCCTTCAACGACTTGAAGAATTCATTCAAAGGAAGAGGCTTACGCACATGACATTTATGGCTAATTCGCCTGACCACAGACATCATTCATACATAGTCATGTCAATGACAGAAGACACCCACGACAATATTGATATTTCAACTGCAATTAAGGGAGTGTCCATCTGCTTCTTCGGCTCTTAAAATTTCATATCTTATTTGCATATGTCTTTTAAATTCAACTATCTTTTTAATGACTGTACTTTTCGGGGAATATGTTCACCTTCCTGTAGAGGGAGTCTACTTGATTAAAGGCTTCGGTTAATTCATCTGAACATGCATTAGTCTTGATCAAAATAGTTCTCAAGTCTGTTGTTGAAAGTTGGGCGATGCCTGTTATAGGCCTATTAGCAATGAACTCCAAAATACTTTCATGTGCGGCCGAAAAGGAAATTGGAGCTTTAATTAACCGTGATTTCAATTTCTCTCTTGTGGGCATTGTAGGTGATATATTCTGCGGGGTTACGTCTTGATCTGGAGTTGAAATATCAATATTGTCGTGGGTGTCTTCTGTCATTGACATGACTATGTATGAATGATGTCTGGGGTCTGGCGAATTAGCCATAAATGTCGCGTGCGTAAGCCTCTTCTTTTGAATGAATTCTTCAAGTCGTTGAAGGCTTGAAACTTTGTCTAAAACTGACAATGTCGATTAAATTTCTCGTATTGTGTCGCTATGAAGTTTTCAACAAACGCACTGGGTTTAAGTTAGTGGTTTTAGATAGTTGGGCTTCATAGTCTTCAAAAAATCTCTTCTCTAGCGTGTCGTGTCGATTGTCAGCATGGCGTCTCCTAAAGTCACGTGATCCACTAGAACCTGCTGAAGTTAATCTTTTAAATAGAGGATTGTCATTCTGTACTGTACCACCTAAATATGACCAAATTAGAGAACTTCATGACTTAAGAACATTTCATCGACGACTAAGACTTTCTGAGGTTTTTTTTGAAAAACCATCAAAGCAAATCTTACCTAAATCACTGTATATCAAGAGTGAATGGTCACCACCTTGTGGAAGAGATGAAGCCCTGGAGCTCCATTGTGCCAACTAGTATCAAACAATAAAAAAACTACACAGAAAATAAAGAGATAGAGAAATGGGGTTTAACGTCCACTCGACACAAACTAGGTCATTTCGGGACTAATATATGGTTTAATTTTATTTCAATAATTCGCTTGCACATAGGGGTCTTTAGCAGTGGGAGGAAACCAACCGGAGTGTCCGGAGGAAACTCGCGAGGTTGAGAAGGCGCCTCTATCTCCATGCCACATACGCTCACACCAGGGATCGAAACCACAGCCGCAAGACAGAGGTGACCGGTCAGCTAGAGGTCGAAAGAGAGAGGGAGAGAAATGGGGTTTAACATCCACTTAACACAAACTAGGTCATTTCGGGACTAAGATATGGTTTTAATTTTATTTCAATAATTCGCTTGCGCGTAGGGGTCTTTAGCAGTGGGAGGAAACCGGAGTGCCCGGAGGAAACCCACGAGGTTGAGAAGGCGTCCCTCTCTCCATGCCACATACGCTCACACCAGGGCTCGAAACCACAGCCGCAAGCCAGAGGTGACCGGCCAGCTAGCGGTCGAAGCGCGGCACTCTAGACCCCCCCCCCCCAAGCTAGACGTCGAAGCGCAGCACTCTAGACCACTAGGCCATACCCCCCCCCCCCCCGAAAATAAAGTACGAGATAATTTAACTCGCGAAGAGAGGAAAACCTTATTAAGTTTGAAACATGACCCTAATATTTTCATTGGTAAAGCTGATAAAGGCGGTGGTATTGTCATCTGGAATAAAGAAGACTATGTTAAAGATTCGTGAACAATTGACAAAATTGGTGACTTGCCTTAAAGTTCCAGAAAATGAACGGAAAGCTATCTTAGAAAGTTTTGTAGATAAACCAGCACATTTCTACATTTTAGGAAAAGTTCATAAAGTTTCTAATCCTACAGATATACCATCAGGAAGACCAATATGTAGTCAAGGTACAGCACCTACTCGTAAAGCTTCTTCTTGGCTTGACTGGAAACTACAACTGGTGGCACAGCTTTACTGCCCTGAATTAGTTAAAGACATCACTCAATTTCTTCAAAGGACAGAAGCTATACGCAGCAAATCTATTCCTAGTAATAGTAATCTTATGACTCTTGTTATCAGTTTATATCCAAATATTATTATTTCTGAAACATGCATTACAAGAAACTAAAATTGTGACTAATGAAGATTCTGAATCAATTCTACAAATTGCAGATTTTGTTCTACACAACAAAGAATTTGAATTTTCTGGTATGTTTTATAGACAGATATCGGGGACTGCAATGGGTACTCCGTTTGCTGTAACATATGCTAATATTTATATGTCATACTGGATGAAAACCTACTATGAACCATTACCTAATAAACCAGATATTTCATGTAGATTCATAGATTATATTTGGGCTTTATCTTCTCGTCCACAAGAAGAATGTAATAATTTTGTTTCAAAATTGAACCAACAACATCCTAAGATCAAATTTACTGCAGATATATATAGCAACTCGGTTAATTTCCTAGATGTAAAAGTTGTCAAAGAAAAGGAAAAGTTAGAGACTAATCTTCATTCCAAGAAAACAGATTGCCATCATTATCTTCCTGACTTCCTCCATCAAGTTGTCACCCTAAACCCTACAGTGGTGCTTTGCGTATAAAACGTATTTGTAGTAAAGATAGCTGGACCAAATCAAACCTAAAAAAAATTTGTATCCTATCTTAAACAATCCGGATATTATTATTCGAAAGGCAATTTACCGTGCAGATCAGAAGACCAGGACTGAATTATTGACCTACCAATCCAAGACCGAAACCAATGTGAATATTATTCCTTTGACCCTCGACAACCTCACCTTCACCAAATGATTAAAGACAGAAGTATTTTAGACACAAGTTCACGCATGACAAAAATCATGAATAGCAGCAAAATAATAACAGCAGAGAGAACGAATCATACTATTATTGGCAATATCTTGAAAGAAAATAAGTTGAGAACTTTTGACAATAGTAAGAACCATAACAAGGACAAAATTTCATACGGCTGTCAATCTTGTTTACGAAAATTATGCAAATCATGCAAGACTATGTGCAATAATCAAGAAGTAACCAGTAAAGACATGAAATCATTCAAGATTAGAGACTCTGTCAACTGTGCCAGTTCTTATGTTGTATATTGTTTAACATGTAAAACCTGTAATATGCAACATGTAGGTCAAACCATTACTCCTTTCAGCACTCGACTTATTAAGCATAGAAGCAATATAAAGCTTAAAAAACCTGACCATTTCCACCATGTAGCCTCCCATTTTAATAGACCTGGTCATGATTTCGTGTGTACTATAGTACAAAAAATTCCTGATAAAGATCAGAAAAAATGTAACACAACAGAAAGTCTGTGGATTCATATAGTCCGGCAGCCAAACCCCATTTTAAGCCTTAACGTGGAAATATAGTCCAACTAATGTTTTCTGATGGATCATATATCTTGAATATGTGTAGATTAAGAATCCGGATGATGCCACCCTGGCACCCTTGGGGAAATTTTAATATTCAAGATGGTTGCCATGGTTATTTAGGGGGGTAAAATATGTGGCAGATTCTCTGGGATCTGGGTTTGAAGATGGGTTTTGTAAGAATTTGACACACTGAATCCAATGAGCATGGATAGTCCCCCTGAAAATGACGGCCAATTCCGCTAGGAGGCCAAATTCAAAATGGTGGCTTATTTTGGCTGGAAATGTATAAAGTTCCCTGAAACGGTGTGTAATTTATTGAAATATAGGTTTTTGGTGTGTCATATATCTTCAATCTGTGCAGTTTCAGAATCCGGATGATGCTCTCCTGGCATCCTTGAGGAAATTAAAAATTTCAAAATGGCCGTCATAAGGCATTTTCTGGTTATTTACTTTAATTTAGTGGGGTAAAATTCGGAACAGATTCTCTCGGATTTCGATATAAAGGTGATTTCTGTCAGAATTTGACCCCCTGAATCCAATGAACTCGGGTGTTTTTTCTTAAAAAGCTGTCCCATTTCACTAGGTGGCCAAATTCAAAATGGAGGCTAAGCAGAAAATATGCATTTCGAACTCCATCAAGCATTGAGCTAAGGGGGGGGGGGAAGCACCAAATGCTGTGAAAATTTGGGCACACAATTGTACTTTGTAAAAGTTGTATAAAAATAGGTTGGCAGGCAACGAAACATACTGGGGAAAAGACATTAGTTTGTATCGAACTTAGCTGCAAGACAGGGCCTTTAAAATTAAACGTGAACAAAAATAGAAACAATTTGGTGTACGAGACTAGATAACACGCTCGGCGTGCATTCGACCAAAACCAGTGCGTGCTTAGTCAACCATGTGCTTACAAGGACCATGTGTGTTTTTTTAGGACATTTAAAAAATGACTGTATGAAATTTGAATGAACATTGAATGTGTTTTTGAAATAAATATGAAAACTGTCTTTTTATTTTAATGGTCTTAATCCCATTATTGGTAGCAGAGCGTGGTTATTTGTTTAAATAATGGAAAATATAGAAAATGTTAGAAAATCAACTTCGGGGACACCTTTAAGAAATAATGAAATATTGCAAAGAGACTCAAACAGCGAAGAAGAAATGACAACGGAAGAAATAATAGAAGAATTAAAACAGAGGAAATCAACGACAAAGGCGGTATTTACAAGGTCAAGACACAAGTTATTGAATTTACTGGACTTGGGCGACGAAGATGACGAAGAATTTTCGATGAAAAGTAGGAGAAAAGAAGTTCAGGAATGGTGTGAAAAGATAGATACTACAAGTGAAAAGGTATTAACTATTATGAAAGAACTGGCCAACGAATATGCCAAAATAAAGGACAGAAAAAGGAAGTCAAATATTAGTTTTGAAATGGAAAAAATTGAAATGGAACTCAGTGAGACCCACGAATTGGCATATTCTTATATGAAATCTCTAAGAGGTGACAGATCGTTCCTATCAGAACCGCAAAGAGAACTAGAGACAAAAAGGGAGACTGAACAATTGAAATCCGAGGTTTCGAAGAGACTCAAACAGCGAAGAAGAAATGACAACGGAAGAAATAATAGAAGAATTAAAACAGAGGAAATCAACGACAAAGGCGGTATTTACAAGGTCAAGACACAAGTTATTGAATTTACTGGACTTGGGCGACGAAGATGACGAAGAATTTTCGATGAAAAGTAGGAGAAAAGAAGTTCAGGAATGGTGTGAAAAGATAGATACTACAAGTGAAAAGGTATTAACTATTATGAAAGAACTGGCCAACGAATATGCCAAAATAAAGGACAGAAAAAGTAAGTCAAATATTAGTTTTGAAATGGAAAAAATTGAAATGGAACTCAGTGAGACCCACGAATTGGCATATTCTTATATGAAATCTCTAAGAGGTGACAGATCGTTCCTATCAGAACCGCAAAAAAAACTAGAGACAAAAAGGGAGACTGAACAATTGAAATCCGAGGTTTCGAAGAATATTGAGGCTATTTTAAAAAAGAAATCTGAAATTACAAGAAATTTTGAAAGCGTTCAAAGAGAGTTAGACGAAGAAATGAATTTTGAAAAGAATCGTTTGAAAGATTTTGAACCAAATATATTTAATGATATTGATGAATTACAGAATCACATAAGTCAGGAATTAGGTATTTCAGATGAATCAAGGCTAGAAGAAGAAAAGAAAGTCAACAGAAGAATGGTTGACGACGAAATTAAAGAGACTGTAGTTCAAAGTGAAGTGAATCGAAAATGGCACAAAACAGTACTTCTAAAGCTATTGGTGAAGATTTATGGAAACAAATGCAAAGGGTCTCCATTCCGGAATTTAACGGTAATAAAAAATCATATGAAAACTGGAAAGCAGCTTTTGTCGCTTGTATAGACAATGCCCCAGCCACGCCAGAATATAAATTGTTACAATTACGTCAATATTTGTCTGGTGAAGCCCTTCAGGTTATTGAAAGTCTTGGCCATTCAGCATTTGCATATGAAGCTGCCAAAGATAGGTTAGACAGAAAGTATGGAGGTAGTAGGAGAAAAGTCACTATCCAACTTGAAGAATTAGATAAATTTAGACCAATGTCCGATAATAACCCTAAAGAATTTGAAAAATTTGCAGATTTGTTAGATGTTGTTGTTATTAATTTGAAGGAAGCTGATAGAACTGAAGAACTGGGTAATGCCTCATTATATGCGAAATTACAGAAAAAGATGACAGAAAAGTTACTAGCACAGTATCAGAGGTGGATATTTGAAAGAGGTAAGGAAGAATCAGTCGAGGCATTAAGAGAGTGGGTACTTCAGGAGTCAGAATTCCAAACAATTGCACAAGAGACTGTCAGGGGAGTCGCGAATAAAAATGATTCTAAACGAGAAAATAAAAAAGAAAGTTCTAGAAACTTTTTTACTGATCAACGTACCAAGCAAGATACTTTAACTAGACGGAAATGCATTGCATGCGAAGATGTTCATCACGGTGTGTGGTCTTGTGATCTTTTTCGAACCTTTTCCACAGAAAAGAGGTGGGATATTGTTACCACTAACAGATTATGCTTTTCCTGTTTAGGCGATGATCATCGATCACAAGATTGTCCGCGACAAAGGATTTGCGGTATTGATGGTTGCAGAGAAATTCATAATAGACTGTTACACAATCCTTACAGACCAAGGCCAAATCACTCCCCAAGATTGGTAGGAGCTGCGAAATACTTACCAAACCTGAAAACATACTTACCTCGAGCCGCAGGTTACTTACCTCGGTTTCCGTCATTACCCAATTCACCATCCATTTCACCCAGATCTTTATCTTCAAAACCGTCTCCTTCATACGAGCCTAGGACTTCTTCCTATTTACACAGATCTCCACATGGCGGGCTTGCTTCAGTTAGTGAACACGATAGAAAGAGTCGAGTCATGGAGGGGAGAAATGAAAATCCAATAACCATGAAATCAGATATTACAGCTGCTGGTGCGAGTCTAGCACTTAGGACGATTCCTGTTATTATAAAGAATAAATCAAAACGTATTAAGGTTAATGCTCTTATGGACGATGGAAGTACAAAAACATAACTAAATTCTGATGTAGCCGCAGAACTAGATTTATGTGGACCCAAAGAACGAATAGTCGTAAGCACCTTAAATGGAAATGACACCATTATCGACACAACTAATGTTGAATTTGAGCTAGAGAGTTTAAATGGTTATGTAAACATGAAGATTGCAGCCGTCACTACTGATAAAGTAACCGGTGATATGGCTGTTGTTAACTGGAATATTAATGCAAAACATTGGCCTCATTTAGATGGAATAAAATTCCCCGAAGTTGGAAGTCGACCAGTCGTTGATCTTCTTATTGGTATAGACTACGCATACCTCCACCATTCTTTGAAAGATGTTTATGGATGCCCTGGAGAACCAGTTGCTAGACTTACGCCATTGGGTTGGACTTGCATTGGTAGTACACGGCCTAGTCTTCATTCACCACCAATGTCCGAATTTGCTAGAACTTACTTTACTAGTTCAACAGACATAGAACATGCCAATCTAAACCAAACAATTAGAAAGTTCTGGGAAGTAGAAAATATAGAAACGGAATATAATCCAGAATTCTGCTCTTTGCAAAATCGACTTGCATTAGAGAAAGTACAAAATACTATGCTATTTAAAGATGGGTGTTATCAAGTAAATTTACCTTGGCGAAATGATGTACCAAGCCTACCAGATAATTTTCAAATGGCCTTCAGCAGACTTAGAAATACAGAGAAAAGACTTCTCAAAGATTCCACTGCTGCCAAGGATTATGGTGAAATAATTGAGAAGTACTTATCAAAAGGTTATATAAGACGTGTACACCGTTCAGAACCAGAACCACCTGGAAAATGGTACCTACCTCATTTTGCAATCACACGTCCAGAGCGAACTACAACCAAAACGAGAATTGTATTCGACGCATCCGCTAAATACAATGGTATTTCACTCAATGATGTCATATATCAGGGACCAAAACTACAACGAGAGCTGTTTGACATTTTGCTGAGATTTAGAAAGAATTCCGTGGCAGTTTGTGACATTGCTGAAATGTATTTGCGCATTACTATTGCCAATCACGACAGACCTTACAACCGATTCCTTTGGAGAAATTTGGATCAAACAAAATCCCCAGATGTTTATGAATTCAGCAGAGTGGTATTTGGTATCAACTGTTCACCATTTTTGGCACAACTCGTATCGCAACAACATGCTGAGAAATACAGTAATGAATTCCCGATGGCCGCTAATACAGTTCTTAAATCTACGTACATGGACGATAGCATGGATTCCGTTGAAATGGTAGAAAAGGGTATTCAACTTTATAAAGAACTGTCTCAACTGTGGGGAAAAGCTGGAATGCATGCTCGAAAATGGTTATCAAACTCTCCCCAGTTACTTACCCATATTCCCGAGGAAGATCGGGTTTCTGAAGTCAATTTAGAGACTGGTGAACTACCCTCAATCAAAACATTAGGACTACGATGGTTAGCGGACGACGATATACTTACCTTTAGATCCTGTTATACTGGTCACAACTGTAAAGTCACCAAGCGGGTCTTCTTAAAGAGATTGGCTACAGTGTTTGATCCTCTTGGTTTTTTAGCACCATATGTTGTCAAAGGAAAAGTAATCCTTCAAGAAATATGGTCATCCGGTTCTGACTGGGACATACAACTCGATGACGAACTTGCCAAAAAGTCTTTGGCATGGATTGACGATCTTACCAATCTTTCTGATGTTAAAGTTCCAAGATGCTTACAGACCACCTACGAAGCAATTATATCCTTTTCAATTCACATATTTGTTGATGCTTCTCAAGAAGCTTATGGGGCAGTTTCTTATGCAAGAATAATATATTTAAATGGGACAATTTCTTGCAATATCATTGCGGCTAAGACAAAAGTAGCACCTCTTTTGACCATGTCCATTCCTCGTCTTGAACTTATGGGAGCAGTATTGGGTCTAAAATTGGGGATAGCAATTAGCAGAAGTTTAGAGGTTACTTTAAATAACTTTACCTTTTGGTCAGACTCCATGAATGTATTATGGTGGATCCGGGGTCATAGTCGAAAATTCAAACCATTTGTTGCTAATAGAGTAGGATTTATTCAAAATTCCACTGAACCTAGTCAATGGGTTTATATTTCCACAAAATCAAATCCAAGTGATATACTTACCAGAGGTTTAGATATTTCAAAACTGATAAATGAAAATCGTTGGTGGCATGGGCCTGAATTTCTGTGTTTAAATGAAAAACTTTGGCCATATAATAAAGTTCTTGAGTTGGTGGAAAGAAACGATTCAGAAGTTAAGAAAAGACCAATACAGAATACCTATACATGTACTTATATCCAAGATGGTGGATCATGGCGTCTAGATCCAACAAGATTTTCGAATTGGCTTCACTTAAAACGAGTACTAGCTTGGGTTTATAGGTTTGGGGATAACTGTCGGTATCCTCAAATTGAAAGAACCTATGGTGAACTGACAAGTGAAGAACTCCGCGATGCCGAAATTAAACTGCTCAAAGATGCACAGAAGTGTTCGTTTACAGACGAATACGACGCCTTAAGTAATGATAAAGTAATTTCTAAAAAGAGTAAAATACTTCAACTTCAACCTTTCCTAGATGAAGATGGTCTGTTACGTTTAAATGGTAGACTACGCTATATTGACTACTTGCCTTATGATGTCCGATTTCCTGTTATTCTGCCAAGAAAGAATTGGATTACCAAACTAATTGTGAGACATTATCATGAACAATGCCTGCATGGTGGAACCAATCACACCTTATCACTGATTTTGTCCAGATATTGGATAGTCGCGGCCAGGGAAGAAATTAGAGAATATGAAAAGGGCTGCATAATTTGTCAGAAACAAAACCTTAAACCAGGGAAACAACTCATGGCTCCAATTCCTAATATTCGATTCAAAGAGCCTCTGAAAGCATTTTCCAGAGTCGCCGTCGATTATGGGGGTCCATTTATCACGATTCAAGGTAGAGGTCGCCCTCGAATGAAAAGATATTTATGCTTATTTACCTGCCTTTCAAGCCGAGCTGTCCATTTAGAAGTAGCCTTTGGTCTTGACACGGATTCCTTTCTAAATGCCTTCTACAGAATGGTCAATCGTAGAGGAATTCCAATGGAAGTTATTTCCGACAATGGCACAAACTTTGTTGCGGCTAATACAGAACTGAAACAGCTTCTATCTTCACTGGATAAAAGCCAGATTGAGAAGTCCGCTGCTAACCGAGGAATAAAATGGTATTTCAATCCCCCTTTGGCTCCGCATTTTGGTGGAGTACATGAAACTATGATTAAAGCAGCTAAGAAGGCCATCTATGCTATTCTCGGTAACGCCGATGTCAATGACGAAGAATTAATTACTTCATTTACTGGAGCTGAAGCTCTCATCAATTCCAGACCATTGACGTACCAAAGTGTCAACTCCGCAGATGATGTTCCACTCACCCCTAATCACTTTCTTCATGGACAGATTGGTGGAATATTTGCTCCAGATTCTGTTGACGAAACAGCATTTAATCCAAGGAAACGATGGCGGAGAATACCGGAATTAATTCGTCATTTCTGGAAGCGGTGGTTAAAGGAATGGTTACCTGCACTTAGTCCCAGGAAAAAATGGTTACACACAGTCAAAAATCTAAATGTCGATGATATTGTTTTAGTCATTAGTTCTGATACACCTCGTGGCAGATGGCCCCTTGGGCGTATTACCGAAATCCATCCCGGACAAGATGGGCTTGTTCGAGTGGTAAAATTAAAAATTGGACAACAAGAGATGTTGCGACCTGTTACAAAACTGTGCAGACTGGAACTTGATGATTAAAAACTTCCAAATAAACAGTCGGTGATGTGAATAATCTATATTTGAACACTTAAGGACTTAAGTATGTCAAGGAGGGGAGAATGGGGAAAAGACATTAGTTTGTATCGAACTTAGCTGCAAGACAGGGCCTTTAAAATTAAACGTGAACAAAAATAGAAACAATTTGGTGTACGAGACTAGATAACACGCTCGGCGTGCATTCGACCAAAACCAGTGCGTGCTTAGTCAACCATGTGCTTACAAGGACCATGT
This sequence comes from Patella depressa, assembly GCA_948474765.1. Lineage (NCBI taxonomy): Eukaryota > Metazoa > Mollusca > Gastropoda > Patellidae > Patella > Patella depressa. The sequence goes on along the minus strand of OX419719.1, from coordinate 32,487,418 downwards.
GTGTTTTTTTAGGACATTTAAAAAATGACTGTATGAAATTTGAATGAACATTGAATGTGTTTTTGAAATAAATATGAAAACTGTCTTTTTATTTTAATGGTCTTAATCCCACATACGTCCACGATAGCTAAATCGTCCGGGCAGTCAACAAGAGTTGTCGCATAATAAGTTTATATCAGAAAATCATCAGAATTTGTTTGCTTTTTATAAAGTTCTACCCCATGCTAACGTTTAGTATATGAAACATTTAATATCATGGATTTATCTGTTCAATTATAGATTTTAAGAAATTAAAACTCAACCATCATTAATGTCAAACGGTTTTATAATTCGGAATAAAATTGTGACATCCATAGGCTCCACATGGTAAAAGATAGGCTGGCAGGATACGCCCACATTTTCGAGAGATGGACAGAGAACAAGCAATACCGAAAGTGATTTTTCCTACATCTTTAAGTCCTGTATTTCATACTGTATTGGGAGCAGCCATTTAGTTGGTCAGTTCCAGTGCTTACAAGGACCATGTGTGTTTTTTTAGGATATTTAAAAAATGACTGTATGAAATTTGAATGAACATTGAATGTGTTTTTGAAATAAATATGAAAACTGTCTTTTTATTTTAATGGTCTTAATCCCACATACGTCCACGATAGCTAAATCGTCCGGGCAGTCAACAAGAGTTGTCGCATAATAAGTTTATATCAGAAAATCATCAGAATTTGTTTGCTTTTTATAAAGTTCTACCCCATGCTAACGTTTAGTATATGAAACATTTAATATCATGGATTTATCTGTTCAATTATAGATTTTCAAGAAATTAAAACTCAACCATCATTAATGTCAAACGGTTTTATAATTCGGAATAAAATTGTGACATCCATAGGCTCCACATGGTAAAAGATAGGCTGGCAGGATACGCCCACATTTTCGAGAGATGGACAGAGAACAAGCAATACCGAAAGTGATTTTTCCTACATCTTTAAGTCCTGTATTTCATACTGTATTGGGAGCAGCCATTTAGTTGGTCAGTTCCAGTCTGATATTAATGCAATTCGAAACCGACAATGATTATGGTGTGACGGTACACAACCTAGAAATGTGACTTTTCATCAAAATCGGATAAGAATTGTGACCTGTAGAGAGTCCACAACCATGATATACCATATTTTTACACTATTCGCGTACAAACGGCGACCATTTCGTCCGGCAATTTTGGTACGATTTTCACGAAATTAGAACTCAACCTTCCTCATCAAAATCGAATTAAAATTGTGACCTATACAGGGTCCACAACCATGATATATCATTTTTTTAACAGTATTCGCGTACAAACGGCGGCCATTTTGTCTGTCAATTTTGGTCCGATTTTCCCGAAATTCAAACTCAACCTTCCTTACAGTGTAACGGTGATATAATCAAACGTTTTTTTAAATTGGATAATAATTGTGACCACCAGAGGGACCACAAGCTAAAGAAAGGGGTATTTTGCGTATAACCAGGGGCCATAATTCAGGAAGTTACGATCCGATATGCGCAAATATCGAAAAGAACCAAGATCTTTGGGTTATAACCATGAATTTCAAGTTTCATCAAAATCGAATTAAAATTGTGACCTTTACAAGGTCCACAACCATGATATACCATTTTTTAACAGTATTCGCGTACAAACGGTGGCCATTTTGTATGGCAATTTTCATCCGATTTTCCCGAAATTCGAACTCAACCTTCCTTACGGTGTAACGGTGATATAATCAAACGTTTTTTTAAATCGAATAATAATTGTGACCTCCAAGCTAAAAAAAAAAGGCGATTTTGCGTATAATCAGGGGCCATAATTCAGGAAGTTACGATCCGATATGCGCAAATATCGAAAGGAAGCAAGATCTTTGGGTTATAACCATGAATTTCAAAATTGAATCAAAATTGTGACCTCCACACTGTCCACAACCTTGATATACCATTTTTTAACAGTATTCGCGTACAAACGGCGGCCATTTTGTATGGCAATTTTCGTCCGATTTTCCCGAAATTCGAACTCAACCTTGCTTACGGTGTAACGGTGATATAATCAAACGTTTTTTTAAATCGAATAATAATTGTGACCTCCAAGCTAAAAAAAAAGGCGATTTTGCGTATAATCAGGGGCCATAATTCAGGAAGTTACGATCCGATATGCGCAAATATCGAAAGGAAGCAAGATCTTTGGGTTATAACCATGAATTTCAAAATTGAATCAAAATTGTGACCTCCACAGGGTCCACAACCTTGATATACCATTTTTTAACAGTATTCGCGTACAAACGGCGGCCATTTTGTATGGCAATTTTCGTCCGATTTTCCCGAAATTCGAACTCAACCTTGCTTAGGGTGTAACGGTGATATAATCAAACGGTTTTTTAAATCGAATAATAATTGTGACCTCCAGAGGGACCACAAGCTAATAAGGGTGATTTTTCGGACAATCAGGGGCCATAACTCAGGAAATTACATTCCGATAGCCGCAAATATCGAAAGGAACCAAGATCTTTGGGTTACAAACATGCATGTCAAGTTTCATCAAAATCGGTTCAAAATTGTGACCTCTATAGGGTCCACAAGCTAAAAACGTGATTTTTCGTACAATCAGGGGCCATAATCCATGAAGTGTTGATCCGATACATGCCAATATCGAAAGCAGCCGAGATCTTTTGGGGATAAACCTATATTTCAAGTTTCGTCAAAATCCGATGAGAATTGTGACCTGTAGAGAGTCCACAAACAAATTGTGGACGGACGGACGGACGTCCGGACGGACAGGGGCGACGACATAATACGCCCACATGAAAATGTGGGCGTATAAAAAGGTGATTTTTCGGCCAATCAGGGGCCATAATTCAGGAAATTACGTTCCAATAGGCGCAAATATCGAAAGGAACCAAGATCTTTGGGTTATAAACATGCATGTCAAGTTTCATTGTGACCTATAGGGCCCACAAGCTAAAAACGTGATTTTTCGTACAACCAGGGGCCATAATCCATGAAGTGTTGATCCGATACATGCCAATATCGAAAGCAGCCGAGATCTTTTGGGGATAAACCTATATTTCAAGTTTCGTCAAAATCCGATGAGAATTGTGACCTGTAGAGAGTCCACAAACAAATTGTGGACGGACGGACGGACGTCCGGACGGACAGGGGCGACGACATAATACGCCCACATGAAAATGTGGGCGTATAAAAAGGTGATTTTTCGGCCAATCAGGGGCCATAATTCAGGAAATTACGTTCCAATAGGCGCAAATATCGAAAGGAACCAAGATCTTTGGGTTATAAACATGCATGTCAAGTTTCATTGTGACCTATAGGGCCCACAAGCTAAAAACGTGATTTTTCGTACAACCAGGGGCCATAATCCATGAAGTTTTGATCCGATACATGCCAATATCGAAAGCAGCCGAGATCTTTTGGGGATAAACCTATATTTCAAGTTTCGTCAAAATAAGATAAGAATTGTGACCTGTAGAGAGTCCACAAACAAATTGTGGACGGACGTCCGGACGGACAGGGGCGACGACAATATACGTCCACATAAAAATGTGGGCGTATAAAAAGGTGATTTTTCGGATAATCAGGGGCCATAATTCAGGAAATTAAATTCCGATAGCCGCAAATATCGAAAGGAACCAAGATCTTTGGGTTACAAACATGCATGTCAAGTTTCATCAAAACCGTTTCAAAATTGTGACCTCTATAGGGTCCACAAGCTAAAAACGTGATTCTTCGTACAATCAGGGGCCATAATCCATCAAGTTTTGATTCGATACATGCCAATATCGAAAGCAGTCGAGATCTTTTGGGGCTAAACCTATATTTCAATTTTCGTCAAAATCGGATAAGAATTGTGACCTGTAGAGAGTCAACAAACAAATTGTGGACGGACGGACAGACGGACGGACAGGGGCCACGACATAATACGTCCACATGAAAATGTGGGCGTATAAAAATCAGGTAATAATTGTGACCTCCAGACGAACAACAAGATAATAAAGGCGAATTTTCGTACAATCAGAGGCCATAATTCAGGAAGTTACAATTCGATATGCGCAAATATCGAAAGGAACTAAGATCTAAGATTGTATTTCAAGTTTCATCAAAATCGAATTGAATTAAAATTGTGACCTCTATAGGGTCAACAACCTTGATAAACCATATTTTTACACTATTTGCGCACAAACGGCGCCCATTTTGTCCGTCAATTTTGGTCCGATATTCACGAAATTCCAACTCAACCTACATTACCCTGTAACGGTGATATAATCAAACGTATTTTTAAATCGGGTTATAATTGTGACCTCCAGAGGGATCACAAGCTAATAAAGGCGATTTTTCGTAATAGTACAGGAAGTTAAAATCCGACATGCGCAAATATGGAATGGAACCAAGATCTTTAGGTTATAATCATGTATTTCAAGTTCATCAAAATCAAATTAAAATTGTGACCTCTACAGGGTCCACAACCTTGATAATGATATAACATATTTTCACACTATTCGCGTACAAACGGCGACCATTTTGTCCGTCAATTTTGGTCCGATTTTCACGAAATTTTGACCTCCAGAGGGACCACAAGCTAAAAAGGGCGATTTTTCGGACAATCAGGGGCCATAATTCAGGAAGTTTTGATCCGATGGCTGCAAATATCGAAAGGAACCAAGATCTTTGGGTTATAAAGATGCATTTCAAGTTTCATCCAAATCGGTTCAAAATTGTGACCTCTACACTGTTCACAAGCTAAAAACGTGATGTTTCGTACAAAAAGGTCCATAACCCACGAAGTTACAGTCCGATACATGCCAAAATCGAAAGGAACCGAGATCTTAGGGTGATAAACCTATATGGGCGTATAAAAACATTGTGTTCTTGAATTATTATTATCATCTAACATACTAAGAATCTACCTACACTTTTTGGGCACCAACCCCCCCTCCCCCCTTCACTGACCCAATAAACACTTACGCCAAGTTTGAACATTCAGGCTCAATTAGAAAGAGAGTTGTTGTGTACTAAGTAGTATGACGGACGAGACGAGACGAGACGAGACAAAACAAGACAAGACAAGACAAGACAAGACAGATTTTAATAGTCCTCTGATTTCCTCGAAAGGTGGGGGACAATAATGATCAACAACATACGTGTTTACGTGTTTGCGCTGTCATTTTCTGCAAATATTTTGGCATTTGGACACCCCCCCCCCCAGGGGCTCAAAATTTACAAACACTAATCGACTTTAGAAGGTATTTGTTTTCTGAAGGGTAATGTTACCAAAGTTTTACCATTTTTTTCGGATTTAAGACAGTTAGGGGTGAAATACTCAAAAACGTTTTAGGTTAGTCCATTGGTATTATCTATGATTAGTCTTACCCTCAAAATTAAAATGGGAGCATAATTTCGATTCTTTTTTAAAGGGACAATAACACTCTTGCTGTAACTGAATAATATGTCCCAATCTTCATTCTGGTCAACAAATTGTGCTATTTTACAATATTCCAATCAATTGATGACACAGATTTCATATAAAAACGCCTAATTAAAAAAATTGGAGAAATTCAACTAGGCCTTGAGCGTTTTCACAATTTCACTATCAGTGAGACTTGTAAATTCTGTCTACAGACAGGAAACAGGGAAATCCCAATGCCGCGCATGCGTAAGCTGTCACCTCACAACATTGTATTGACAGCTCGCTTCTCAACATCAACTTCGCTATGATATGATAGATCATGACTGGCAGTTTAACTTTTAGAAAGCATAAACTGCTACGGTGCATCCCAAACGACGATTCCATTCTTTACGGTAAGTTTATATTATTTACTTATTCTCTCAAGCCTTCAAAACCGGGGACAAATTGCGCAGTGAATGTTTGGAATTTCGGTACTTGGTTTGTAATAATACTTCGTCTCGAGTAAACGGATTATCACCGCCACCGGCTTTGCCTAGTTACTTAATTGACAGATCAAACTGTCTGATTATCTTTCAAATTAGGTGATTGTTTCATTATTACCCTGGATTTTGCCTAATCTTGGCATTGCTTCACCAAGCTCCATTTTTAAATTATTGTTGATTGGATCATAGAACCCTCAGACAGTAATATCAACTCAGCTAAATATTAAATATATCATTCGTGACACAAGATTTATTTCTAAAGTTGGGACGGATCAGAAAAATTTCTTGCATATAATTATTTATTTTAATTAGACATACTGACTAGAATTTTATATGAATTCTTGAAAACCTTATTTATTTACATTTGCATTTTGGTTTTACACTACAGGTATTCCGAAAGCAGTCAATACGAGATCAGTTAAAACTGGATTGATATCTAGCATTTTTGTGTTGGACATGCCAGGTGGAATCATTAGATTCAATACTATACCTGGTATTGACACCCCCACCTACTTTAGCAACTATGGCAGAAGCTACTGATGCAAAACAACCTTCAAAAGTAACAGCACCATCTACATCAAGGACAATTAGATCTAGACTGAAGTTGCAATTACATGTAACATGTCATGAAACTACCCCCTCCATCCACCCCTTTTAGGCAAAACTGCCACAATAAGGGGGTGAGTTGAAAGACTCAGAAAGGAATGAACAGAGGAACTCAAAAGTAAGAACAAACCCTTCTTTTAATAGTCGAAATATATTTACAGAAACGAAAACAGCATACTGGTATAGAGGAATATTTACAAAGAAATATTATCATAAAAAAAATTTGTAAACTCATAAGGGATTACTTTTTACACATATTCTTATTATTATATGAAAACCCTCAAATATAAGCTCAAGAGGAACAGCTATTTTCTTATAATTAATTGTATAAAAATATAAGCTGATATATTTAAATAGAAATACAAAAATATGTATGATCATTTCTGACAATAATCATATGAAATATTCAAACAGTATATATGAGTTGGGGGATAATTATTTATAAATTGCTTACACAATTTTCAAATTTCAGAAAATGGTAAATGAGCTACATGCAGAAGTACAAATGTAGATGGATGACAGAGACTTGTTGTGTTTTGCTGAAATAATGCCTTTAATTTTGTTTGACTTTTGGAAGAAATTGCGAATCAACAGTTAAGCCAATCACCAAATCCTATATTTCTGTGGCAGATGTGGAGTTATGCCTACAGACCAGAGAATTTTATTTCATTACAACCAGTAAGTGATTCTTTTCTGTCATAATATCCTTCAAAAGATTTCATCAAGGAAGACTAATGTCATAGGCGTAGGTAGTTGAACAGCAGTAGTTAAACCCCTTCATTCGCACGTTTTCAAATTACATATGGTTTACTGCAAATAGAATTTAAAAATAGTTAAAGATACATTATGCATTATGGGAAATTAGATAAAGAGCTGACTGTTCTCACTATAATAGTTAATAACTAGATAATGTAAAGGGACATTTTTGAAAATTTCAGTCAAACTGATCCAATCTGAACCAAGAATTTAGCGATTGAATTTTAGGCCTAGCCTCGATCATCATAAATAAAGTCGGTTATGATAAAAACATAGTCTCGATTATTCATTTTTTTATTCAATCATTAACGGGCGTTGAGCCGCAGATCAGATTCCAATCCAGTAAATATTGCAGGTTAGCAATCGAGGCTATGGTGTGAATAAATAAATTAATAATTTAGATATTATTTCAGGCCTAAGGAAAGACCTATATTAGGCAGATTTAGCACTTGCATTATGTATGTTTAATTGAATATTTTTCAGGAGTTTGAAGAGTATGGTTTAGAGAGCCAAGAGTTCTGGATCTTGTCAATGCAATCTGATCAAAACACAAATACTATTTCGTTTCATTTTTTTATAGTTCAAAATTTTGTTTTACTTGTCTTACACTAGGATCTTCATGTAGTGTAGGTCATCAAAAGTATATAAAAAAAAAATAAAAGATATATAGATTTGTGTTTTGATCAGTTTCTTGCCAATGTCAATTGGTAAGGACGAAGATGTTAATCGCGGAGACGACACATGGCTTACAGGCACTTTGTGATGTGACGTCTTGGTACTATAGGGAATAGAGTCCTAAAATCCTCATTTTGTTTCCTGAATGAGGATTGTTTCTGGAAGAAATGGACAGTGTACATGTTTTAATTCAAGATGAATATTATTAAAAATAAATAAATTCTTACATCAAATTCTGGTTCTCTTTATTGGCTATTTCTGAAGTTGGGCCCCATCATTATTTGCCTTTATGCTCCATCCTAAATGGGGAAGATTGGGTGGGTGGGGGCTTTAGGTTTAATGCCTGTTTCCATTCGGGCGATATCGCAGACAGTGTTTCCGTAGAATTTGGCAGAGAAGCCACATAGTAGGCCTAGACCAGTATGGGTAGGAGATGTGAGGTCAATAATTGGTAGGCCTTTTCGATTTGGTTTCCTTAAATAAAGACACACTGCCTTTTGCAGAGTGGCATCCATGGGGTTTGTGTGGGAAACCGTATTATGGCAAGTGTGCTCAGTCTGGTCCGCGTTGCAATCAGTGTTGTGATCTGCCGAGGCTAAGGTTTGTTGAGTTGACTGGCAACTGGACCCAGGGGCCTTCACCATTTTATATAGCAAGGAAACATGAAGCTATAATGCTTGGCCCTTTTCATTTGTGCAAAAGCCCAGTTTTGGTGCCCTCTTGCAGGTATTTTCTGTGGTACCTGGAAGATTGAAATTGTGAAAGTATTATTGTTTTGGGGCTAAATTATTGTACGACATGCTTAACAATAAGAAATAAAAATGGAGAATAAACAATTACAAAGGCAGAATAAACAATTACAAAGGCAGATTCAAAGATCATGGATACAGGGTGCACACAGACGACAAAGTCAGACTTTTCCAGTACGAAGGCCAGGTGGCCTCCCCCAGAAAATTTCTAAAAACTAGAAGCCATTTCCAGTGGAATTTGGTGCATGCCCCACTAGATCAGCCCTTAATTGCAAAAGAATAGAAATAATATTTTGTGTCTATTACAAACATAAAGAATTAATTATGTTTTTTTAAAAAAATATATTTTTTCCACAGCAAAGAATACTTATAAGAATAGGTTGAATTTGGTTTTCAATGATAACAATTTTTTTTTTCAAATTACCTGTATTGTATTATGCCTGGTGGTTGCCAATTCTTCGGCTTTAGGTATTAGTATTAGTCTTTCAATTCTTCCCACTGCTCTGTTCCCAAATTCACATTTGTAAACGACCATCTCAGTCTGCTTGCCTGTGCTTCTTAGCCGAATAAATGGGGATAATGACATTGTACTAATAATTATTGCGTGACTACTTGTCAATCGACGGAAAAAAATCAACACTTGTCAATCAACAATGCCGAACTCAGTCGGTGTAGTGCTAGTAGGCCTACCTACGGTATAGATAATATCGAAACGAGCGAAATATGGCCTATCTATCTGTTAACAATACAGGCAAATTATCCGCGGACGGACTGTCTATAGAATGATATTTATCAACTTAAATTAAATGTTCAGTAAGTCATATTAATATCCACTTACACCGATCTTATGTATATTTAATTGGGGCACTACTGACTGACAATCTAGCGCGTCACATGGGGATATCCCAGTGATGACATCATGGAAATGCTATTCTTAGAACAGGAAGTCAAACAAATCTGGAGCTAGTTACCTCCCTTGACAAATTTGGCTCTAAAATAATTTGAACCGAGTTACGTTAGACTGTTCAAATGTGATTTGGATTTAAAAATACTTTCGAACCCTCTGGACAAGTAAAATAGGATTTAATGGATAAATAACACATCAGGTAAGACACTTACACATCTAGCACTTAGAATAAGGCTATTTTTCTATTTTCTGGAGCTATCCAGCCAGCCAGAATGTTATTGTCCCTTTAAATTTTAAATTTGAGTAACCTCAGAAAAACAGATGACGTTTTGTTTTGCGCATTACGCTTTTCGGCCAATTTCTCTCTGAAAACGGGGTCGTGCAGGGGTTAATCTATACAAAACCTGTAGTCTCTTGACACTAAACAAAATTTAAGAGTGAGCAGATTTGGGTCGGTCGGGTTACCCGAAACCCTGGTATTAGCGATGGAAATATAAACTGAATCAGCAGTATGGGCATATAAAAAATCTTACTTACTTTTGATAATCAAAAGATGTTTGTAAAATGTTATCCAGTTTATTTTTTGCATGGTAATTATCCTTTACAAGATCTTTCATTTTAAGTAATTCTGCTCGAATGTAAAACCAAAATTCGTGATTCGTATTCTCCATTTTCCGCCTTCTTTTTTCATGATTTAAACTTGGTCCTCTACTGTTGTCTATTAATAAAAATGAAAAAGGGAAAAGTGGAGCCAAATGCTTGTTTTGATCACCTGAATAAATGTTGGACAACGAATTTGCACCAACTAGCAACTTTGTGGATGGAGCCAGCAAGGAACTCAAATATTATTGCTCAATAAAGAAGCAATTCAAAGACCCAGGAATGTATGTAAGGTTTTGTTGACAGAAGTAACCAACAATCAGTTTGAAGTATCTACAAAAACTGTTTACCCTGAGATGAAAATACGAATTATTGGCAGTAATTATCTGAAATCGTTGAAAATCAAGAATATTCTTCGTCTCATAACCTTAAACACTGTGTATCAAATTAAAGTCATTTGCATATCTACTTTGGTCTCCAGAGCTTCCACAAGATTTGTGAAGCGGTCAAGGGCAATAACTCTGGTGGTAATTACCGGGAAACGCTAAAAATCGATAAGCTTCTTCGTCTCACGACCTTAAACACTGTGTATGAATTTAAAGTAAATCAGATATTAACTTTGGCCTTTAGAATGTCCACAAGATTTTTCTGAAGTGATCAAGGGCCATAAATCGCTATATCAAAAGGCTTGTTCATGTCATGTCCTTAAACACTGTATATAAATTCAAAGTCAATTAAATATTTTTTGAAGTGATCACATCCATAACTCTGGCAGTAATTATCGTCTTGTGAACTTAAACACTGTATATAAACTTAAAGTCAATCGGATATTACCTTTAATTGTGGCCGCCGGAACCAAGAACGGACCGACGACAACATCCGACCACATTTCAATGTGGGCGTATACAAACGGAATAATCGAGACCATGCGGTTTATCTTACTCATTTTAGTAATGATGATCGAGGCCAAGTGGAAATTTCAACCGCTCAGTTCTAGCTTTTTACTATTATAGTGAGAACTGCCAACTCTTTATCTAATCGTCCATAAAGTTTCTTTAATAAAGACCTAGCTAATTAGACGGAGAGTTACTGTGTCTTAAAATGCAGAAGGATGGGCGGACAGACAGGCCCATTTTAACAAGCCAACAGTGAGATTGATGTCCCCCGCCGAAATCCCAAAATAAATAGATGACACATATTAATTAATCGCACATTTATTTTTTTCAAACATATCAAGCAATCAAACTGTACACGAAGTGTCATCCAGAGTGTCATTATAAAGAAAAATGCTAAAACCGACGAGAAAAATTAAAATGTACCCTAGTTAGGGGGACCCTAATGGCAGATAAAAGGGCCCACACGCTTGACAAAAGGGCTCCTTTGGCCAAGGGAAAGGGCCCTCGTGTCCGAGTCAATCGTTTCTATACACTGTTACTGTCGAATCCATTACTGAATGAGAATGCAGTCATTGTAGTGGCATAAAAATCATCAGTCAAGATGAACCTAAGTTATCTTGTCATAAAGTATCAACCAATCAAATTGCTTATATCTGCCTACCCTCGGAAGAAAATGATCATCTTGGAACTCCATCAAGGCATTGACCGCATAAGCATACACACCAATTTTGAACACTTTGAAGGAGAGTTATTGTGTTCCAAAGTCTCGGCAAATCAAATTGCTTATCGCTTTGCTTACCCTGAGCAGAAAATGCTCATTATCGACCTTAGTCAAGGTATTACTGTAATGAAACTATACGCCAAGTTTCATCACTCTCACTTAATTAGAACTAAAGTTATCGTGTCCCAATGCATCAACCAATCAAATTGCTTATCTCTGCTTACCCTAAGCGGAAAATGCTCATCTTCGAACTCCATCAAGGCATTGACCTAATAAGCATATACACCAAGTTTGAACATTTTAACTCAATTAGAAGGAGAGTTATTGTGTTCCAAAGTCTCGACTACTCTCGACCAATCAAATTGCGTATAGCTCTGCTTACCTTGAGCAGAAAATGCTCATTATCGAACTTAGTCAAGGTATTACTGTAATGAAACTATACACCAAGTTTCATCACTCTCACTTAATTAGAACTAAAGTTATCGTGTCCCAAAGCATCAACCAATCAAATTGCTTATCTCTGCTTACCCTAAGTGGAAAATGCTCATCTTCGAACTCCATCAAGGCATTGACCTTATAAGCATATACACCAAGTTTGAACATTTTTACTCAATTAGAAGAAGAGTTATTGTGTTCCAAAGTCTCGACCAATCAAATTGCGTATCGCTCTGCTTACCCTAAGCGGAAAATGCTCATCTCCGAACTCCATCAAGGCATTGACCTAATAAGCATATACACCAAGTTTGAACATTTTAACTCAATTAGAAGGAGAGTTATTGTGTTCCAAAGTCTCGACCAATCAAATTGCTCTGCTTACCCTGAGCGTAAAATGCTCATTATCGAACTTAGTCAAGGTATTACTGTAATGAAACTATACACTAAGTTTCATCACTCTCACTTAATTAGAACTAAAGTTATCGTGTCCCAAAGCATCAAATTGCTTATCTCTGCTTACCCTAAGCGGAAAATGCTCATCTTTGAACTCCATCAAGGCATTGACCTAATAAACACATACACCAAGTTTGAACATTCTAGCTCAATTAGGAAGAGAGTTATTGTGTCCCAAAAAGTGTGACGGACAGACGGACAGACAGACAGACAGACAGACAGACGGACGGACGAACCCATTTTAATAATCCCCCAACTTTCTTCGAAAGGCGGGGGACAAAAAAAAGATTTCTGTTCTAAGCCAAGAGTAAATCAACTTCCATTTTCCAATCTTTTTCTAACCAAAATCCCCCTCTATGCCGACCTGAATTCCAACCATCCGATCAGACTGTTGCGACTGCATTCACAAATAATAATTGATGCCCGAATAATGTGGCACAAAGTATAGTGGCTCCAGACAGAATGTTTTAATCCATAGTCAATTTGGTACAAATTCGCAGTACTCAATTAAAATGAAAGAAAAATAAGTGTTTTATTAGATTTCGGGCACTCTATTTTGCCAATCAGATAATATATTTTGTTTTCACTTTACCCGTCTGCCCGAAAGGTCAGATTGCCTATGCCCCCCCCCCGAAAATTTTTGGAAAATAGGGACCACAAGCTAAAAAGGCAATTTTTCGTACAATCAAGGGCCATAATTCAGGAAGTTACAATCCGATGAGCGCAAATATCGAAAGGAACCAAGATCTTTGTGCTATAAACATACATGTCAAGTTTCATCAAATTCGGTTCAAAATTGTGACCTCTATAGGGTCCACAACCTTCATATAAAATATTTTCACACTATTCGCGTACAAACGGCGGCCATTTTGTCTGTCAATTTTGGTCCGATTTTCATGAAATTTGAACTCAACCTCCATAACCATGTAACGGTGATATAATCTAACGTTTTTTTTTAAATCGGATAACAATTTTTAACATGGTCGCAATAGCGTTTTTTTTTGCATTTCATTTAAAAAAATGAAAAATATTAGTAAAAAAAAGGAATTTTTTTTGTTTGTTTTACAAAAAAGTCTTTTAAAATTTTAAAAAAAAAACCAACTTTTTAAAACGTTAAAATATAAAAAAAACTTTTTAAAATCTAAAATAAAACAAAAAATTTATATCAGAAAAAAAAGAAATAATAAAAAATTTAAAGGAAAAAAAAAAATTAAATGAAAAAGAAAAGATAAAAATTTTAATAATTCCCTATGTGGCCCATTGTCGCAATAGTGTCTTGAGTATCCAGACCCAGTATACAACTTGTCATTAGACAAGAGCGACTAGAAACATTGTGGCCCATTGTTGCAGTAGTATCTCGATTATCATGTGTGGGATCTATGAAGAATGTATAGACTCGAACGACAAGAAACGAGCCTGTAGTTATCTTACATCAACACGTGAGTGACGGAACTTTGGCATATTTATGTTCACCTGACGATGTCCACGAAGGCTATTATGCTCTATTGAAATTGATATTGTGTGCTATTGCACTTTCGCGCCTCTAACGATTACCTCGGGGAGAGCAGGGGTTTCACAAAACTGAAGCTAAAATCACATTTTTCTAAAATATTGAATTTAATAGAAAATTGTTTTTGAACGTAGTTGCAAGATAACATTACTTTCTTTACAATCACAATAACATAGTTGTAAGATAACGGTACTTTGCGCATACCTAGATACAAACCTTAAATATGACGTATTGTCTTGAATGTAGTTTTAAGATAACGGTACTTTATAGTAACCTCGATACAGGTCTCATAATAATATATATTTTAAACACTGCAGTAACATAAAAGTACTTTGTATTTAACTAGAAATATACTCATAATAATATTTAGTTTGAACGATTGGTGGAAGATAACGGTAGTAAAGCTTTTCCAGTTACAGACTTTATAATGATAATATACTGTCTCCTCCCTAGTTGTAAGATAACGGTACTTTCTATTTACCTAGATACATATCTTCATATAATAGTGTTTTGTATATTGCTTTATGGTTACGGTACAATATATTTATCTAGAGTCTGATCTCAGAATAAAAATTATTTTGAACATAATTGTAAGATAACGGTACGTCGGTACTTTATAGTTGCCTTGATCTTCGGAATAATATACGGTATGAACATATAATGTTGCGTGATAACGGCACTTTATGCGTACTTAGATACAAATCTCATAATAAAATGATGTTTTGAACATGTGTAGTTGTAGGATAGCGGTACTTTATACTTACCTAGACTCGGATTTGTTTTGAATATTTACGTAGGATAACGCTTGTCTGGCCTCACTTAGTTATAATCCCCAATAATATATTGCCACGAACATACATGTAGTTGTAAGATAAAATTACCTAAACATAACCCATAGTAAACATACTGTTATTGTAAAGTAACGATACTCTATATTTGCATATATACATATCTCATAATGATATACAATGTTTCGGACAAAATCTTAAGATAACGGTACTTTATACTTACCTAGATGTAGATCTTATAATAATATAACATTTTGAACATACATGAAGTTCTCAGATAATAGTACCCTAGTCCTACCTATTTAAATTATGCATATTAATTGATTGTTTTGAATATAGCTATATGATGGTGGTACTCTGGACTTGCCAATATATATCTCACGAAATGAAATATTGTTTCGAATAATGTTTTACGATAACACACTTGGCACATTAGATATTCTTGAACTATGCTAGTAAAATATGACTTATTTCGCGTCACATACAGTTGTTGTATATTGTGATCGACTATATTAATTTTGATATATCAAATACAACTGTTACATAATAGTATGTTATGAATAGTATTTTAATACTAATGTTTTGTGTTCAAATCTGGATTTTCTTACATTGACTATAGAGTCATACACTTAAATAAAATTTGTACATGCATTCGAAATCTGTTCCATAACAGATCATAATCCAAGAATAATGTCTGTCTGAAACGATGGTGTAGCCATGGGTATCATGGCAAAAACAGTTGTACACCTAAACACTTCCTTGTGTTACTTTGTATATACGTTACACTGTTTCTGTTATAAATGTAAATATGTTATATCAATCTTAAACCCACAATCTGCTAGAGGAAATCTGACATTATTCTTTATTCTACTTCCTTTATTTTATTCCTTTATTTCTTTATATGTTATTATTACAATCTTGTTACGTAGTGGAGATGTCGAGGAAAATCCCGGACCAAATGGCAACATATCTTTCGTGCATCTGAATGTAAGAAGCTTACGTCATAAAGTTGATCTTGTTTCCGCTGAATTCTCCGAAAATTTCGACTTGATCTTGTTAACTGAGACATGGCTTGACAAAAGCATATCATCGGACACCCTTTCTATCCCTCGTTTTAATGCACCAATTTGCAAAGACAGGACTACAGGACAGGGTGGGGGAGTAGCAGTTTATTCTCGCAACAACATTTTAACAAAACGCAGGTCTGATTTAGAAACCGACAATACAGAGGGCATTTTGGTAGAAATTAATATTCATAATAAACATTTTTTAATTGGCACTTTTTATAGGCCCCCAAATTCCACTCTTCAATTAGATAATTCTATCTTCAATTCGTTTTCATTGGCAGCAGCAGACGACATAAACAATATCTTTATATAAGGTGATTTTAACATTGATCTTTTTACAAAAACCAATACTTTTATTCATTCGGCAAATGTTCTTTTCGATTTTAAACAAATTATCAACGATCCAACCAGATATGGTAATAATGGTAACATTACATTAATTGATCTAATTTTAACAAATTGTTCCGGTTATATTTTTGATTCAGGTTGCTTAGATAATTCATGTAGTGATCACTGCCCTGTGTACTGTCGGTTAAATTTTCATCGTCTGAAATCAATTAGCTTCACACGTACTATATGGAATTATGATAAGACTGACTTTGACCAACTACGACGTGACGCTGGAAGTATTCTATGGGACTCCACTATTGACAAAAATTCTATTGATGTTACATGTGCCGCCTTCACAAACGAGTTAATAAATTTGGCAAGAACACATATCCCAAACAAAATAGCAACTATTAGATCAAAAGACAAACTTTGGATGAACAACACTATTCGGAAAATGAGCAAAAAGAAAAACAAAATTCACCGGAAAGCAGTAAAATCAAACTTGGACCTCGACTGGCAAAAATTTAGAAATATAAGGAATGACTATATAAGCTTGATTAGAAAATGCAAAAAAGAATATTATGAAAAATTAGACCAGAAATTAAATGATAATCAAAATTTTGGCAAAAAAGATTGGTGGCATATAGTCAACTCGTTTGTGAAGGGTCAAAGATCAGAAAAGGGAGATATTCCGCCTCTTGTGAATAATGGGGTTCCATATTTTAATCCGAAGGACAAAGCAAATTGTTTAAACGAATACTTTATTAACCAGTCACAGCTTGACTACACAAATGCACAACTTCCTGACCTCGAACAAAACCCCTTTTCACTTTGTCACCTAAAATTAACACCTAAAGAGGTTGAAGACATGATTTCAATTATTGATACTTCAAAAGCTACAGGCCCAGATAACATCAGTGGAAAATTCCTTAAATCCATTTCTTTCGAAATTAGTAAACCTTTGTGTAACATTTTTAATCTGTCACTTGAGCTAAAAACCGTTCCTAATATTTGGAAATCAGCCAACGTAACGGCAATTCATAAAAAAGGCGACCCATCATTATGCGGAAATTACAGACCAGTGTCCTTATTAAGCATTATAATCAAAATTTTCGAAAAATGCATCTACAAACATGTATTTAACTTCTTTAAGGCTCACAATATTATTACTAATTTTCAAAGCGGTTTTTTGCAAGGAGACTCAACTACTTACCAACTAATAGATCTTTCGCACTTCTTCTGCCAAGCCATCGACCAGGGTCAATATACTAGAACGGTGTTCTGTGACATCAGTAAAGCTTTTGACAGAGTTTGGCATGCTGCACTCTGTCATAAGCTTGGGGCCGTTGGGATTAGAGGAGACTTGTTGGAATGGTTCAGGGACTATTTGTCTAACAGACAACAGAATGTTATTGTTAACGGAACCTCCTCTGAACCATTAACGGTCCCGGCTGGTGTTCCACAGGGCTCCGTTCTCGGTCCGTTACTTTTCATTATATACATCAATGATATAGTAAATAGTATAAAATCAAATATTAGATTATTTGCCGATGACACTAGTTTATATGTAAAAATAACTGACCCAGCTGAGTGTGCGGGAGTCTATATGCGGTGCTGTGAAAGGTACAAGTCACCAAGTGTTATATAAGGAAACCGGGTTTATTACACTGCAGGAGAGAAGAAGGCGACATAAACTAATTTTATTTTACAAAATCATAAACCATATCACTCCCGAATACTTATTTCAACTGATACCACCCAATATCAATTCCTATCGCCTACGAAACCAAAGTAACATCCCGACATACCTCTGCAGAACTTCTTTATTTTCTTCTTCTTTTATACCATCTACAATTCGAGAATGGAATCTACTCGACCTTTCTACTAGAAACTTACCTACTCTATCTTCTTTTAAATCTAAACTAGGCTGCCTTGATCGAATTATACCTTCATCATATTACTCTGGCAACAGGAAAAATCAAATTCAACACTCTCGCCTTCGACTCTCTTGCAGCGATTTAAACGGACATCGTTTTCTCAGGCATATTTCTGACAGCCCTATATGCGATTGTGGTCACCCCTTTGAATTATACCTTCATCATATTACTCTGGCAACAGGAAAAATCAAATTCAACACTCTCGCCTTCGACTCTCTTGCAGCGATTTAAACGGACATCGTTTTCTCAGGCATATTTCTGACAGCCCTATATGCGATTGTGGTCACCCCTTTGAAGATTCCGAACATTTTCTTTTAATCTGTCCCTTACGTTCAGATGCACGATCTGCGACTATATCAAAACTTCCAAAACTTTTTCAAAATTCTTATAATTTATTATTCGGAACTGAAAACAAAAACACTTCTGAAGAAATTTTTTCTTCAGTACATAATTTCCTCGAGATCTCCAAACGCTTTTAAAAATTTCCTTATGAAACTGTTTGAAATATAGTCATTTTGATTGTGGTTTGTACATATCGTGTATATAGTGTATATAGCCATCTTATAATTTACTTGTTCCTCTCTACTTTAGTTTTCCTTACTTTACTTTTCAATATATATTTATGTTTGTACTTTTATGGAGAGGGGGTCTATAGGCTTCTGCCTGTTCTCCAATCCAGCTTCTGTGAATAAATATTGTTTAAAAAAAAAAGAAAGCTAAAATCACTAACCATAGATTTTAACTATGTCCGTCATAGATCCCACACAAGATAATCTGAACGACAGGCCCGTCCTAGATCCTCACGTGACATTTCCGATGATGACGTAGTATAATGTATTCAACCATTCGTCATTAAGACAGCGAGCTGGACAGACGTGTTCTTGTTTCATTAAACGGTAATAAATTTTATTTTACTTAAAAATACTTTGGTGGTATATTGATTTTGGCTTAGGTAGCCAATAGCCTAGGTGGCTTATTGATTTTGTCTTAGGTAGCCAATAGCATTGGAGGCTTGGAATACGTTACAAGTCCTGATGGCAGTAGGAAAGCCTTGGTGGCGTTAAATTATTTGTGGCAAAATTAGTAATTTTCAGTGAAGAAATTTATTAAGAGAAATTGAATACACAACAAACTACTAAGCGTCTTATTTGTGTGTAAATCGTTTTCATGCTTGATTGTGGATAAGTAGGTCAGCGCACGTGTTTGTATTGAATTGCAGTTTCGCCAGTCATGATCGGGGGGTTTAAACAACTGAGTTGTGACAATGAGGCGTGATCACTTAGTCCGATTCTGTCGCATTTGCTTTGTTTATGATGGGTGTAATGATTTGTATGTTTCTAGATGGGATTTTTCTTACCACTGACCCGTGAGACACCGATGCCTTTAGTGGATTTCTTATTCACGTGGGTCAGGGGTGAGGGAGTTCTGTCTCTAGGAATGATTTGGGCGCCCAAAACGGTGTGACAATCTTCAAAATTCAAACGGAATAATTTGTGCCGAATTCATGATCACCCATCATATAATGCTAATGAGATTGGTTAGGCGAATGAATTGGGTGCCTAAAACGGCGTGATAATCTTCAAAATTCAAACGGCATGTTTTGTGGGGTGCCCCATCCCAGAGGCACCCTTACTCTACTGCCGGGTTCTAGGGCTCCCATAACATAAGGCTAGTTAGATTGGTTAGGCGCGAACGAATGTATTGGGCACCCACAACTGCGTGATAATCTTCAAAATTCGAACAGGTCGCATCCTAACCCGATTCCGAACTTTTCCTTTTTCTTATAAATTATTATAGATATGTTAAAGTCGGTTTACTTCCTTCAAATGTTTTCCCAATTTTTTCAGGGGTGGGGGCCCATAGGCAATCTGACCTTTCGGGCAGACGGGTAAAGTGAAAATAAAAAATATTATCTGGTTGGCAAAAAAGAGCGCCCGAAATCTAATAAAACACTTATTTTTCTTTTATCTTCATTGAGTACTGCGAATTTGTACCAAATTGACTATGGATTAAATAATCGATGACTTCAAAATTCTTTCAAAAAGGGGCATAGGTAGGTAAACTGTGCATCTGTTTATAAATATGATATTCGAAACATGTCTGCATCTGCTATTGACTGTAACTGTTAAGAAATCTAAGATACACTTGGCAGCCGTCAATGACTTTAAGACTCTTATTTACTTTTTTTTAACAATTATGCCTTATAAAACAACACGTGCCAAAAGTTACACATGTCATGTATCGATCACTGATTGTACGATAACACATGTATATGTTATGTTCCTGTAAGACACCACCACATGTATGTGTTCCTGTAAGACACCAGTGATGCCTTTCAGAAACATATGCATGCGGTGTCTTTCAGAAACATATGTTCTTGTAGGACATGACATATACCTGTCACTAATGCTTGTAAGATTGTACCTGAGTTATGATTGTAAGACACCCAGTGTACATGTATCCGTTACTACCCGTACAACAGAACATGTAACAGTACGACGCAATATGTATCTATTACTAAATGTACGGCACAGATGTGGGCGTTATTGAATGTACGACACGGCATGATTAAAATCTAAATGTACGACACAACATGGATCCATTACTAAATGTATGACACAACATGTATCTATTACTAGATGTACAACACAATATGTATCTATTACTAAATGTACAACACGATATGTATCTATTACTAAATCTATCACATGAATCTATTACTAAGTGCATGACATGTATCCAGTAATAAATGTACGACACGACATGTATCTATTATTAAATGTACGACATGAAATGTATCCAGTAATAAATGTACGACATGTATCTATTACTACATGTACGGCACGACATGTTTATATAACTAAAGGTACGAAACAACATGTATCTATTACTACATGTACGATACGGCATGATTAAAATCTAAATGTACAACACAACATGTATCCATTACTAAATGTATGACACAACATGTACCTATTACTAGATATACAACACAGTATGTATCTATCACTAAATGTACAACACGATATGTATCTATTACTAAATATATTACTAAGTGTATGACATGGCATTTATATATTACTAAATGAACAACACGACATGTATCTTATTATTAAATGTACGACACGAAATGAATCCAGTAATAAATATACGAAACAAAATGTATCTATTACTACATATACGACACGACATGTTTATACAACTAAAGGTACGAAACAAAATGTATCTATTACTACATGTACGACACGAAATGTGTCTATTATTAAATGTACGACATGAAATGTATCCAGTAATAAATGTACGACATGTATCTATTACTACATGTCTATTATTAAATGTACGACACGAAATGTATCCATTAAAGATAGGCTGGCACTGCCAGGCAGGATACGCCCACATTTTTGAGAGATGGATAGAGAATAAGCAATACCGAAAATGATTTTTCCTACATCATTAAGTCCTGTATTTCATACTGTATTGGGAGCAGCCATTTTTTTAGTCAGTTCCAGTCTGATATTCATGAAATTCGCAGCCGACAATGATTATGGTGTGACGGTACACAACCTAGAAATGTTACTTTTCGTCAAAATCGGATAAGAATTGTGACCTGTAGAGAGTCCACAACCATGATATACCATATTTTTACAATATTCGCGTACAAACAGTGACCATTTCGTCCGGCAATTTTGGTACGATTTTCACGAAATTCGAACTCAACCTTCCTTACGGTGCAACAGTAATATAATCAGAGTTTTTTTTTAAATCAGATAACAATTGTTCGAGAGATAGACAGAGATCAAGCAATACCGAAAGTGATTTTTCCTAGAATCAAAGGCCATAATTCATTAAGTTACAATTTGATATGCGCAAATATCGAAAAGAATAAAGATCTTTAGGTTATAAACAAGCATTTCAGGTTTCATCAAAATCGAATTAAAATTGTCACCTCTACAGGGTCCACAACTTTGACATACCATATTTTTACACTGTTCGCGTACAAACGGCAGCCATTTTTTCTGGCAATTATGGTCCAATTTTCTCGAAATTCGAACTCAACCTTTCGTAGGGTGTAACGGTGATAGAATCAAACGTTTATTCAAATCGGATAATAATTGTGACCTTCAGAGGGACCATAGGCGATTTTTCAGACAATCAGGGGCCATAATTCAAGAAGTTACGATCCGATATGCGCAAATAACAAAAGGAACCAAGATCTTTAGGTTATAACCATGCATTTCAAGTTTCATCAAAATCGAATTAAAATTGTGACCTCTACAGGGTCCACAACCATGATATACAATTTTTTAACAGTATTCGCGTACAAACGGCGGCCATTTTGTATGGCAATTTTGGTCCGATTTTCCCGAAATTCGAACTCAACCTTCCTTACGGTGTAGCGGTAATATAATCAACCGTTTTATTAAATCGGATAATAATTGTGACCACCAGAGGGACCACAAGCTAAAATAAGGCGATTTTGCGTATAATCAGGGGCCATAATTCAGGAAGTTACGTTTCGATATGCGCAAATATCGAAAGGAACCAAGATCTTTGGGTTACAAACATGCATGTCAAGTTTCATCAAAATCGGTTCAAAATTGTGACCTCTATAGGGTCCACAAGCTAAAAACGTGATTTTTCGTACAATCAGGGGCCATAATCCATGAAGTTTTCATCCGATACATGCCAATATCGAAAGCAGCCGAGATCTTTTGGGGATAAACCTATATTTCAAGTTTCGTCAAAATCGGATAAGAATTGTGACCTGTAGAGAGTCCACAAACAAATTGTGGACGGACGGACGTCCGGACGGACAGGGGCGACGACAATATACGTCCACATAAAAATGTGGGCGTATAAAAATGTACGAAACAAGATGTATCTATTACTACATGCACGACACGACATGTGTCTATTATTAAATGTGCGAAACAATATGTTTATATAACTAAAGGTACGAAGCAAGATGTACCTATTACTACATGTACGACACGAAATATGTCTGTCATTTACGACACATCGCATTTTACTGACTCTTGGACATAATTAGTATTTTATTGGCTGTAAGGCGTGACATATATTTCTAACTTTAAGACACGATTAACGTTACATGTATTTGTTACTGTATATTGGAACGTGTCAGTGTCCTCGATTATGGGGACCGACACGTGATGCAAGTGTGAATGACCTTCTAAACATGAACCTGTGAATTGAGGAAGTAAAAAAAAATAGGTTGCCAGGCAACGAAACATACGCCCACACATACGCCCAAATCGTCCGGGCAGTCAACAAGAGTTGTTGCATTTTAAGTAATCATCAGAAAATCATAATTCAAACTCACCCATAACTACGGTGTAACTGTGATATAATCAAACGTTTTTTTAAATCAGATAATAATTGTGACCTCCAGAGGGACTACAAGCTAAAAAGGGGGATTTTTCGTAGAATCAGGGGACATAATTCAGGAAGTAATGATCCTATGGGCGCAAATATCGATAGGAACCAAGATCTTTGGGTTATAACATACATGTCAAGTTTCATCAAAATCGATTCAAAATTGTGACCTCTATAGGGTCCACAACCTTGATATAACATATTTTCACACTATTCGTGTACAAACGGCGGCCATTTTGTCCGTCAATTTTGGTCCGATTTTCACGAAATTCAAAGTCTGTCTTCATTACCATGTAACGGTGATATAGTCAAACGTTTGACCTCCAGAGTGACCAAAAGCTAACAAAAGCGATTTTTCGGACAATCCGGGGACATAATTCAGGAAGTTACGATCCCATGGGCGCAAATATCGAAAGGAACCAAGATCTTTGGGTTATAAACATACATGTCGTGTTTCATCAAAATCGGTTCAAAATTGTGACCTTTATAAGGTCCACAACCTTTATATAACATATTTTCACACTATTCGCGTACAAACGGCGGCCATTTTGTCCGTCAATTTTGGTCCGATTTTCACGAAATTTGAACTCGACCTTCATAACCATGCAACGGTGATATAATCAAACGGTTTTTTTTAAATCGAATAACAATTTTGACCTCCAGAGGGACCACAAGCTAAAAAGGGTGATTTTTCGGACAATCAGGGGCCATAATTCAGGAAGTTACGATCCGATGGGCGCAAATATCAAAAAAAACCAAGATCTTTGGGTTATAAACATGTATTTCAAGTTTCATCAAAATCGGTTCAAAATTGTGACATCTATAAGGTCCACAACCTTGATATAACATATTTTCACACTATTCGCGTACAAATGGCGGCCATTTTGTCTGTCAATTTTGGTCCGATTTTCCCGAAATTCAAACTCAACCTTCCTTACAGTGTAATGGTGATATAATCAAACATTTTTTTAAATTGGATAATAATTGTGACCTCCAGAGGAACCACAAGCTAAAGAAAGGGGGATTTTGCGTATAACCAGGGGCCATAATTCAGGAAGTTACGATCCGATATGCGCAAATATTGAAAAGAACCAAGATCTTTGGGTTATAACGATGAATTTCAAGTTTCATCAAAATCAAATTAAAATTGTGACCTTTACAGGGTCCACAACCTTGATATACCATTTTTTAACAGTATTCGCGTACAAACGGCGGCCATTTTGTATGGCAATTTTGGTCTGATTTTCCCGAAATTCAAACTCAACCTTCCTTACGGTGTAACGGTAATATAATCAAACGTTTTTTTAAATCGGATAATAATTGTGACCTCCAAGCTAAAAAAAAGGCGATTTTGCGTATAATCAGGGGACATAATTCTGGAAGTTACGATCCGATATGCGCAAATATCGAAAGGAAGCAAGATCTTTGGGTTATAACCATGAATTTCAAATTTCATCAAAATCGAATCAAAATTGTGACCTCCACAGGGTCCACAACCTTGATATACCATTTTTTAACAGTATTCGCGTACAAACGGCGGCCATTTTGTATGGCAATTTTCGTCCGATTTTCCCGAAATTCGAACTCAACCTTCCTCAGGGTGTGAAGGTAATATAATCAAACGGTTTTTTAAATCGAATAATAATTGTGACCTCCAAGCTAAAAAAAAGGCGATTTTGCGTATAATCAGGGGCCATAATTCAGGAAGTTACGATCCGATATGCGCAAATATCGAAAGGAAGCAAGATCTTTGGGTTATAACCATGAATTTCAAGTTTCATCAAAATCGAATCAAAATTGTGACCTCCACAGGGTCCACAACCTTGATATACCATTTTTTAACAGTATTCGCGTACAAACGGTGGCCATTTTGTATGGCAATTTTCGTCCGATTTTCCCGAAATTCGAACTCAACCTTCCTTAGGGTGTAACGGTGATATAATCAAACGGTTTTTTAAATCGAATAATAATTGTGACCTCCAGAGGGACCACAAGCTAAAAAGGGTGATTTTTCGGACAATCAGGGGCCATAATTCAGGAAATTACATTCCGATAGCCGCAAATATCGAAAGGAACCAAGATCTTTGGGTTACAAACATGCATGTCAAGTTTCATCAAAATCGGTTCAAAATTGTGACCTCTATAGGGTCCACAAGCTAAAAACGTGATTTTTCGTACAATCAGGGGCCATAATCCATGAAGTTTTGATCCGATACATGCCAATATCGAAAGCAGCCGAGATCTTATGGGGATAAACCTATATTTCAAGTTTCGTCAAAATCGGATAAGAATTGTGACCTGTAGAGAGTCCACAAACAAATTGTGGACGGACGGACGGACGGACGGACAGGGGCGACGACATAATACGTCCACATGAAAATGTGGGCGTATAAAAACGTGATTTTTCGTACAATCAGGGGCCATAACCCATGAAGTTACAGTCCGATACATGCCAATATCGAAAGGAACCGAGATCTTAGAGTGATAAACCTATATTTTAGGTTTCATTGAAATCGGATAAAAATTGTGACCTGTAGACTGTTCACAAACAATTGTGGACGGACGGACGTCCGGACGGACGAACAGGGGCGACGACAATATACGTCCACATGAAAATGTGGGCGTATAAAAATAAATGTATTAGATAACTGTTATTATGATATGCGATAAACATTAACAAATGATTTCCAATGCCCATCATTAAACTTACGTGTGTGTTAATAGACCTCGATTGATAGGTTTACGTCTACGAAATAGATCTTGATCACACACATGCATTAGTCGTCGGTCCCCATTATCGAGGACTGCTGAATTCGGGAACATAATTTTAAAGCGCTGATTATTTTCTATCTTCTATAACAAAAACAGAAACGTTTCTTTAAAAAAAGCCCTACATCAATCACATAAATGGAATATGGCATATACGTTACATTAACTGTCCTCGATTATGGGGACCGACACTTGATGCAAGTGTGTATGGCCATATAAGCCTGAACCTATGGACCGAGGATGTGAACACACTTCTAATAATAGATTGTACTGTGTAAAAGGGAGTCATGACATTTGAAAATCTCTTAAGTTATTGGTGTTAGTACTGTACATTCTAATTGAGTGCAACAAGACGTTGTCTCCCCTTAGACCACATAATCCTCTTGCTTTGTGTACTTATAATATTGGAATGTTATAACTTAAAATGTAGGAATCTGTCAAATAGTATGTAATCGATGACTTCAAAAATTCTTTCGAAGAAGGGTAAACCTAGGTCTCCTGTGCATCTATTTATAAACACAATGTTTGAAACATCTGCTACTGACCGTAACTGTTACGAATTCTAAGATACTATTGGCTGTTGCTGGCTGTAAGAAATGTATCTGATGCTGACTATGATATAAGACATGACACTCCCTTTATCTGTTACCGACTGTAACACTCGTCTATTACTAAGACCCACATACTGTACCCGATACGGATTGTAAAACAACACATGTATCTGTTACTGTAAGACACAATGTTTATTTTACTGTAAGACACAATGTTTATCTGTTACTGTTAAACACGGCATGTATATATTCATAAGCCACCTCGTGTATCTGTTACTGACTGTTACAATAAGAACCAAAACATAATAGGGAATGCATTAGGTGCTAGAAAATGTTTTCACTTTCGAGTGTTAATGATTGTGACTAAAAAACTAAGTTTTCACTTGGTGCCGGGTATCAAATAGGTTTGGATCCAAATGATTTCAAATTATAGACAGGTCTATCCAATAATAGTTTCCCTGATCTTAATGGCCGTTTAGGTTGATACAATGATGCAAGATTTTGAAGATAACCTGGCGCCTATTCTTTTATGGATCGACAGGTTAACGTTCAGATTTTCCTTTCTCAAACACGAGCCAATGTAATTTGTTCAAGACTGGGGTGATGTGTGATCTTTTGTGACAATGTAAGCAGCGCGACTTCGTAAACTTTGGAGTTTTGAAATCTTTTCTTTCGTAATACCAGTTAGTAACGAATTACAGTAGTCGATTCTAGAGAGGACGAAGGTTCGGGCTAAGGTTGTAGCAGCGTCTTCTGTTAATAGATGATGAATAAATACTATCTCTCGGAGATGGTAATGACATTTTACAGAAGTTTTTCACATGGACGAGAATCGACAAGAATTCAAAGATGCTGTAGCACCATGGGCCTTTTTGTCTGACGTGGAGAGCGTGTGTTGTCGGTCCGGTCGCCACATCCTACGTATGACCCATGCATCTTGTTTTTGCTACATATTACCGTTAGCCTTGTGATCGTCTAGGATTTACCTCAGATCGTCTTTTCTTCTCTTTCACGTTGTGTGTTTCTTCTTACTGGTTTCTTAAGACGTTTGTCTTCTTCAGTTATAACAATGCAACAGTTCGTTTTTACCTTTTATGTAGCATAGGTATACATACAAGCATATTACAATTACAGTCAATGCTAACTAAACTCTTCTCAACCTAGACACCTCGCGGTGTCTAGGACTCTTAGATGGTAACCCTCTGGAATCTAATCGAAGTCTGGAATCTAAATGTCGTCTGACCAATTCGCGCAAGTATCATAATTTTATATCAACTGGTTTTGGACATTCAATTATCTAATTGGTCAAACATGATGTAATAACCCACCCTTATATGGTTATGGAAATTTACTCTAGAAACTGCGCATGAGATATCTGTTATCATGTTTTTGTTTCTATAACCCATATGTCATTCAAATGTTAGTTGATTTCGGTACACACCTGCATATATGTGAATATGTTAGAAACATAAAACTATATCTTATCTCCCCATTCCTTGACTATATTGCTACATTACTTCCCCCTTTAAGAATATATATAGAAGATAGATATTCTAACTAATTATGCACGCATCAGGAAAATATAAATGATTACAATACAACAGAGCTGTGAAAGAAAACACAAATAATCAAAAATCAAAAATCGCATGCAAAAACTATCTCAAAGTCCTATGAAAATTCACTAAACCGAAACACAGAAAACACAATTGTTTTTTTAAAATCTTCAAGTGTCCTAATTTCAAAACACTATAGCACAGCACTTCAAATTTTTAAAGTTCAGTTTCACTTTAAATTCTGTTACTGGAAACCTCAATTTGGTAAACTGGTAAACCATTTTTGCTTGCCTCTGTAGTTGTCCTTTTCAGCTACCATAGTGTCAAGTTGAAAACTTTCTTTTTTCTTCTAAGATTGGCTTGTACAATCTCATTCGTCAATCAAACATGTCATTGCCATCAGACCAAGAACTAATTATTCTTAATTCTTTTTAAAACTTTAGTTTAATTATTAACCTAACATTATTAGTAATATCTTATTCCTAAAACTTGTTAGTAACTCTTACTTTTAATTAAAATTAAACTTTGATGTGGCCCTTTAATTATAAATCTTCAAACTAACTTTGACCTCTTGACCTGAACTGAGTAAGTAAATAGTTTATAATTTTATAATTGCGTTTGCATTTTGTAATTTCCGTCATAACAATTTTATAATTCACCCGTCAGTAATATGACCTTTTTTTGACCTACTCATTTATAATTTTAACAGCAGGTTTTTTTTCATGTCAACCAAAACAGATATACTGTTATTATACAACACTGAATGTCTAAAACAAGCCCGGATCCATAGCCTATTCAAACACTAGTGTGACATAACATTATTACAAAGAACTGTATCCCAAGCGAACGACTGCAGTTTCATTCACCAGGAACACAGTCTATATTTTATAAACATGACAATCAAAATATACCGAGCTTTTTACTACACATATAATACTATATCCAATATATATTATATTCTATATACATTAACACAGGTGCTAGAACCTAGTGCTTGCAGTAATTTGACCTCATGTCAAACTACACATTCTAATCACCGCGTATTATGTCGACAGCGTATAACAGCAAAAATATATTAAACGAAGCCTATATATTACGTTTCTAAAGCAAAAATGTAATGACACATAGTTAATAGTTATATACGGACAAAATCTACCGCATATCCTCACCTTAAACTCCTATAAAACTCGTATGCGATAATCTCACAATTTAACGAGCCTATAATTTTAGGGTTTTTTTCCAGGAAAACTATACCTACATCCCTAGATTTTTAACCACATGGGATTTTAACATAACATAACTTTTTATTCGAAAGTTAAATTATTTAATTTTGAAACCTTGGACTATAGCTTCAAAATTACATTACTCTACTTATCTAACCACATACATGAACGACACAAAACACAAACAATAGCAATTCAACCTTTTAATCAAAAGCTGAATTACCCCCATTTAGCCTAACTCGACTAAAATCCTAATTCTTGAGACTTTGGACAAGGATCTCAAAAATTATATTATATTTCGAAACAACAAATAACACATATTTAGCAATATAACTTTTTATTCGAAAGCTAAACCACCTATTTTATTAGTCTGACTAGACTAAAACCATAATTCTGAGACGTGGACTAGGGCCTCAAAAATTATATTATATACGAAACATCGAAAAATACAGATTAACGAATCACAGTAGAAAGCATGGCCATCTTGAAAACTAGAGTTAACCACTCACAAACGTCATGCTTAGATCTGCCATCTTACCACTGCAATCCGGAGACAACATTAGTTCCTATTTTAGTCCTATTCCGTGTCCTAATTAATATTTCTTAGTTATATTCCCTACTCCGTTTCTTTATTTTTATTAATTCGTAGTTATATCAAATAAAATTTTGTTTGTTTTAAAACCTACTCCGTAGAGACTCTCTTTAACTTTAATTACTCGAATTTACTACAGGTCATGTTAACCCGATAACCAGTGATATTATATTGTTTACCAAACCTGTCCATCAAAACTTATGAATGAATATCCTTTATTCTCTAACAGTTAAATTTTTACAGTTTAGTTGCTAATTAGATTTTTAAACTTAAATTAATATTATTTGGTCTTTTAACAAATGTAACATATCTAATTTAACAAACAAAATTTATTTACCAAGATTTTTTTTTCGAATATCATCATCAGGTTTTCGGATGTTCACCAAAAATTTTCTCCGTCTCTGGATGGTACGGTTGATTTTTCTTCGCTGAACGTCTTCAAATAGGTATTCTTCGTCTAAATCAACTGCGTAACCCAAATGTCGAAACTTCAGCACGGCTCCAAATCAAATATGTATTCTTCTTCTTCTTCGAAAGTTGATATTAACCCTCAAGGTCGAAACTGTTACGGCACCAAATCGTATATGTAGCACCATGGGCCTTTTTGTCTGACGTGGAGAGCGTGTGTTGTCGGTCCGGTCGCCACATCCTACGTATGACCCATGCATCTTGTTTTTGCTACATATTACCGTTAGCCTTGTGATCGTCTAGGATTTACCTCAGATCGTCTTTTCTTCTCTTTCACGTTGTGTGTTTCTTCTTACTGGTTTCTTAAGACGTTTGTCTTCTTCAGTTATAACAATGCAACAGTTCGTTTTTACCTTTTATGTAGCATAGGTATACATACAAGCATATTACAATTACAGTCAATGCTAACTAAACTCTTCTCAACCTAGACACCTCGCGGTGTCTAGGACTCTTAGATGGTAACCCTCTGGAATCTAATCGAAGTCTGGAATCTAAATGTCGTCTGACCAATTCGCGCAAGTATCATAATTTTATATCAACTGGTTTTGGACATTCAATTATCTAATTGGTCAAACATGATGTAATAACCCACCCTTATATGGTTATGGAAATTTACTCTAGAAACTGCGCATGAGATATCTGTTATCATTTTTTTTGTTTCTATAACCCATATGTCATTCAAATGTTAGTTGATTTCGGTACACACCTGCATATATGTGAATATGTTAGAAACATAAAACTATATCTTATCTCCCCATTCCTTGACTATATTGCTACAATGCTTTACAGTTCTAGATGCAGGAATTTCAGTGTTTCCAATGTTGATAGATTGAATGTCGTATTTCGTAAGTCTGTTAGCAGGGCCCACAAGAAGAAACTCTTTGATTTATCGTTGCGTTCAAGTATTTCAACATTATCGAGACTCCCACAAGAAGAAACTCTTTGTTTTATCATTGCGTTCAAGCATTTCAACATTATCGAGACTCCCTTCCTTGGGGAACACCACATAATAGTTGATGATAAAATGATGTTGACTTCAACATACTGAAATCGTCAGGTGATATAGAATGAAAACCATTTTAGAATGTATCCAGTTAGTCCATAATCTAATCACAGTCGATCCTGTAGGTTGACGTGGTCAATAGTAGCTAAAGTTGCTGATAAAGTCAAAGGGACCAAGACTTCGACCTTTCCTACGTCAACACGTGAATGTGTGGCATCCAGGACACATAGTAGGATCATTTCAGTGTTGTGAATGAGCGATAAGCAGACTGGAACTCCTAAAGGACTTGAATTTTTTTAAATGACTAAGAAAAGTGCTGCTTAACAAAATTCTCTAAAACTTTGGACAGAAAGGTCAGATTTGATACTGGTCGATAATTTTTCAGTAATTATAGGTCAAGTGTCGACTTTTTATAAGACTTAGTGGTTTGACTACTGCAGTATTCCTGTACTATTTCAGGATGGGCAAAATTGCATCCAGAATTTTTAGCTGGAAATGTGTCGGTATGGTTTTGAATGGTGACACTCTTGAGCATGATGGCATTTCCTTGATGAAATACTGTGTATTTAACTGTTGCTGATTGTAAGACACCACGTACCACATATATATGTGTTATGTAGTTTTCACTTACTATTTAAAGTGACGTTCGCAACTCTGAGAATTGACCGTCACGCGACCATTTCTGTGTGTGTAGTGTAACCATTAACCGAGGACATCGTAAATTTAGACGATACACTGAAAAAAAACTTGTGTTGGATCGCAACACAAGTACTTGTGTTAAAACTAATCTACACAACTTTGTGTTGTTTTGCATTGCATTTACAAAAACTTGTGTAGATTTGTAAAAATCTTGTTTGTTTTCATACCAGTAACACAAGTATTGTGTAGGCCTACCGTCAACCAAAGATTTTTTCTTTTTTGTTTTGTTTTTGTTTTTTGTTTTGTTTTTTTGTTTTGTTTACAAAGTCAGAATTCGGGAGTTCACAAGTTTAAGAAAAGTAATAAAATAAAAGGTTTAATTCAAATCCCGAAAATTACATGGGGTTCTTCACTGGAAGAGTGTGCGCACTAATTAATCAGACAATTGCCAGGCAGACTTGAATGTTAATTGGTGTTAAGTTGTCTATAAAGATGAAATGTCTGGTTGTCTTTTTTTTATTGATCCAATAAACTGATATATCAAAGGAATATATAGTGTATATGTGATTTTCAGCACCCTTGTGTTTGTCAAAATTGATTCAATGTGCATTCGAAAACAATGAGTAAAACTCTTAGTAATGTAATTGGTTGATGTAATCGAAATTGGACAGTATATTAGTTAACAAAACAGTAACCAATCAAATTAAATTAATCTTCCAGATTTGTCTCATAATTGATTTATTGATACAATGGTTCTCCAAGTTATCTATACTCTATTTGATATTTTATCAGCGACATTCAGTTAGACATTTAACTGTAGGGCGCCATGTTTCGTAGTAGTGTCAACCGAGAGTGATATTTTTAAAAATATAATTTTCACACAGAATACAAGACCGCAGGTTTGTAAAATTTAAAAAAAAATAAAACCGTGTATTTAATTTAGCATCGATTTATTGTGTATATGTATATTACTAATAATTAAAAACAAACAAGTCAGACCAAGACTTGTTCTAGAACCTCGTAATCTTCAACGTACGTTATTCGCAGAATATTTTTCTGGATGTTAGAGACTAACTCAGAACAATTAAACTGGAAGTGTGTATTTGATAATGGCGGACAAGAACATTTTTTTGAATGTTTCTAAAGCGTCCTGGACCCGGTAATTCAGCAGTCTAACGAATTTGTCTTAATTTTTCTGAAAACGTGCTTTATTAATATTATTCGGCGCTACATCGTTGTTCAAATACTTGTACATGTACTTGCAAAAACCAACACCAACTGGGACCTGCAGGTAAGAATTTCTCTTCATTTTATAACTCGCCAGGCAGCCATCTTTGTTTCGGGCAAAATGAGAAATATCAGGCCTGGACTATAGCTAGATACTAACTTTTGTACTAGTTTAATTAGAATTTAATCTTAATTTAAACATATTTCTAAGTAACAAGTGGATAAGGCACAAGTTTTACAACTTAGAACGCCATCTCCAAAATGTAATCTTATCTGTGTAAAAGAAAAAAACAAACAAACAAACAAACAAACAAATCAGCCTTTTATTTTTATATTAATCAATGCAACGTACTGATTCAGAAACTAACACCTGCCGTCTGAAGTTTCTCTATAATTTCTTCTCTTTTTTTTTCAGTCATTGATGTTAGCATATAGGCCTACTCCACAAATAAAAACTGGTAAGAATTTCATTTTCTTTTAATATATTTTTTTAATAATATCACTATCAGTAGTAATATCCAGTCAAGAGAGAGGGGAAATCGGGTTTTAATTTCACTTAACAGAACTGTGCGATATACATGTCCTTGTATTAAATTGGTCGAATCAAGTAGGCCCATGCATGATATATATCCTAGAATCAAGTAGGACTGGACTTCCATTTCCGCCATTTTCCCGAGCACTGACCGTTGTGTATGTTGTGTTTATATTAATTCGACATAAACTTTGGAGTTGTTGTTAGTGTTTGTTGCATAACAGAATGGTCGATTTCAAATATGATATTTGCATAAGTATAAACGTAAATCGGCAGTGCTGGACACACTAGCAGAAGGATTCTGCTGAATCAATCAGCGCTAAATTCATCATGTAGTGTGTACACTAACACTGACATTCGCCAAATCAAACAGGTTTGATATATTTGGCTGAACTATATTTGATTGGTGTGCTCGCTTTGTTGAAGCATTCGTCTGGTTTTAGAATTCATAAGCCAATAAGCACACATTCATATCAAGAAGTCACATGAATTTTTTGAAGACAAATGTTAAATCATGTGACCTAAAAGGTAATGTAACTGTCAACTGAGTGGTGAATCTGAGGAGGGAGAGAGAGAGAGAAATGGGGTTTAACCTCCACTCAACACAAACTAGGTCTTTTTGGGACTAACATATGGTTTAATTTTATTTCAATAATTCGCTTGCACGTAGGGGCCTTTAGCAGTGGGAGGAAACCAGAGTGCCCGGAGGAAACCCAAAAGGTTGAGAAGGCACCCCTATCTCCATGCCACATGCGCTCACACCAGGGCTCGAAACCACAGCCGCAAGCCAGAGGTGAGCGGCCAGCTAGAGGTCGAAGCGCAGCACTCTAGACAACTAGGCCTGGAGTATCCACTCATTCGGCTGCAATTATGTGCCAATTGAATTGGGCAAATAATTTGAGCACATCATTCTGGTGTGTCCACAGCTTTACTAGAAAAGTCTGTATTTTCTAAAAACCAACAATGGGGCATACCCAGAACAAAAATATAAGGCCATACCATGCTATCGGGTTACATGCACGCCAATGGGACTGCAGGTTTTAGGTTCCATGGAACAATACAAATGCACTTTCTCAGGAAAAACTGAGAGCAAACCCGCCACCTCCAGAATAGCAACCCGCACCTTACTCACTCAGCCACATGGCTATCGTCTAATTACTAGGGCTGCAACGATTCATCGATGAATCGCGATTTTGTAAAAATCCACGATGCACGATACAATCAATGTCCGTATCGCGATTCATTATCCAAAAAATCCACAAAAAAAGACCAGCGTTCTGTCGTTTAAATATCCTAACGTGGAATGCGTAAATAATTCCATAAGCAAAATTACTTTTTTTACTGTAAGCGAGTAGGTGTTATCACACTCTCGACACATGGACTTTAGTGATTTCGCTAAGAATAAATAATATCAGTCTGGATAAGCAAGTCGAGCTTGAAATAAAGTAACTTGCAAATTACGCACTTGAATAATATACGGAAAAACATAGAGCATATTATTATAAATACGTCAGTAATATGCGAATTGTTCTAAGATTAATGCACGAGATTGGCGATTGGTGCATACATTGGCCAGTACAATTATCATTTCTATATTTCTAATGTATAATAATATTTTGACATTCAAAATTCCGTACTGTTATTTTCTTCGCCATTGCCACATCTGCGACTGACCTGACAACGAGAAAGCTTTTCATTGGCTGAACTTGTTGTGGCAATACGAGCCAGTCATATTGATTCTGCAGCTTAATTTTTATAATAATAATGCATTCGTCAACAAATTCAATGTGCCAAAGTCAAAGCCCAGCTAAGACATGGGCCTGAGGGGCCCAGGCCCAGGGCCCCGCGGTTCATGGCAAAAAGAAAAAATATCAGATGACAGTTTCACAGTAATCGATCTAGCGGCGCGAAGTGTCGAGTCTGAGCTATCCACCAACCTTCAACTACCTTCTCTGTGTAGTTCCACTCGGTTATCGGCCTAGGCTGCTAGACTTTGTATATCGTTCGGAATTGAATAGATTTCCTATTTATTGATCAGATATTATGTAATTATTTTTGTATTGCAAACCGTTTAACTTTGTGTTACCGAGGCATGCTATTCAGAGGGATATGAAATTATCTTTTCTTCACGCTAAGGGCCCCGCTCCGGTTAAGCTGGGCTTTGGCCAAAGTTGATAATTATCATTCATAGTAGTAATTATTGATATATAATGCAAGTATGTGATAAAGGGTTTATTACACACATTTAAATCTATACAAACCTTTGAAAATATTATGTTTAACGTAAAAAAATAAAGACTTTTAAAATTTAACAGCAGTTTTTAAATTTATTTCCTGCATCGCGATATTAATCGTATCGTGGGGTATGAATCGAGATGCGCATCGTATCGTGGCCTGGCGTATCGTTGCAGCCCTACAGTAATTACTGTGACAGTCCAGTCAAATGACAAACAAGGGTTATTAAAATAGATTTTCACGGCTTATGTAAAATCTTCAGGATTCAAATGGTTTTGGATACCGTAGATATTTTAGTTTCAATTTCATATCACACAGTTTGTATATGGTAAGATATCTTAAACAGTTAATTACATGTCACATATTCATATTTTTCAGTTTCCATATTAGATGCCATAGCAAATAAAACATCATATAATAAAATAAGAAAAAAAAAACAAATATGGGAGAAGAAAGAGCTGAAAGAATGAGGTTTTTGGAGGGTGAGTGTTCAATTCTAATAGAAAAGATTGTTGATATGGTAATTTGAAATCTCACCATTAAATGTGTTTGGCACAATGTAGCCCGGTTGGAGCGGAAGTGACATTAGCCTCCATTTCAGTTTATTATTTTGAAATATAAAATTCAATTTAGTATAGTATAAGTATACACACACATGTATGTGCACATATGACTGTCTCATTTGTGGAGAGTCGAGGTGGGTAAGACGCTGCAGGTTTGCTCCCAATGTTGACATAGAAAATTCAGGATGGAGGGCCTGACAAGGACATTCGTCTAGTTGTTCAGATTGAACAACAAAACATGGTCCTGTGTTCACAGTGGCATGCATGTAAAAGATCCTCTGGCAATTGTAATTTGATACAGAGTATGCCTTAGGGTCGCGGTACCGTGCAAAATTTCAGTCCAAAATCTCAAGGCATTTTTGTGACTTCTAAGGGGGTGGGGGTGAATTGCCGGTTGGATGGCTGGATGGTTAAGCTGCGGGTCCTCCGGTTGCTCTCACTCCTAATGACCCCTCAGCGCAAGCGAATTATTGAAATAAAATTAAACTGTATGTTGGTCCCAAAATGACCTAGTTTGTGTCAAGTGGATGTTAAATCAAATTTCTATCTTTCTCTGACTCTAACCCATTTCATTTGAGCATTATATTCTGTCTGGGCCTGTAACATGACAAGACAAAAGGAGTGTTACGCAAAGTTGAAACAAAATAGAAACTAAGTCTCGATGTGGCAAAATAAATTGTTTATTTAAACATTATGAACCATATAGAAAGTATTCTTATTTCCCACTTTTTATTTTTTAGGCTGAAGCACCCTCGGAGGAGAATTTAATGAATGATAAAAAGAAGAGAAACCAAGCATCAATTTATTTTATAATTCTGGAAAAGAATGCATTTGACCCAATTTTAAATATTTATTTTTTGTTTTTAATGTTAAGTATTCTTCGAAAACACAATTAGATTTTAATCCTCTTATTAATTTCTGTATAATATAGAAAGTAAAGTGACCTATAAATCACGTAAAATTTGGTCGGAAATCATAAAAGTATTTAATAGGCATTATCTAGAAACCAAATGTAGATCAGATATACCCAGAATTACAAAAAACCTTGACCTACATTATGGTGACTTTTCCTTGCTTATGAAACGAAATAAGGTTTAATATCCCACTTTTCTGTGTTATTAGGGTGATTCTGCCTTACAGTCTACTCTTATATCTAATATTTCAACTGTCAAGGGTTCATTAAAGGGAACTCAGGGGGTCGAATGGTTAACAGGCACACATTGGATCAGGAGGTCTGGCAATGAGTC
Organism: Patella depressa; assembly: GCA_948474765.1. Lineage (NCBI taxonomy): Eukaryota > Metazoa > Mollusca > Gastropoda > Patellidae > Patella > Patella depressa. The sequence goes on along the minus strand of OX419719.1, from coordinate 32,449,073 downwards.
AAATATGTCAATTGTCAAGGGTACTTTAAAGTGAACACAGTCAAAGTGGCTTTGATTCAGGCTTGTACCCAGTTTGTGTCAAGTGGACGCTTAACCTCATTTCTATCTCTTCTTTAAAATACACGGCAATGTGTACATTAGATCGAGGTTTTTTGTCCTATCCAAACAACTATATATTGTCCCTTCCCACGTCCTACACTACTGACATGGAGGAACTATGCTTGGAACTCCAGTTGAAATTTCTCGGCCAACGCCTTATACCCACCGTGGCTTCCCATTGCTTATGATTTGTAATTGTATATAAATATTTTGTACATATTGTTCAATATTTGCCATTGTCTCTCATATTTTTATATTTTAATCCTGCAGTCTTGATGCTTTGCTCCTTATATGTACAAAATATTCATTTTGTTTGGGTTTTTTTTCCTAATGAGGAAAGAGTTCTACACCATTTTATTACTACTGTAAAATAGGTCATTTTTCTTTTGTTAATTTTCTGTGTATGCTAGTTATTTCCAGATTACTCAATAATCACATGTAATTCGACTTATAACACTTTTCACTGTTTGAAAGTAATTCAAATAAGTGGATAATTTATCTTATTAGTGCTTGGTATATATCTTATTAAATTTAAATATATTTGAATTATATATTTTGGGGGTATGGGGTAGGGATACTGTCTTTATATGCTTAGTACTTGTTGATGCTTTGCTCCGTATATGTACAAAATATTCATTTTTTGGGGGTTTTTTTTCCTAATGAGGAAAGAGTTCTACACCATTTTATTACTACTGTAAAATAGGTCATTTTTCTTTTGTTAATTTTCTGTGTATGCTAGTTGTTTCTAGATTACTCAATAATCACATGTAATTCGACTTATAACACTTTTCACTGTTTGAAAGTAATTCAAATTAGTGGATAATTTATCTTATTAGTGCTTGGTATATATCTTTTAAATTTAAATATATTTGAATTATATATTTTGGGGGTATGGGGTAGGGATACTGTCTTTATATGCTTAGTACTTGTTGATGAGTAAAGAAAAATTTAAATAGCTATTTTATAGTTTGTGATTTGGGGGTGGGGGGGGGGCATTATTTAACACAATTTTATTAATATTATTTTTCTGTTAACATTCCAAATATCATTTTATGAATAAATAATAATTTAACAAAAAAAAATTATTGTTACCTCATTTATCAAACTTTGCAGGTTAAACAGAGCAAAAGGGGGGATGCTGCATGGGAAAAGTTGCTATATTGGATATAAAGTGAGGGAAATACAACACAAGTTTTTGTTGATGGTTATACACAAGTTTGTATATGAAACCACACAAGTTTCCGAAATTTCAACACAAGTTTCAGATATTTCAACACAAGTTTCAGAAATTTCAACACAAGTTTCAAAAATTTCAACACAAGTTTCAGAAATTTCAACACAAGTTTCAGAAATTTCAACACAAGTTTCAGAACTTTCAACACAAGTATTGTGTAGATTTTCACACAAGTTTCAACACAAGTTTGTGTTGTTTGACAAATTTTAACACAAGTCTTGTGTTGTTTCAGCATTTAACACAAGTTTGTGTTGTTTCAACACAAGTTTGTGTTGTTTCAACACAAGTTTGTGTTGTTAAATAGTAACACCCAACTTGTGTTGAAAACAACACAAGTTTGTGTTGTTTCAACACCAAGTTTTTTTTCAGTGTACACACGACAACTTTTCTTGGAAAAAAACGCAAAACACACCGATACACCCCGACGGTACAGAAACGCTTTATCGAGGCATGAATTATAATCAAGTGATTTTTACAGATATATCTATTTTGGGGCTTCTGGGCATGTCTGAATAGCAGTTCTAATCGAGGACGTCCTCGGTTCGGGCCATATCCGCAAATAGAAGGTTTAAATCCTCATGTGTGTCCTCGATAAGGACAATCATCAAACGCACACACACACACAGACAGGGGCGACAGCATAATACGTCCACATTATGAATGTGGACGTATAAAAATCTTTGTAGACGAAGTCTATTTAAAAGATGGAAGCTTATCGACCCCATTTCCTGAGGCGGATCACATCTAATTAAAGCCTCTAAAACTATCACCCCTGGCTCACACTGTAGTGTGGGACAGACAACAAATAAACAGCGATTAATTCAAATAAAATTCATATGATGGGCTAAAAATATGCATACCTACCTTCATCTGATAAAGTTGCCGACTTTTTGACTGTCAATTCTTTTAATTGTTGTTTTGCCAATTCCAATTTTGTCTGTAATTTTTTCAGTGAATTATGATTATTATTTTCGCCTTTGCCATTATATAAATCTCTGAAACAAAATAAGATAGGCAATAGGCATACAACTTTTCGTGAAAAACAAATATGGGTGTAGAGACCAAATTTGATAACGATCCTTAGATGTATATGTATGTAAAATATATATTTGGAACAAATAGACTTCCAATGTTGAAAATCAACTCCAGAACAAAAAGTCACAGAATTATTATCAACTATGTTGTCTTCACTAACTATCAAATAAATATTGTTGATTAAGATAACGATTTTGGTGCCCATCTTGATTCTTGGCTTAAAGCTGAACTCCGATTACAAAACTACAGAAATAATTAAATAAAAAAAAATACTGCCATACATAATCGGCATACTTGTTTTCAATTTGCAGAACATGTATGGCCACTGTACGGTGTATGAAAACAGAGGCAGGCCACGCCCACATCCAGTATACACTGTGTCAAGCACACTGTCCACATCCGGCTAGCAATATTTCAACTACCAATTACCTACTGACTGAGGGGTTTTTCTCTATAAGTTTAGTGGAAATATTATTATTGCTACACTGTGTACTGTTCAGTATGAGTGAATTTAGGTAGCGGATTTGTGTACTAAACGTTAACAAAACATAAATTCGTGTTTATAATATCCTAATAGACAGCCCATTTCATCAGATCTTTGGTCAAAGGATGATGAGTGCACACAACACAGCAGTAAACTTATGCCAAATCTGTATGCTTACTATAGAGCCCAGTGAGCGTGTTGAACCAACTACGTCACTTCCGGTTTTAATAAAAATCAATTTCTCGCTTACAAAAACTTTTTTGCTTTTGTTACAGATGGGATTATTTAACAATATACATTTAAGATTTATGGAAGCCTTGTTGAAATTCGTTGGTCTTCCATTTAACTTTCTGCACCAGAAGTGTCAGAAACATCCATTGAGTAGTTTTGGAAAAAAAGATAAATTAAAGAGCGTTTACAAAAATTTAACGATTTTTCAATTTTTTTCAAAGTTTGATGCCATTTTTGGACCACCTATATTATTTCAATGCTTGTCATTTTGGATTCACTATATAGACAATCGATAGGACTTTGAGTAAGAAAAGTTTGAGAAAAATCGTAGGCGTCGTTTTCGAGAAAAGGGCGTCTCAGAATGTTAAAAAATCGTAAAATATTAGATTTTTGGCATACATTAATTTATTTCCTTACCATCGAAATCGTATTATTTAGTACCATATGATGGTCCATTAATAGGGCTATCCAACGACACTTTAGTTCTTTTGGTCCGCTATTACCTAAGGGAGAAATGAAGTTTTTCGCAATTCCGACAATGTTTTTAACTTTTTTTTTCATTTTTTGAATACTTCCGGTATGGTTATTATTGTGTGAATAGTTTTAATAGCCGGTTTGGGCACTAAACTAGCCACAGGGCTCTGTAATGATATATTGCATTATCTGATCAGATAAAATGCCCCTGAGAAATCCTATGTTCAAAAGTGCCAAAAATTTAAAATATCGAAAATTAAATTTCAATAACTACATACATATTATACATCGTTAGAATCGTAATTAGGTCAGCTATCTGAATATACAATCTTTTTTTGAAAATCTCTTAGAATAAAAAAAAAAATAGCAGAGCATTTTCCAAAATTTCACGATTTTTCGACTTTTTTCGATTTTCAGTCCGTTATTTTACCTATTCCAGATATTTCAAAGTCTTATTGGATGGCTTCATGCAAAATACCTCAGAAAGGACTCTCGATAGAAAAAATTCAAAAAAAAGTTGCGGTTAAGTTTTCGAGATACAGGCGTCCAAAAACGCTCCAAATCAGAAAATACTTGATTTTCAGCTTGCCATATTTTGCTGCCTGCTCATCGTATCCGTACGAATTGGGTAACATACGATAGCACAATCCTAGTGCAGTCCAATGGTACCCTAATTTCTTTAATCCATTGATATCGGCGGAGAGTCAAGTTTTCAACTAAAACATCCATTTTTTGCATTTTTTTCAAAATATTGCACACTATTTCGACCACTTCCGGTTTAAAGATCCTTGTCGAAATTGCTTTATCAGTTGGTATTGGACTATAACTTTATGTTCCATAACTTTCAGAAACATCGATTCGACCGTAAAATGAAACCACAGCTCACAAAATGGGAAGAAAATTCGAAAAAAATCGAAAAATAAAGGGCGATAATTCTGAATGAAACTAATATTTCTAGAATCGGATGGACTTCAGGTATCCAAAAATGTAGGTCAAATTTGAAAATTTCGAAAAATAACAAAAATTGTCTTGTAGCCAAAGTGTTTTCAATTTTCGAACGATAGAAGTCAACGACAAAGTTTCGAAATTGCAAAATGTGAGATTGCAATTATCTCGGAAAAGTACCAGAACTTTGACAAAATGTAGAAAGATGAATTGCCAGGCAACGAAACATACGCCCACAGCAGCTAAATCGTCCGGGCAGTCAACAAGGGTTGTCGCATATTTTTACTTTTTTCGGTAATGAAACATTTGTAATACACTAAAAACTGATTAAGAGTAACAATTCATTATGTAATTATTAGAAAATCATTAGAATTTGATTGCTTTTTATAAAGTTTTACTCCACGCTAACAATTAGTATATACATGAAACATTTAATATCATGGATTTAGCTGTTCAGTTATCTAAATTCATTGAAAATCAAAATACTTGTTCGTTTCAACACCTTAACTCTATGTATCAATCTGAAGTCAATCGGATGGTAACTTTGGCCTCTATAGCGTCACAAGAATTTTTGAAGTTATCAAGGGAGATAACTCTGGCAGTAATTATTTGAAATCGCAGAAATTCAATAGACTTCTTCGTCTCATTAACTTAAACACTGTGTGTAAATCTAAAGTCAATCGGATATTAACTTTGGCCTCCAGAGCGTCCACAAGATTTTTTGAGGTGATCAAAGGCCATAACTCTGGCACTAATTAACGGAAATCGCTGAAAATCAATAGGCGTCTTTGTTTTATGACCTTAAACACTGTGTATAAATTTAAAGTCAATTGGATATTAACTTTGGCCTCTAGAGCGTCGACAAGATTTTTTGAAGTGATCAAGGACCATAACTCTGGCACTAATTATCGGAATTCGCTGAAAAACAATGGGCTTCTTCCTCTCATGACCTTAAATACTGTGATCAAGGGCCATAACTCTGGCACTAATTATCGGAAATCGCTGAAAATCGATAGGCTTCTTCGTCTTATGACCTTAAACACTGTGTATAAATTTAAAGCCAATCGGATATTAACTTTGGCCTCTAGAGCTTCCACAGGATTTTTTCAAAGTGATCAAGGGCCATAACTCTGGTAGTTATTATCGGAAATCGCTGAAAAACGTTAGGCTTCTTCGTCTCACGACCTTAAACACTGTGTAAAAATTTAAAGTCAATCAGATATTTTATTTTTAGCCTCTAGAGCGTCCACAAGCAATTGTGGACGCCGGACCGACGGACGGACGGGGGCGACGACAATATACAACCACATTTTAATATTGGCGTATAAAAAGCAAAGTATTAAACGCAAGCTAAAAGAAGAAATTCCAGGACAGATGGAAAACATTGAAAGCCAACTGTTAGATAACATTTACAACTCGGAGTATCAAACGTTACTCAATAAACTAGACATAATATATGAGGATGAAACACCTGGAGCCATTCTGAGATCGAAAATAAAGTGGTATGGCGAGGGAGAAAAAAATACTAATTTTTTCCTAAACTTAGAAAAACAACGACAGAAAAAAACAATTATTAACCGTATTAAAACGACTCAAGGTTACGAAATAACCTCTCCTGAACAAATATTGCAAGAAATTCATAATTATTATAAAAACGTATACGCATCATGTGATGAATATCTTAATGAAGAAAAAAAAGAATTTACGAGGATAAATCAAAATTTGCCTATACTTGATGATTATCAGAGTGATATGTTAGAATATAAAATAGATGAAGATGAATGTATTGGAGCAATTAGAGACTTAAAAAAAAACAAAAACACTGGAAATGACGACCTGACAGCAGAATTTTACTCTACGTACTGGCCAATAATTAAAAATTATGTTTTAAACTCCATTAATTATAGTTTTGAAAATAGAACACTCTCTGCGTCCCAAAGACAATCAACAATTAAATTAATTCCAAAACCTGGTAAGGATAGAAACTTACTAAGTAACTGGCGGCCTTTGACCTTAATAAACTGTGACGTCAAAATAATAAGCAAGGTCTTATCCACTCGATTAAAGCATTTCTTTGGTTTACTGATACATAAAAATCAAACAGCTTTCATCCCGGGCAGACACATTCAAGAAAATATTCGTACAATTGACGACTCTTTTCATTTGGCAAGTTTTTAAAAAATAACTGGTTTCCTTTTTGCGTTAGATTTCAAAAGATAGGTTGCCAGGCAACGAAACATACGCCCACAGCAGCTAAATCATCCGGGCGGTCAACAAGGGTTGTCGCATATTTTTACGGTAATGAAACATTTGTAATACACTAAAAACTGATTAAGAGTAACAACTCATTACATGAAACATTTAATATCATGGATTTAGCGGTTCAGTTATCAAAATTCATTGAGAATCAAAATACTTGTTCGTTTCAACACCTTAAACTCTGTGTATCAATCTGAAGTCAATCGGATGATAAGTTTGGCCTCTATATAGGGTGCCCCACGTGCCAACTGAAAAGTTGTTCTTGACACGTTGATCCTGCACGTTTTAGTTCAATGACTTACTACTGATTTCTAACAGTCTCGCACACTCGTTGAGGCTATAAATAGCAACAGCATGCGGAAATGTTCAAAACACCAAACATTACTACAGCCGTAAAAAATCTATTGTTGACGATTCTGAATAGCAATAATATTTAACTTTTTGGTTATTACGGCATCTTTAGAAATTACGCTCGTTTTATTTTTTAAATTGCCTTATAATTAGCTGTACCATTAGAAGCTGCATATTTTGGTTAAGTACAAATAATATCTCTGACTCCAGGTCCGTATGGAAGAATAATGATCAAAGCAGTAGTTTCATTTTACTTTTACAAGGTTCTTAAAAATATTGTTGAGACGCCTGATGTTGGTGCTTCTAAAGTCAATTTCTTGTTCCATGTTTCGTAAAAAAAAGTAGTCTTGATTATCCCGACCCGTCAATTAGACGTAGAATGATCGGTAGACTAGTTAAGCGAGACTAATTTCAAAACAAGGGCACGTAACCTATCTTTTACTCAAAAGTGTCTGGATGTTATGGACGCCACTCCAAACCATTTTTCAGTATTATTTATGTATGGTTGAAATGATCATAGCTTATGAAGTATAGCATGGTCGTTTATTTAGTGACTATAAATGTGTGAAACAGATTTAAGGCTTTCTAAATATATTAGTATTGTGGTGTAATTGTCGAGATATTTGGAGATATTCATTTAGGGTGGGGCACCCTACTCTATAGCGTCACAAGATTTTTTGAAGTTATCAAAGGAGATAACTCTGAAAGTAATTATTTGAAATCCCTGAAAATCAATAGGCTTCTTTGTCTCATGACCTTAAACATTGTGTGTAAATTTAAAGTCGATTGGATATTAACTTTGGCCTCTAGAGCTTCCACAGGATTTTTTGAAGTGATCAAGGGCCATAACTCTGGCAGTAATTATTGAAAATAGGTTGCCAGGCAACGAAACATACGCCCACACAGCAGCCAAATCGTCCGGGCAGTCAACAAGAGTTGTTGCATATTAAGGAATTATCAGAAAATCATTAGAATTTGTTTGGTTTTTATAATCAAACGGGTTTTTATTAAATCAGATAATAATTGTGACCTCCAGAGGCACAACAAGCTAAAAAGGGTGATTTTTCGTACAATCAGGGGACATAATTCAGGAGTAATGACCCGATGGGCGCAAATATCGAAAGGAACCAAGATCTTTGGGTTATAAACATACATGTCAAGTTTCATCAAAATTGATTCAAAATTGTGACCTCTATAGGGTCCACAACCTTGATATAACATATTTTCACATTATTCGTGTACAAATGGCGGCCATTTTATCCGTCAATTCTAGTCCGATTTTCACGTAATTCACACTCTCTCTTCATTACCATGTAACGATGATATAGTTAAACGTTTTTTTAAATCGGATAATAATTTTGACCTCCAGAGGCACCAAAAGCGAACAAAAGCGATTTTTCGGACAATCCGGGGACATAATTCAGGAAGTTATGATCCAATGGGCGCAAATATCGAAAGGAACCAAGATCTTTGGGTTATAAACGTACATGTCAAGTTTCATCAAAATCGGTTCAAAATTGTGACCTCTATAAGGTCCACAACCTTTATATAAGGTATTTTCACACTATTCGCGTACAAACGGCGGCCATTTTGTCCGTCAATTTTGGTCCAATTTTCACAAAATTTATGCTCTACCTTCATAACCATGAAATGGTGATGTAATCAAACGTTTTTTTAAATCGGATAACAATTTTGACCTCCAGAGGGACCACAAGCTAAAAAGGGCGATTTTTTTTGACAATCAGGGGGCCATAATTCAGGAAGTTACGATCCGATGGGCGCAAATATCGAAAGGAACCGAGATCTTTGGGTTATAAACATACATGTCAAGTTTCATCAAAATTGGTTCAAAATTGTGACCTCTATAAGGTCCACAACCTTGACATAACATATTTTCACACTATTCGAGTACAAATGGCGGCCATTTTGTCCGTCAATTTTGGTCCGATTTTCACGAAATTCGAACTCAACCTTCATAACCATGGAACGGTGATATAATCAAACGTTTTTTTAAATCGGATAACAATTTTGACCTCCAGAGGGACCACAAGCTAAAAAGGGCGATTTTTCGGACAATCAGGGGCCATAATTCAGGAAGTTACGATCTGATTGGCGCAAATATCGAAAGGAACCAAGGTCTTTGGGTTATAAACATGCATTTCAAGTTTTATCCAAATCGGTTTAAAATTGTGACCTCTACACTGTTCACAACCTTGATATAACATATTTTCACACTATTCGCGTACAAATGGCGGCCATTTTGTCCGTCAATTTTGGTCCGATTTTCGCGAAATTCTAACTCAACCTTCATAACCATGGAACGGTGATATAATCAAACGGTTTTTTAAATCGGATAACAATTTTGACCTCCAGAGGGACCACAAGCTAAAAAGGGCGATTTTTCGGACAATCAGGGGCCATAATTCAGGAAGTTACGATCCAATTGGCGCAAATATCGAAAGGAACCAAGATCTTTGGTTTATAAACATGCATTTCAAGTTTCATCCAAATCGGTTCAAAATTGTGACCTCTATAAGGTCCACAACCTTGACATAACATATTTTCACACTATTCGAGTACAAATGGCGGCCATTTTGTCCGTCAATTTTGGTCCGATTTTCACGAAATTCGAACTCAGCCTTCATAACCATGGAACGGTGATATAATCAAACGTTTTTTTAAATCGGATAACAATTTTGACCTCCAGAGGGACCACAAGCTAAAAAGGGCGATTTTTCGGACAATCAGGGGCCATAATTCAGGAAGTTACGATCCGATTGGCGCAAATATCGAAAGGAACCAAGGTCTTTGGGTTATAAACATGCATGTCAAGTTTCATCAAAATCGGTTCAAAATTGTGACCTCTATAAGGTCCACAACCTTGACATAACATATTTTCACACTATTCGAGTACAAATGGCGGCCATTTTGTCCGTCAATTTTGGTCCGATTTTCACGAAATTCGAACTCAACCTTCATAACCATGGAACGGTGATATAATCAAACGTTTTTTTAAATCGGATAACAATTTTGACCTCCAGAGGGACCACAAGCTAAAAGGGGCGATTTTTCGGACAATCAGGGGCCATAATTCAGGAAGTTATGATCCGATTGGCGCAAATATCGAAAGGAACCAAGGTCTTTGGGTTATAAACATGCATTTCAAGTTTTATCCAAATCGGTTTAAAATTGTGACCTCTACACTGTTCACAACCTTGATATAACATATTTTCACACTATTCGCGTACAAATGGCGGCCATTTTGTCCGTCAATTTTGGTCCGATTTTCGCGAAATTCGAACTCAACCTTCATAACCATGGAACGGTGATATAATCAAACGGTTTTTTAAATCGGATAACAATTTTGACCTCCAGAGGGACCACAAGCTAAAAAGGGCGATTTTTCGGACAATCAGGGGCCATAATTCAGGAAGTTACGATCCAATTGGCGCAAATATCGAAAGGAACCAAGATCTTTGGTTTATAAACATGCATTTCAAGTTTCATCCAAATCGGTTCAAAATTGTGACCTCTACACTGTTCACAAGCTAAAAAACGTGATTTTTCGTACAATCAGGGGCCATAACCCATGAAGTTACGGTCCGATACATGCCAATATCGAAAGGAACCGAGATCTTAGGGTGATAAACCTATATTTTAAGTTTCATTGAAATCAGATAAAAATTGTGACCTGTAGACTGTTCACAAACAATTGTGGACGGACGGACGGACGGACGTCCGGACGGACGGACGTCCGGACGGACGGACGAACAGGGGCGACGACAATATACGTCCACATGAAAATGTGGGCGTATAAAAATCACTGAAAATCAAAAGGCTTCTTCGTCTCATGACCATTATGACGTGGGTGTTTTGAATAAAGTCAAACCTCTTAGACACTTATGAGACAACAGTGATTGACGAGAGTTTTGCTTTTCACAGTAACGGAAATGGTACAGCAATCTTGTCCAGAGTAGTGATCAACCATAGAATTTCTATCTGACTGGGATCAATTTCCACGACCAAATCACAAAAATATACAGGTAGACAAATCCACCACGATAATTTGTTATATTGCTTATCTTTTGTAATCACCGCTGTAGGTTGCTTGATCTACTAGCATTTTTTTTCAATTTCAATTCTGTAATAAGACGGTAGAAAGTGCGACAGACACTTAGTCTGTGTTGTTTCACTAGTAACAGTAAAACAATATATACTTTCAAAGATGTGTTTCTATTATTCTATACATTACAGTCACAAAAATATAAATCGACAAATATGCAAAGAAAGAAGTCGTTGAAACACAAATGATCATTTTGATTATTTTGTTTTCATCAAGTCTGATACTGCTAGTTTTTCAAGGGGTTTTGGAAGGGGGTTTGTTATCTTTCAATGACTTATTGGCGAAGAATCTGCATTTTAAGCTTGTGTTCGTTTACGATCGAGTCTATTTTAGCATTTAACAAGTTCAACCGTAGGTTCTGCTTAAAATACAGATTCTTCGCCAACAAGTAATTGAAAGATAACAAACCTCCTTTGTTAAAATCTGATTAAGAGTAACAACTCATTATGTAATTATCTGAAAATCATTAGAATTTGTTTGCTTTTTATAAAGTTTTGCCCCACGCTAACAATTAGTATAGGGAACATTTAAAATGCTGGATTTAGCTGTTCAGTTATCAAAATTCATTGAAAATCAAAATACTTGTTCATTTCAACACCTTAAACTCTGTGTATCAATCTGAAGTCAATCGGATGATAAGTTTGGCCTCTATAGCGTCACAAGTTATCAAAGGAGATAACTCTGGCCGTGATTATTTGAAATCCCTGAAAATCAATAGGCTTCTTTGTCTAATGACCTTAAACATTGTGTGTAAATTTAAAGTCAACCGGATATTAACTTTGGCCTCTAGAGCTTCCACAGGATTTTTTGAAGTGATCAAGGGCCATAACTCTGGCAGTGATTATTGAAAATCACTGAAAATCTACAGACGTATTCGTCTCATGATTGTAAACACTATGTATACATTTGAAGACAATCGGATATCAACTTTGGCCTCTAGAGCATCCACAAGATTTTTTAGAAGTGATCAAGGGTCATAACTCTGGCAGTAATTATCGGAAATCGCTGAATATCAATAGGCTTCTTCGTCTCATGAAATTAAACAATTTAACTTTGGCCTCTAGAGCATCCACAAGATTTTTTAGAAGTGATCAAGGGTCATAACTCTGGCAGTAATTATCGGAAATCGCTGAATATCAATAGGCTTCTTCGTCTCATGAAATTAAACAATGTGTATAAATTAAAGTCAATCGGATATCAACTTTGGCATCTAGAGCATCCACAGGATTTTTTGAAATGATCAAGGGCCATAACTCTAGCAATAATTATCGGAAATCGCTGAAAATCAATAGGCTTCTTCGTCTCATGACCTTAAACACTGTGTATAAATTCAAAGTCAATCGGATATTAACTTTGGCCTCTAGAGCATCCACAAGATTTTTTGAAGTGATGAAGGACCATAACTCTGGCACTAATAATCGGAAATCGCTGAAAATCGATAGGCTTCTTCGTCTTATGACCTTAAAAAATGTGTAAAAATTTAAAGTCAATCGGATATTAACTTTAGCTTCTAGAGCGTCCACAATGGACGGACGGACGGACGGGGGCGAGGACAATATACGACCACATTTCAATGTGAGCGTATAAAAATGGGCATGCAACAGGGGAGAAAAGAGACAGAGAGAGAACTGCTATAAATAGACGGGTACTCCGGTTTCCTCCCACTGCTAAAGACCCCTACGCGCAAGCGAATTATTGAAATAAAATTAAACCATATGTTAGTCCCGAAATGACCTAGTTTGTGTCGAGTGGACGTTAAACTCCATTGCCGGACCGACATCTTATTTATTTATATATATACTATTCAAAAAAAGTAGGGGATATTTGATTTTGGGGGCATAATACTAAAATATGCAAATGACTACGAAAAAAGTCACTATAGAACCTAACAGAAGAAACATTTCCAGTTACATGTGACGCCCAAACGCACCAATAGCTACCGCATGGGATGCAGGTGATGCTTGGGATCATCATGGGGGTCCAACCCAAGATTTGCACGACTCTGACTTTGAATGTTACGGTCATTGTGGCTTTGAATTCCAGGGTGGAAACATCAGTTTAATTGTTTTAGTGACCAGAAAACAAATTTTGATATGCTTCGGCTTACCTAAAATGAAAGATTACGTGCCCTTGGCATGCTACAGATCGGCACAACACAGGCGGTTGTGGCGCGGACGATGAATGTTTCTCAGTCTGTCATAAGCAGGCGATGATCCAGATACCGTGATACACAATCTGTACAGGACAGACCACGCCCAGGTCGACCAAGGGCGACAACTCAAGCGCAGGATCGATTTATCCGTACCTTGGCCTTGAGAAATCGTGTCATCACAGCAAATCAGATCAGCGCTCGTCTTAAAACAGACACTGGTGTGAGAGTAAGTGGCCAGACGATTCGGAATCGACTGCATAGGGGTCACCTTCGCGCCCGACGTCCTCGCGTGATCCCTTGTTTGAGAGATCATCACATTCAGGCATGACGTCGTTGGTGTAGGGATCGTCAACACTGGGATAATCAACGCTGGAGCAATGTGATTTTTTCAGATGAGTCAAGGTTCACTGTTGATTTTTGGACAAACGTAGGAGGGTGTGGCGTCGTCGAAACGAGCGCTTCCAAGACGTTAACGTCATTAGACATGATCGATTTGGGGGTGGTTCTGTTATGGTGTGGGGAGGCATCACTGTTGCTGGAAGAACGGCTTTACATGTTGTTGCAGGACGTGTTACAGGCCAGTACTACCGGGACAACATCTTGGCAGTCCATGTTGTGCCGTTCGCACGACGTCGTGGTCGCCGTTTCATCTTCCAGGATGACAACGCAAGATGTCACAAGGCCAGGATCGTTACAGGTTACCTCCAACAACAGAACATCACCACATTACCTTGGCCAGCACTGAGCCCCGACCTCTCCCCCATCGAGCATGTCTGGGACATGCTTGGACAGAGGTTACGTCAACGTCAACAACGTCCTGCCAATCTCCAAGAACTTGCTGCTGCGTTGCAACAGGAATGGGACAATCTGGACCAAAATGACCTTAGACGTCTCATTAGGAGTATGCCACGTCGGATCAATGCTTGTTTGGCAAACAGAGGAGGATTTACCCGTTACTGTTGTGATGCTGTGGTAACTTTGCTGTTTGACCCCGGGTATCATTTTACCCTTATAATGGTCAGTCTGTGCCTTACTTAGTCTAACGATCATTTGGAATAAATCGATGAATGTGAACTTCATTTCAGTTTGTCATTTGTTTCTTTGTCAGTTTCATAAGGTGACTTTAATAACACTTAAAAATCAAATATCCCCTACTTTTTTTGAATAGTATATATCAAAGTAGATAAGGTACAAGTATTTCTTTGTTTACGGTAGACAAGTGCATAAATATATTTAAAATTCTCCACTTTACTTCATTCTGACATACGTTAAATTTAATATAAGCTAGCTATCTGCCTTCTATATATATACATGTATCCATATCTATACTTTCCCTCCCTGCAACATTCTCCTCTCCTTCAACGGTACAATGTCAGAGGGGTCAAAACCAAAAGTATGACACAGATGTCAATAGCGCGTGTGTCCTCCACTGGCTCTTATGCACGCTGTGCAGTGACGTAGCATGGAATTAACCATCTGTGTCGTACGTTTGGTTTTGACCCCTCTGACTTTGTACCGTTGATTACAGATTAAACATCCATAAGTGTACAAATGTGTTGTTATTGGGAACCCATCATAACAACACTGATGGGTTCCCATTTGAATATTTTTCACAATAAGAAGCAAAATAAATAAGATATGGTTACAGGATCATTTTGTTATACAAAAAACTAAGGGGTGCGTTTTCTATGGCGCTATGTCTATTTGAAATCAAATGTCTTACTTTATATCTACAGCCAATTTCTGCAGTTTTTCATTCTGGGATTTCAATCTATCCATTTCATCTAAAGCTTGTTGTAGCTTATATTCTGTAAGTTGGTTAGCTTCGCCAGTTTGCATGACAGACATACTCATATATATCATAACTGCAACCCAAATGCACAAAAGTCCAGCTACAATTTTCCAACTTTTCATGACTTCTTAGGCATAACGGTCTAAAAGATTTAAGATTGTATTAAATTAACTCAGGGTGATTCAACTTGCAAAGTTCAAGGGTCGTTTAATGTCAAGGTTTCCATGGCCGCCGTTATCTACCAGGGGCCGGTTGCTCAAAACTAAGTTATTTTAACGATCCGTTAAACTAACGGATCGTTATCTTTCATGTGTCGTTTTTTTTTGCAAGCGATATTTTATTTCATTTGAAAATGGATTGGAGAACAGGCTGGGCCTATGTTGACTCCTCTCCAAAATTTACAAATGTAAGTTTACTTTATATACATACATAACATATATACACCAAGAACCTATAAATATACAAAATATAATTCAAAACTAGATCTGCTACTGCAGATATGAAAGCTTTCATATTCATCGTCATGTGTCATTGATTGTATCAAGTATCCTAAATAAAAGGATAAGAAGAAAAAATTATCAAAATTGGTCAAAAACTCGCGAAGTTACAAGTCTAAATGTAGTATGAAACATTGCACCCAGGCATAACAATAATCTGAAAACTAAAGGGAAATAACTGAAACTTGTATTACTGTAATGAGAAAATGAAATGAAAATGGCGGGAAAAAAATTAAAGATGGGTTGTCAGGCAACGAAACATACGCCCACAGCAGCTAAATCGTCCGGGCAGTCAACAAGGGTTGTCGCATATTTTTACTTTTTTTTGGTAATGAAACATTTGTAATTCACTAAAATCTGAGTAACAACTCATTATGTAATTATCAGAAAATCATGAGAATTTGTTTGCTTTTTATAAAGTTTTGCCCCACGCTAACAATTAGTATAGGAAACATTTAATATCATGGATTTAGCTGTTCAGTTATCAAAATTCATTGAAAATCAAAATACTTGTTCGTTTCAACACCTTAAACTCTGTGTATCAATCTGAAGTCAATCGGATGATAAGTTTGGCATCTACAGCGCAACAAGGTTTTTTGAAGTGATCAAGGGAGATAACTCTGGAAGTAATTATTTGAAATTGATGAAAATCAGTAGATTTCTTCCTCTCAGGACCTTAAACAGTGTGTGTAAATTTAAAGTCAATCGGATATTTGGCTTTTATAGCGTCCACAAGATTTTTTGAAGTGATCAAGGGAGATAACTCTGGCACTAATTATCGAAAATCGCTGAAAATCAATAGGCTTCTTCGTCTTATGACCTTAAACACTGTGTATAAATTTAAAGTCAATCGGATATTAACTTTGGCTTTTAGAGCGTCCACAAGATTTTTTGAAGTGATCAAGGGCCATTTCAATGTGGGCGTATAAAAATGGCAGGTTGGACAGGCGACCTTACTCCTTGTCACGTACAACCGGGCATTCGAAAACACGCTAGTTAACTCAATGGCAGGCGCGCGTGCTAACCATTCAGCCACCCAACCCCTCTTTGAAATCAGACACGTGCAATATGTCATATAGGAAGAATAACAAGTCGCTCACAACAAAATGGTAAATTACTAAGTTTAGGTCAAAAGGTTGAGCTACTGTTTTAGAATATTTAATTGTTTTAAAGAGACACGTTAAGGGTTGTTCATAGTTAAATGAAAGTTTAATTTTAAATAAGACCAATAAAATTAGGATTTAATAATGCCAGACTAATATTAAAATAAAGTTTTAAATTAAGAATAATTAATTATTGGTCTAATGCAATGAAATGCTTTGATTTGACGGATGAAATGTACGATGGGTGTCCACACTATGTAGCTAAGGCGTTGGCCTGCTAGCCAGGAGGTCGGGTGTTCGATCCCTGCATTGGCCGAGAAAGTTCATCTCGATTTTCTGGCGTGCTCCCCCACCCGCCGTGCACGTAAAAGATCCCTTAGCAGTTGGAATTCGATACTGTCGAATAATCTCTATACGATGACTAAATGTGCAGATTGTAGCCACACACACTGCATGTTTTGCTTAACAATGAAAGGGTGCCGTTTTCAATTTTCGATCCTTTTATTCTTCTACTCCTGATATTTTGGACTGTTGATCGATGGTTTCATATAAAAGGCTACCGATAAGACTCTTTTTAGAAGAAGTTCCCCAAAAATATTATGTTGACTTTAAGAGAAAAGGACTTTTAATAATGCTCCAAATCAAATATTTCCTACTTTTTTTGAATAGTATATATTCTTGCACAAAAAATAAAATCACGTACGTACTGTAGTAATAAAAGGTTGATTTTACAAACTACAAGAAAAATGTTATGTTCCCAACCAGTAATATGAAGGAAAAAGGTGTAAATTAAATATTTGCATTTGTTTAAATTCAAATTAGGTATTGTTTTATTTCAGTTTCTAGAATGTCAGTAGCACAAGCTTCTCTATCATTTTCTAGAATGCCTGTAAAGATTTCTCCCAGAGAAACTATTTGTACCTCAAATAACACTGTGCTGCACGCTTCACTATCAGGTAATATAATATTATATTGTCATTCAAGGTATTCATGACAAAAAATAATTCATGATGACAGTGTAGGTCTAGCGTAGGCTACAAATCATTTTGCTTTATCTTAAATGTTGGTTAATTGAGGTATATTTTAAAAAACAAGCCAACAGTGAGGCTGATGTCCCCCGCCGAAATCCCAAAATAAATAGAAGACACATATTAATTAATCGCACATTTATTTTTTTCAATGTATCGAGCAATCAAACTGTACACGAAGTGTCATCCAAAAGTGTTTTATAAAGAAAAATGCTAAAACCAACGAGAAAAATGAAAATGTACCCTAGTTAGGGGGACCCTAAAGGCAGACAAAAGGGCCCCTCTGGCCAAGGGAAAGGGCCCTCGTGTCCAAGTCAATCGTTTCTATACACTGTTACTGTCGAATCGATTACTAAATGAGAATGCAGTCATTGTATTGGCATAAAAATCATCAATCAAGATGAACCTAAGTTATCTTGTCCCAAAGTATCAACCAATCAAATTGCTTATCTCTGCTTACCCTAAGCGGAAAATGCTCATCTTCGAACTCCATCAAGGCACTGACCTAATAAGCATATACACCAAGTTGAACATTTTAACTCAATTAGAAGAAGAGTTAATGTGTTCCAAAGTCTCGACTACTCTCGACCAATCAAATTGATATCGCTCTGCTTACCTTGAGCAGAAAATGCTCATTATCGAACTTAGTCAAGGTATTACTGTAATGAAACTATACACCAAGTTTCATCACTCTCACTTAATTAGAACTAAAGTTATCGTGTCCCAAAGCATCAACCAATCAAATTGCTTATCTCTGTTTACCCTAAGTGGAAAATGCTCATCTTCGAACTCCATCAAGGCATTGGCCTTATAAGCATATACACCAAGTTTGAACATTTTTACTCAATTAGAAGAAGAGTTATTGTGTTCCAAAGTCTCGACCAATCAAATTGCGTATCGCTCTGCTTACCCTAAGCGGAAAATGCTCATCTCCGAACTCCATCAAGGCATTGACCTAATAAGCATATACACCAAGTTTGAACATTTTAACTCAATTAGAAGGAGAGTTATTGTGTTCCAAAGTCTCGACCAATCAAATTGCTCTGCTTACCCTGAGCGGAAAATGCTCATTATCGAACTTAGTCAAGGTATTACTGTAATGAAACTATACACTAAGTTTCATCACTCTCACTTAATTAGAACTAAAGTTATCGTGTCCCAAAGCATCAACCAATCAAATTGCTTATCTCTGCTTACCCTAAGCGGAAAATGCTCATCTTTGAACTCCATCAAGGCATTGACCTAATAAACACATACACCAAGTTTGAACATTCTAGCTCAATTAGGAAGAGAGTTATTGTGTCCCAAAAAGTGTGACGGACAGACGGACAGACAGACAGGCAGACAGACAGACAGACGGACGGACGGACGAACCCATTTTAATAGTCCCCCAACTTTCTTCGAAAGGCGGGGGACAAAAAATGTTTGCAAGCACCCAGAAGTGTACTGCCTGCAAGTATTCTGCATAAAGCAAGCTCTAGTAACATAAATACTTGTATTATTCCACAAATAGTCTCTACAACACCAACGAAATCCCCCAAACCATCAATGATGCATCCTTCAATTAGACTGACTCCAAACCCAAGACAGAGTAAAAAGCAGCAAGTTACTCAGAGGAAAAGTCCTGCAACAGGTTTACGTGTTAAACTGTTTGGTAAATATACAGTATATGTTGATAAGTATTTTCACTCTTGCACCTTCTCCCCTCACCCCATCCCAAATAGAAACAGGCCCAAAATTAAATGAAATGAAATGGGGTTTAACTTCCTACTGTTCTGCTCTTAACCTGGGCTAATGAAGACGGGCATATGCCTTACAGTATGCTATGAGGGTCAATGAGGGAAATTTTGCCCCAGGCAGCGATGCCACAGCCTACTCCTATATCGTATTCCAACAGCCAAGGGATCTTTTTTGTCCCATCCATACGACTAAACAGCTTTCCTTGACAGACCCTCCATTCTGGAACACTGACAAGGGTAAAACCACGCACGAAAATCTGGGTAAACTTTCTCGGTCCAATGCAGGGATCTATGCCCCAAATTAACCAATTCATCTATAACGTCATACAAATTTTATGATTGGTTGTATATATTATTTATATTTATTGTTTCAGAATTAAGAAGATATATCTTTGTTTCCCCTAGAAGGTGAATTAGGAATTCAATATTATTTCAATACTTCGTTAGTGTGTTGGGGTCTTTAGCAGTACATGGAAACGGAGGACCAGGCAACCCTTCTCCTTGTTATGTATGAGCGGGGAATCGAAACCACAGCACTTGACTCAAAGACAGACCTTATAATACAACGCACACACGTTAGCCATTCTACCACCCAACCCCCTTATAACGATAACGACATGATGAATTCAGTGCTCCACGTTTGACGCGAGCGATTGCTCCCGCTCTTCCCAAACTGCAAATAAAGCCCAGGTGAAACAATCCTCGAATTTTTGTTTTGGCCAAAAGAAAAATATCGCTAAATTTGATTATGGGTTCTGGAAACATGATACCCCTGTCAAGTAAATATTTTTGTAAACGTGAAAATATTGCCTTTTTTTATTGTAAATATTTTTGTTAACGTAAATATATTCCGTCTTTTTATTGCATATATTATGGCAAACAAGGCAGCACACTAATAAAAGGTAATACATTTGGCTGTTGAGGTTATCGATCCAGCTATTAATAATATTATTAATTACGTACAGCTGATCCTGCCCCCTGGAATTCTTTTCTTACATTCCGACTTATTTACGCTAAAATACTCTTTTGATCAAATTGTTTTCTTTTGTCATCTAGTCCGGACATCGGGGCTGATGGATTATTGTTGGGTAGGGTCCCCTTCAATTTTCCAGGATGGGTGTGGTCGTGTCACCCTTGGGGAAAATTAATTATTCAAGATGGCGACCAAAAATGGCAAGAAAAATACAAACAAAACATTTTTCACCATTATAGGTCGTGTAATCATTTTATGGGTTTTCAGGGTCGCTGAACACGAAATCAGGCATATTTTTAACAATCGACAAAGATATTCAAAATGGCGTCCAAAAATGGCGGCGGGAGTACGAGCATTTCATATTTCGCCCTATTAGGTCGTGTATAATATATCGTTTTATATATTTTCTGGTCGCTTAACGCGAATTCGGACATCTTGTTAAGATTTAACCTATCACTAAGGCGGAAAACAGGAAAAAGATAGGTTGCTAGGCAACGAAACATACACCCACAGTAGCTAAATCGTCCTGGCAGTCAACAAGGGTTGTCGCATATTTTTACTTTTTTCGGTAATGAAACATTTGTAATACACTACAATCTGATTAAGAGTAACAACTCATTATGTAATTATCAGAAAATCATTAGAATTTGTTTGCTTTTTATAAAGTTTTGCCCCACGCTAATAATTAGTATACGAAACTTTTAATATCACAGATTTAGCTGTTCAGTTATCAAAATTCATTGAAAATCAAAATACATGTTCGTTTCAACACCTAACTCTGTGTATCAATCTGTGAGATTTTTTGAAGTTATCAAGGGCCATAACTCTGGCAGTAATTATTTGAAATCGCTGAAAATCAATAGGTTTCTTTGTCTCATAACCTTAAACACTGTGTGTAAATCTAAAGTCAATCGGGTATTAATTTTGGCCTCTAATGCTTCCACAGGATTTTTCGAAACATTTGTAATACACTAAAAACTGATTTAGAGTAACAACTCATTATGTAATTATCAGAAAATCATTAGAATTTGATTGCTTTTTATAAAGTTTTACCCCACGCTAACAATTAGTATATACATGAAACATTTAATATCATGGATTTAGCTGTTCAGTTATCTAAATTCATTGAAAATCAAAATACCTGTTCGTTTCAACACCTTAAACTCTGTGTATCAATCTGAAGTCAATCGGATGATAAATTTGGCCTCTATAGCGTCACAAGATTTTTTGAAGTTATCAAGGGAGATAACTCTGACAGTAATGATTTGAAATCGCTGGAAATCAATAGGCTTCTTCGTCTCATGACCTTAAACACTGTGAAAATTTAAAGTTGATCGGATATTAACTTAGGCCTCTAGAGCATCCACAAGATTTTTTGAAGTGATCAAGGGCCATAACTCTGGCACTAATTATCGGAAATCGCTGAAAATCGATAGGCTTCTTCGTCTCATGACCTTAAACACTGTGTATAAATCTAAAGTCAATCGGATATTAACTTTGGCCTCTAGAGCGTCCACAAGATTATTTGAGGTGATCAAGGGCTATAACTCTGGCACTAATTATCAGAAATCGCCGAAAATCAATAGGCATCTTTGTCTTATGACCTTAAACATTGTGTGAAAATTTAAAGTTGATCGGATATTCACTTAGGCCTCTAGAGCATCCACAAGATTTTTTGAAGTGATCAAGGGCCATAACTCTGGCACTAATTATCGGAAATCGCTGAAAATCAATGGACTTCTTCGTCTTATGACCTTAAACACTGTGTATAAATTTAAAGTCAATCGGATATTAACTTTAGTCTGCGATATCACATTAGTGGAAGCGGACGTTAAACATACCATTCCAGTTTCCAGATATTAACTTTGACCTTTAGAGCGTCCACAAGATTTTTTAAAGAGATCAAGGGCCATAACTCTGGCACTAATTATCGGAAATCGCTGAAAATCAATGGGCTTCTTCGTCTTATGGCCTTAAACACTGTGTATAAATTTAAAGTCAATCGGATATTAACTTTGACCTTTAGATTGTCCACAAGATTTTTTAAAGAGATCAAGGGCCATATCTCTGGCACTAATTATCGGAAATCGCCGAAAATCAATAGGTATCTTTGTCTTATGAGCTTAAACACTGTGTAGTTATCATCGGAAATCGCTGAAAAACAATAGACTTCTTCGTCCCATTACCTTAAACACTGTGTATAAATTTAAAGTCAATCGGATATTAACTTTAGCCTGTAGAGCGTCCACAAGCAATTGTGGACGCCGGACCGACGGACGGACCGACAGACGGACGGGGCGACGACAATATACGACCATACTTCAATGTGGGCGTATAAAAACAGATTGGAGATACAAGTGGATTCCTAGACTTGGTTAATATGAAATCAGAGAAGTGGTTTTGGTAAGTTAAATCAACTATTTCTTGTACCATTCTCGAAAATTTACTTTTAGTGTGTGACAATAATTATACGTAGCGCTAACATCAGTAATTTAAGTGACTTCGACTATATTCAACAAGTATGTAACGATAGATTTAACATTTCATTAAATTGTATCAATATCCGATTGTTACTCCTCCAAGCAGGTGACGTAGAACAAAATCCGGGTCCGAATTCTTTGTCGTATGAACAGCTATCCCTTGTTCATCTAAACCCCCGTAGTACAAGAAATAAACTGGATATCATATTCGGTGTACTGGACGAACATCATTTAATAGGTTTTACAGAAACTCATCTAAATGATAAAATAAGCGACGATTCTTTAATTCGCACCGGGTTTCAAGTCCCATTCCGACGAGATAGAAATTCTTTTGGAGGCGGTGTCTTAGTTTATGTCAGTGAACATTTAATATGTAAAAGACGCTTAGATTTAGAAAATATCAATAATGAATCCATCTGGATCGAAATCAAATTAAAACATTATATCACTTTGGTTGCTATTGTCTATCGGCCATCAAACGCGTCAAATGAATTTTGGACAATCCTAGACTCATCGCCGGGACTGTACAGCGCAGTGGACGCTTACGGCTGGCCCCCGGATCCATTCACTTGATTTGATATTTTCCGCAGGTTAATCTTATAGGTTTTTTATTTTTCGTGTAGTGCGGTCCCCCTGCACTTACTATTAGAGTAGAGTTTTAGCCCTTCGTACTGTAGAATGCTCTCGTTGTCGGGCTTTGCTCCTGTTTGCTCGCTACACTTATTATTTTGGCGTTTTCCGAGATTCTATCCGGATTATCGCCCTTATTGTTGAAATTGTTTGACGTTTTAACATCTGACGTCAACTGGCAGACTATCGCCATTGAAGAGACGACCATTGTCATAATCGGCCGCATTATTTTTGTTACCTCTTTTTTTCAAATCATTTTTTAGTGAAGCCTGTACCATAACAGGCCCGGGACTGTACAGCGCAGTGGACGCTTACGGCTGGCCCCCGTATCCATTCACTTGATTTGATATTTTCCGCAGGTTAATCTTATAGGTTTTTTATTTTTCGTGTAGTGCGGTCCCCCTGCACTTACTATTAAGAAACAATCAAAACATCACTATTCCATTATGTAGGACCACTCAATACAAAAAATCATTTTTTCCTTCTACTATAGCCGATTGGAATTCATTGGATATAACTTTAAAAAACGTCAATGACCCAAAAGAATTTAGATCAAAACTGAAAAAGAAATACAAAAATAATCATTCCTCTCCTAATTATTATACTTATGGAAATCGCTTTGTAAATATCATCCATACTAGACTGCGTCATTGGTGTAGTGTGTTAAATCATGATCTGTATAGGGTAAAATCAATTCAGAGTTCAAAATGTGAATGTGGCTGGCACGACGAAAATGCTGAACATTACTTCTTTCAGTGCAAGCGCTTTTCGGTTCACAGGAATACACTATTACATTCCCTAACTGATTTCAAAATCACCGATGTATCTGTGTTACTATGGGGTGACGTGGATCTGCCCGAAGAAAAGAATACTTATATATTTTCTCAAGTTCATACTTTTATAACATCAACTAAACGATTTGTCTAACTACAATTATAATAAAATTATGCGTATAGTAGTTCCTGTGTACTCTTTGTATGTATGTTTCGTTTATTTTGTACGTGTAAATGTGATGTGATTACTTCATAGTCCACAAAATTAGAAGTGTTATTTATCCAAACATTGCATTCATATATCAAAAATGAAATATATTAGTGATTAGTTCAATGAAATGAATTTAATTTTGTATCTATCATTTGAAATATTCTCATCAATTAATATTTTTTAAGGAGAAGACGTTTATAAGTTGTTAGAACTTTTGTTTAATCCTTTTGTATTGTACAATGATATGTCGATGTAATAAAATATGTTTAAACTAAAACTTCTTTTTGAAAATATACTTATTTACTAGTTGATTTCAACCTATGTCAGAATCATTAAGATGGGTTATTCTCACTCAAAAGACCTAAATTGTAATACCAAGTCTTTGAAAACCGATAAAAATGCTATTGTCTTCCTGAACAAAGATTTTGTGACTGTCACTATAGGTAATGATACATGTATTGTTAAAAGCCTTTTTGGCAAAGGAACAAGCATATCTTTTATCTCTGAGACACGGTTAGATCAAATCAGAACAACTACAGAAATCTTGAAATCTGACATAACCCCTGATGTTAGTATTAGTTGTGAAGGTCAAGCTGTCAAAATTTTAGGATCTGTTTTACTTGATTTAAAATTTTCAGACACAATCATATTACATAAATTTTATCTCATAACGTCTACTTCAAGTAATTATGACATAATAATTGGTAATGATTTGTCAATTAAGAAAGTCAATCAATTAAAATGTATTGGACAAGACTCAGTACCAGTAGTTTCCAAAGATTCCTCAAAAGTCAGAAATCCTAAAAATTTCATTGTAAATAAAAACCTAATAATTAAAATGATGTAAGGTATAGGGAGCTCTTAAACTCATTCTGTATGCCAATTTCTTTTAATGTTATAACTATAAATAATAATATGTATATAAATAATAATTTAAAGGCTTCTGTAAGTCAATTATTAACCACTGATCAAAAATATGTAAATATTTTAACACTGCTATTTTCCTCCATGTTTCAAATCAGGAAATTCAAAGAGATATTCTTTGCACCATATTTTAAGTTTGTCAAAAACAAGACAGTTGTATATAGGTTCATGGACAGAAACTTTAAAAAGAGAAAAAAAAGAATGTGAATGTTAGTATATAGAAAACTCATGTAATTACGACAGATATAGTGACTTTGTTCCCCTGTGGGACCGGGGACAAGAGTAGGCCCAACGTTTGTTTGAATTGCGTGTCGTAAAAAGCGACTAAAATTTGACAACCTCAAACATTGCCACAAAAAAAAAAAAAAAAATTATTTGAATTACAATACTTTCATTTAACAAAAGAAAAAGGTCTGTGTGTCTAAGTTATTTTTAAAATTATTGTTTTATAGCTACAATCAGGTTTGTCAGGCAAGGTGGACTGGCCATCCATTTTTGACTGACACGCCAGCGCTGTGCCATATTGGTGACGATCAGTATGCATAGCATTTTACTAAGTTTGATTAGACCACATAAACCTAGTTCCTTTACTAAATCAAATTATAAACTAAGAGAATAGCAACACTATTATATTTTTCATGTAATAGGAAATAAAAGTTCTCAATATTATTATTATTATATTAAATGATATGTATATATAAATATAAATTGTTTTCTTTTTTTACATTTCGTGAAATATACCCCCAATTTTGTTTTGTTTAATAATTATAACATGCAAACTAGACCTGCATGCAGGAATGACGGGTTTCACTGGTGCCACGTTACCTTTGAACTTGTGTCCTTTCGGTGCCACGTTACCCTTGAACATATGTCACTTCCGGTACCAGTGAAACCATTAAACAGGTTTCCCCATAAGCATTGCACACATCAAATAAATTGGACGCAGAATCAACCAAATCCAGCAACTATCAATTCATTTTATACATTTGTTACTTGTAAGTGATCCTGACAGAATTACATTACTTCCGGTGATACTGAAAATGTTCAATTAGTTTTATGAAATCCGGAATGGCATATGACATCATATAATGAAAATTTTATGTAAATAGAATAATAATTGCCACTTTTATAGACCAAAAACCTTGACTTGTAGACAATCAACTATTTCTCTGCAACCGCACAAGTTAAAGATAGGTTGCCAGGCAACGACACATACGCCCACAACAGCTAAGTCGTCCGGGCAGTCAACAAGGGTTGTCGCATATTGTTTCTTTTATCAGTAAGGAGAACATTTACAACACATGATAATCTTATTACGAGTAATAGCCCATTAAATAATTATCAGAAATGATTAGAATAGTTTTGATGGATTGTCTCAAGGCCTTTGTCCACAAGATATTTCAAAGTGATCAAGTGCCAGATATCACTGAAAATCAAATAGGATTCGTAGTCTCATGACCCTAAACACTGTGTACAAATTTAAAGTCAATCGGATATTAAAGTTCCAATTTCACTTTTTCTAAGAAAGTCAAAATATAATTATTTCTATGTTTTTTGCTCAAAAGGTTGTCAACTCACTATTATACGATCATGGACAAAATTTTGGGGGGTTAGAAAGGGTGACACTGGTTGATTGAGGAAATAGTTACTCAATTACCTCCCTTGTTTTCCTATTCTTCTCCATGGACGGCCATATTCAAACGTTTGAATTTGAAGTTGAAAATGATATTTTTGCCAATTTCTCAACTGGCAATAGTGAATTATAGGATTAATAGGATTATTCTTTAACAAGGTAGGACTGTTTATAGGTTCAATCTATTTTGGGGCTTTATTTTAATAAATTTTAAAAATATAACTTTAAAAAATGCTATTGGAACTTTAACTTTAGCCTTTAGAGCATTCACAGGGTTTTTCAAAGTGATCAAGGGTCATAACTCTGCCAGTAATTATCGGATATCGCTAAAAATAATTAGGCTATTTTGTATCATGACCGTTAATAGTGTGTATAAATTTAAAGTCAATCGGGTATTAACTTTAGATTTTTCAAAGTGATCAAGGGTCATAACTCTGGCAGTAATTATCGGATATTGCTGAAAATCAATAGGCTTCTTTGTATCATGACTTTAAACACCGTGTATAAATTTAAATTCAATCAGATATTAACTTTAGCCTCTAGAGCGTACACAAGATTTTTCAAAGTGATCAAGGGTCATAACTCGGGCAGGAATTATCGGATATTCTTCGTATCATGACCTTAAACACTGTGTATAAATCTAAAGTCAATCGGATATTAACTTTAGCCTCTAGATCGTTCACAAGATTTTTCAAAGTGATCAAGGGTCATAACTTTGGTAGTAATTATCGGATATCACCGAAAATCGATAGACTTCTTCGTCTCATGACCTTAAACACTGTGTTTAAATTTAAAGTCAATCGGATATTAACTATAGCCTCTAGAGCGTTCACAAGATTTTTCAAAGTGATCAAGGGTCATAAACTCTGGTAGTAATTATCGGATATCGCTGAAAATCAATAGGCTTCTTCGTCTCCTGACCTTAAACACTGTGTATAAATTTAAAGTCAATCGAATATTAACTATAGCCTCTAGAGCGTTCACAAGATTTTTCAAAGTGATCAAGGTTCGTAACTCTGGTAGTAATTATCGGATATCGCTGAAAATCAATAGGATTCTTCGTCTCACGACCTTAACCACTGTGTATAAATTTAAAGTCAATTGGATATTAACTTTAGCCTCTAAAGCGTTCACAAGATTTTTCAAAGTGATCAAGGGTCATAACTCTGGCAGTAATTATCAGATATCACCGAAAATCAATAGGCTTCTTCGTCTCCTGACCTTAAACACTGTGTATAAATTTAAAGTCAATCGGATATTAACTATAGCCTCTAGAGCGTTCACAAGATTTTTCAAAGTGATCAAAGGTCATAACTCTGGTAGTAATGATCGGATATCGCTGAAAATCAATAGGCTTCTTCGTCTCACGACCTTAAACACCGTGTATAAATTTCAAGTCAATCGGATATTAACTTTAGCCTCTAGAGCGTTCACAAGAAATTGTGGGCGATGGACGGACGGACGGACCGACCGACGTACGGACAGACGGACCGACAGACGGACGGACGGGGGCGACGGCAATATACGACCACATTTCCATGTGGGCGTATAAAAAGTGATCCTTAGAAAATTGGTTATTTCTCGACAAGGGAACATGCTAGAAGCAATTTTTTGATATCAGTATAATTATATTGATCCAATCTAAATGGCCATTAGAATCAAACGTTATAACGTTAAACAAATAACAAATATAACTCACTTAAGTCTAAAAATACGGTTTTTTGCAAAAAAGACATTACTTCCGGTGATAATAAAAATCTTAAATTAGTTTAATGCAATCATAAATGGCATAAGGCATCAAATGGTGAAAATTGTATGAAAATTGAATAATAATTGACACTTTTATAGACCAAAAAGCGTGAAAAGTGACTTGTAGAAAATCGTCTATTTCTCGGCAACCGTACAAGTTAGAAACTTTTTTGTGGTATCTGTATGATCGTATGGGTTCATGCTATTCGTTGATGGGATTCAAATATCATAATTTTAAAAATGTTCTAAAAAAGACACATTTGAATAAAATATTTGTTTTTTAGGTTAAAAATACAGTTTTTGCCAAAATGACGTCATTTCCGGTCACAGTGAAACTGTAAAATTGGTTTAAACTAGTCCAAATTGGCATTAAGCATCGAATGAAAAAAAAATATTGAAAATCGGATAATAATTTACTCTTTTATAGGCAAAATAACGTGAAAAGTGATGCATGCAAAATTGCATATTTTTCGGCAATTGCTCATATTACGAACTATTTTTTGCATACATTCTCCTCGTCTGGATCATTACTACGAGTTTATGAAAGTTACGAATAAATAGTTCAAAATATGAAGACGTTGAATGGGTTGTAAATAACTGATTGTTACACTTTTTTTTACATTTATTCGAAATTGCCCGAAAATGAAATTGAAATTAAAAAATCTGAGCTAACGATTTGTGCCCCTTTACAGCGCGCATTCTTTTTGCTATATCAGATTTCGAAAAAAATAATATTTGCTTTCAAAAAGTGGTACTGAACAGTCAAAATTGTAGTTTTTGTTAATATTACGCCACTTCCGTTGCGTGCAGAAAAAATTCACGTTAACAAAAAAATTACAATTGAGACCACGGAGCATATGCACTTTGTTTTATACAAATCGAACAATAAATAATTAATCTAGGTACGAAAAACTAAATTAGCCAATGGCGACTAAAGAAAATTACTGAGACAAAATTCTTTCTCACTTCTGCTCAAGTAGGGTGATACTTTAACTCTGTGTAAACTACCATCAAAAAATATTCATAAATAAAAAAGTTTTCTGTAAAAATGTAAAAAAAAATTCAAAATATCGGAGATTTTTTCGACTACTTCCGGTTTTACGATCATTGTCGGAATAGCTTTAACAAGTTGATTAGATACTTAACTTCCTGTACCAGAAATGTCAGAAACATTCATTGAGTAATTTTCGAAAAAAAGATAAATAAAAGAGCATTTTCAATAATTTAATGATTTTTCAACTTTTTTCAAAGATTGAGGTCATTTTTGGACCACCTATAATATTGCAACGCTTTTATTATTAAATGCACACGCTAGGCCACCGATAGGACTCTGAGTAAAAAATATTTAAGAAAAATCGTAGGCGTCGTTTTCGAGAAAAAGGCGTCTCAGAATGCTCCAAAACGGAAAATACTTAGTTTTCGGCGTACCATAATTTATTTCCTAAGAATCAAATTCGTGTTATTTAGATGTTATACGATCGTCTATTAATGGAACTATCCAACGACACTTTAATTGTTTTGGTCCGCTAATATGTGACGGAGAATTCGAACTTTTGGCAAGAGCTCCAATTTTTTTTCATCTTTTTTACATTTTTCGTCGTTTTTTGAACTACTTCCGGTATACGAATCATTGTCGAGTAGTTTTCGCATCCAGTTTTGGAGTTTGCATGGGAACAAGGCTCTCTAATGATATGCGACACTATATGATCAAATAAAATATTTCTGAGAAATCCTATGTTCAAAAGTGTTAAAAATGTCAAAATGTCAAAACATTGAAAATTAAATTTCAATAACTGCATACATATTATACATCATAAGAATCGTAATTAGGTCAGCTTTTTAAATATATATCTTTTTTTTGAAAATCTCTTAAAATAAAAAAAATAATAGAGCATTTTCCCAAATTTCACGATTTTTCGACTTTTTTCGATTTTCAGTCCCTTTTTTGTCTTATTCCAATTATATAAAAGTCTTAATGGATGGATCCATGCTAAAGACTAGCGGAAGGACCATCGATAGATAAAGTTTAAGAAAAATCGCTGGAGCAGTTTTCGAGATACAGGCGTCCAAAAACGCTCCAAAATCAGAAAATAATTGATTTTCAGCGTGCCATATTTTGCTGCCTGATCATAGTATCCGTATGAATTGGGTATCGTTCAGTGGTCCAATCACCGCTAGACCAAATGATACCTTAATTTGTTTAATTCGTTGATATCGGACGGAGAAATCGTGTTTTTACCCAAGACACCAATTTTTCACGTTTTTTTCAAAATATCGCATATTATTTCGACTACTTCCGGTTTACGGATTGTTGTTGAAATTGCTTTAAACGGTGGTTTGACAATATTGCTTCATGTATCAGGAATTTGAGAAACGTTGATCCGGCCGTAAAACGAAACTTAAGCTCACAAAATGTGAAGAAAATTTTTCTAATTTTTTGGCACCGCACGAAATTCGGCCACTTCCGGTCTGCGCAGAAGTTTCAAATACAGTGGAAGGGATAGCCACCATATGGTTTCCCGATAGAAAATTATGTCCCAGATCTGTATCTGTTACAGACACTGAGAAATAGGCTCCCCCGAAAAATAAAATAATAACAATAAATAACTAGACCTGCAAGCAGCACTGAACCGGCTTTCAGGAATCATACAGGAAGTTTATTATACCCTAGCCGATCCATTGAGCTACCAAACTTTAATTGTTTTGCTTCAGTGACACCCTCTATCATATGTAAAAGTAATATTTGCTGGCGAAAAGACCTTTCAAAATTGTAAATTATGGCAAAATTACGTCACTTCCGGTACCGAAAGAAATTATTATAGGTGAAAAATAAGTCGAAAATTCGCAACATACAAAATACAAACTTTGTTTTATACATATCGGGCAATAAATAATTAACCTATAACCAATAAACTGAAATTAAGAAGGTAAAAAACTTAAAAGTGACACTGGGACAATTGGCTATTTTTCGACAAGGGAACATGCTAGAAGCCTTTTCTTGATATCAATATGATGGTATTGATTCAATCTTACTGCCCATTAGAGTCAGACGTTATAAAGTTAAACGAATAATAAACATAAACCACTTCAAAAAAAATGTTTGTTTTGAAGGCCAAAAATACGTTTTTTGAAAAAATTACATTACTTCCGGTGATATTGAAAATGTTAATTTAGTTCATAGAAGTCATAAATGGCATAAGGCATCAAATGGTAAAAAAATTTATAAAATCGAATAATAATTGACACTTTTATAGACCGAAGATCGCCTATTTCTCTGTAACCGTACAAGTTAGAAAAAATTTTGTGGTATCTGTATGGTCGTATGGCTTCATTCTATTCGTTGATGGGAATCAAATATCATAATTTTAAAATTATTTTAAGGCAGACTCATTTGAATAAAATATCTGTTTTTTAGGTTTAAAATACAGTTTTTGCCCAAATGACGTCATTTCCGGTCACAGTGAAATTGTAAAATTGGCTTGAATTAGAACAAATTGACACTAAGCATCAAATGGAAAAATAATATTGCAAATCGAATAATAATTCACTCTTTTATAGGCAAAATAACGTGAAAAGTGACGCATGCAAAATTGCATATTCCTCGGCAACTGCTCATATTACAAACTAATTTTCGCATATAATCTCTTCTTCTGGATTATTGCTACGAGTTTATTAAAATTACAAATAAATATTTCAAAATATGAAGACGCTGAATGAATTGTAAACAACTGAATTTTACACTTTATTTTACATTTTATTCGAAATTGCCCGACAATGAAATTGAAATTAAAAAATCTGAGCTAAGGATATTGTGCACCTTTGCAGGGTGCATCCGTTTAGTTATATCAGTTTTGAAAAAAAATAATATTTGCTTTCAAAAAGTAGTACCGAACTGTCAAAATTATAGTTTTTGTTAATATTACGTCACTTCCGTTGCCGACAGAAAAATTTCAAAATAACAAAAAAAATTACAATTGGGACCACGGAGCATATGAACTTTGTTTTATACAAATCGAACAATAAATAATTTTTCTGGGTACGAAAAACTAAATTAGCCGTTGGCGGCTAACGAAAATAACCGAGACAATTTTTTTTCCCATTTCTGGTCAAGTAGGATGATATTTTAACCATGTGTAAAATACCATCAAAAAATATTCATAAATAAAAAAGGTTTTCGTAAAAAAAATATTTTTTATCAAAATATCGGACATTTTTTCGACTACTTCCGGTTTTACGATCGTTGTCGTGATAGCTTTACGAATTTCTTTGGATACTTAACTTTCTGTACCAGAAGTGTCAGAAACATCCATTGCGTAGTTTTGGAAAAAAAGATAAATTAAAGAGCGTTTACAAAAATTTTACGATTTTTCAATTTTTTTCAAAGTTTGATGTCATTTTTGGACCACCTACATTATTTCAATGCTTTTCATTTTGGATTCACTATATAGACAACCGATAGGACTATGAGTAAGAAAAGTTTCAGAAAAATCGTAGGCGTCATTTTCGAGAAAAGGGCGTCTCAGAATGTTAAAAAATCGGAAAATACTAGATTTTTGACATACAATAATTTATTTCCTTACCATCGAAATCGTATTATTTAGATACCATATGATGGTCCATTAATAGGGCTATCCAACGACACTTTAGTTCTTTTGGTCCGCTATTACCTAAGTGAGCAATCAAGTTTTTCGCAAGTGCGACAATATTTTTAACCTTTTTTTTCATTTTTTGAATACTTCCGGTATGGTTATTATTGTCGGAATAGTTTTAATAGTCGGTTTGGGCGCTAAAATAGCCACAGGGCTCTGTAATGATATATTACATTATCTGATCAGATAAAATGCCCCCGAGAAATCCTATGTTCAAAAGTGCCAAAAATGCAAAAAATTTAAAATATCGAAAATTAAATTTCAATAATTACATACATATTATACATCGTTAGAATCGTAATTAGGTCAGCTATCTGAATATACAACCTTTTTTTAAAAATCTCTTAAAATAAAAAAATAGTAGAGCATTTTTCAAAATTTCACGATTTTTCGACTTTTTTCGATTTTCAGTTCCTTTTTTATTCTATTCCAGACATTTCAAAGTCTTATTGGTTGGCTTCATGCAAAATACCTCCAAAAGGACTCTCGATAGAAAAAATTTAAAAAAAATTGTAGGTTTCAAAAATGCTAAAAATCAGAAAATTCGTGATTTTCAGCGTGCCATATTTTGCTTCCTGATCATAGTATCCGTATGAATTGGGTATCATACGATAGTACAATCCTAGTGCAGTCCAATGGTACCCTAATTTCTTTAATCCATTGATATCGGGCGGAGAAATCGCGTTTTCCCCGAAAATATCCATTTTTTGCATTTTTTTCAAAATATTGCCCATTATTTCGACCACTTCCGGTTTAAGGATTCTTGTCGAAATTGCTTTATAAGTTGGTATTGGGCTATAACTTCATGTTCCAGAAGTTTCAGAAACGTCAATTCTGCCATAAACCGAAACCAGAGCTCACAAAATGGGAAGAAAATTCGAAAAAAATCGAAAAATAAAGGGCGATAACTCTGAATGAAACTTATATTACTGGAATCGGATGGACTTCAGGTATCCAAAAATGTAGGTCAAATTTGAAAATTTTGAAAAATAACAAAAATTGTCTCGTAAACAACATGTTTGCAATTTTCAAACGATAAAAGTCATAGACGAATGTTCGAAATTGAAAAATGTCTCAGAATAGATTGTCTCAGAAAAGATTCAGGGTTTCCAAAAATGTAATTTGTTTGAAAATGGATAAAGAATTGACGAAACTATGGCCGATTTTCAATTTTTAGATAACGTACAAATTTCGGTCACTTCCGGTATGCGCAGAAATTTCAAAAATATTTTATCAAGTAGCCACCACATGGTTTCCCAATAGAAAATCTGATTCCAGATCGATATCTGTTTTCGATCA
The DNA here is from genome assembly GCA_948474765.1 of Patella depressa. Taxonomy (NCBI): domain Eukaryota; kingdom Metazoa; phylum Mollusca; class Gastropoda; family Patellidae; genus Patella; species Patella depressa. The sequence continues at coordinate 32,414,206 of OX419719.1, read as the reverse complement.
TGGAGATCTAGGCCCTCGCGGTAAATAATAATAATAAACTAGACCTGCATGCAGGAATGACGGGTTTCACTGGTGCCACGTTACCCTTGAACATGTCACTTCCGGTGCCAAGTTACCCTTGAACATATTTCACTTCCAGTACCAACGAAACCTCTAAACAGGTTTCCAAATAAACATTGCTCACATCAAATAATATGGACGCAGCATCAACCAAATCCAGCAATGTCAATTCATTTTATACATTTATTACTTGTAAATGATCTTGACAAAATTACATTACTTCCGGTGTTAATGAAAATATTCAATTAGTTTTATGAAATCAGAAATGGCATAGATATCATACAGTGAAAAAAAAAAATTGTAAAATGAATAATAATTGCCACTTTTAAAGACCAAAAAACTTGAAAAGTGACTTGTAGAAAATCGGCTATTTCTCTGCAACCGTACAAGTTAGGAACTATTTAGCGGTATCTGTATGATTGTATGGGTTTATTCTATTTGTTGATTGGCATCAAATATCATAATTGGAAAAAGATTTCAGAACAGACTCATTTGAATAAAATATCTGTTTTGAAGGCTAAAAATACAGTTTTTGCCAAAATGACGTTACTTCCGGTGATAACGAAAATCTTAAATTAGTTCTATGAAATCATCAATGACATAAGATATCATATAGTGAAAATTTTATGAAAATCGAATAATAACTGAATCTTTAAAAGACCAAAAACCTTGAAAAGTGACTTAGGGAAAATTGTCCATTTCTCTGCAACCGTACAAGTTAGAAACCATTTTGTGGTATCTGTATGATGGTATGGGTTCAATCTATTTGATCAATAGAATCAAATATCATAATTTGAAAAAAATAACAAGTACGACTCATTTGAATAAAATATTGTTTTTAAAGGCTAAAATTTAAGTTTTGAGCAAATGACGTCATTTCCGGTGGCGGCGGAAGAGGTAAAATGGTTTGAAATAGTCCACTATGGCATTAGGCATCCAATGGCGAAAGAAAATTGAAAATCGAATAATAATTGATTCTTTTACAGCCAAAATTACGTGAAAAGTGACTCATGCAAAATTGCCTATTTCTCGGCAACTGCTTATATTACAAACTAATTTTCACGCATATTCTCTTCGTATGGATGATAGCTACAAGTTTATAAAAGTTACAAAGAAATATTTTAAAATTTGAAAAGCCTGAATAGGTTGTAAATAGGTCAATTTTACACCATTTTAGCCTCTTAATCGAATTTGCTCGAAAATGAAATCGAAATTAAAAAAACTGCTTCCTACATTTTTTGCGCCTTGAAAGGGCACACTCTTTGAGTCAAATAATTTTTCCAAAAAATAATATTTGTTTTCGATATAAGAAAATAACTGTCAAAATTGTAGTTTTTGGTAAAATTATGCCACTTCCGGTGCCGACAGATAACACTTTCGGTAATAAAAAAAATGACAATTGAGACAACGAAGCATATGAACTTTGTTTTATACAAATCGAACAATAAAAAATTAATCTGGGACTGAAAAACTGAATTAGCCAATGGCGGCCAAGGAAAATTACTGAGACAATTTTTTTTACTATTTTTGCGCTAGTCAGATGACTCTTTAATTCTGTGCACAACACGACTAAAAAATATTCATAAATAAAAAAGTTTTTTGTAAAATTTTAAATTTTCGAAATTTGGCGCCTAATATCTTCGAAGATATGCCGAAAATCAAAAATCGAAAGTAGCGTAGCTATGTGCCCTGTCTCCGACTATGCCAAAATGTATCGAAAGTTAAAATCCAATGATTATTGTTAAAATTACTGCAATATTTTCAAAAACGATAACTTCGGTGATTTCGGACATTTCGCATTGTCGCAGAACGTTCAAAATAGCTTTATCCTCTAAGTCACACCCACTTTCCCAGTAAAACCGAAGAAATCGTAACGATGCGACAAGTAGTTGCTGAGATATAGTCAAAGTGGAATTGGAATAATAATAAGAATAATAATAAGAATAACTAGACCTGCATGCAGGAATGACGGGTTTCACTGGTGCCACGTCACTTTCGGTGCCACGTTACCCTTGAACATATGTCACTTCCGATACCAATGAAACCATCGACCAGGTTTCCACATAAGCATTGTAAACATCAAATAAAATTGACGAAGAATCAACCAAATCCAGCAATATCAATTCATTTTATATATATATATATATGTTACTTGTAAGTGATCCTGGAAAAATTTCATTACTTCCGGTGATAATGAAAATGTTCAATTAGTTTTATGAAATCAGAAATGGCATAAGGCATCATATGGCGAAAATAGTATGTAGATCGAATAAGAATTGCCACTTTTATAGACCAAAAACCTTGAAAAGTGACTTGTAGAAAATCGTCTATTTCTCGGCAACCGTACATGATAAAAACTATTTTTTGGTATCTATATGATCGTATGGGTTCAATCGATTTGTTGATTGGGATCAAATATCATAATTTGAAATATATTACAAATCAGACTCATTTAAAAAAATATCTGTTTTGAAGGCTAAAAATACAGTTTTTGCCAAAATGACATTACTTCTGGTGATACTGAAAATGTTAAATTAGTTCTATGAAATCACCAATGACATAAGATATCATATAGTGAAAATTTTATGAAAATCGAATAATAACTGACACTTTTATAGACCAAAAACCTTGAAAAGTGACTTAGGGAAAATTGTCCATTTCTCTGCAACCGTACAAGTTAGAAACCATTTTGTGGTATCTGTATGATCGTATGGGTTCAATCTATTTGATCAATAGAATCAAATATCATAATTTGAAAAAAATAACAAGTACGACTCATTTGAATAAAATATTGTTTTTAAAGGCTAAAATTTAAGTTTTGAGCAAATAACGTCATTTCCGGTGGCGGCGTAAGAGGTAAAATGGTTTGAAATAGTCCACTATGGCATTAGGCATCCAATGGCGAAAGAAAATTGAAAATCGAATAATAATTGATTCTTTTACAGCCAAAATTACGTGAAAAGTGACTCATGCAAAATTGCCTATTTCTCGGCAACTGCTTATATTACAAACTAATTTTCACGCATATTCTCTTCGTATGGATGATAGCTACAAGTTTAGAAAAGTTACAAAGAAATATTTTAAAATTTGAAAAGCCTGAATAGGTTGTAAATAGGTCAATTTTACACCATTTTAGCCTCTTAATCGAATTTGCTCGAAAATGAAATCGAAATTAAAAAAACTGCTTCCTACATTTTTTGCGCCTTGAAAGGGCACACTCTTTGAGTCAAATAATTTTCCCCAAAAATAATATTTGTTTTCGATATAAGAAAATAACTGTCAAAATTGTAGTTTTTGGTAAAATTATGCCACTTCCGGTGCCGACAGATAACACTTTCGGTAATAAAAAAAATGGCAATTGAGACAACGAAGCATATGAACTTTGTTTTATACAAATCGAACAATAAAAAATTAATCTGGGACTGAAAAACTGAATTAGCCAATGGCGGCCAAGGAAAATTACTGAGACAATTTTTTTTACTATTTTTGCGCTAGTCAGATTACTCTTTAATTCCGTGCACAACACGACTAAAAAATATTCATAAATAAAAAAGTTTTTTGTAAAATTTTAAATTTTCGAAATTTGGCGCCTAATATCTTCGAAGATATGCCGAAAATCAAAAATCGAAAGTAGCGTAGCAATGTGCCCTGTCTCCGACTATGCCAAAATGTATCGAAAGTTAAAATCCAATGATTATTGTTAAAATTACTGCAATATTTTAAAAAACGATAACTTCGGTGATTTCGGACATTTCGCATTGTCGCAGAACGTTCAAAATAGCTTTATCCTCTAAGTCACACCCACTTTCCCAGAAAAACCGAAGAAATCGTAACGATGCGACAAGTAGTTGCTGAGATATAGTCAAAGTGGAATTGGAATAATAATAAGAATAATAATAAGAATAATAATTTTAACAAAAACAATAGTGTTTCACACAAGCTACGCAGTGTGAAACCCTAATAATTTTAACAAAAACAATAGTGTTTCACACAAGCTACGCAGTGTGAAACCCTAACTAGACCTGCAAGCAGCACTGAACCGGCTTTCAGGAAACATACAGGAAGGTTTATTATACCATAGCCGATCCATTGAGCTACCAAACTATACATTAGTTGTTTTGCTTCAGTGACACCCTCTATCATATGTAAAAGTAATATTTGCTGGCGAAAAGACCGGTCAAAATTGTAAATTATGGCAAAATTACGTCACTTCCGGTGCCGAAAGAAATTTTTATAGGTGAAAAATAAGTCGAAAATTCGCAACATACAAAATGCAAACTTTTTTTTATAGATATCCTTCAATAAATAATTAACCTATAACCCATAAACTGAAATTAAGAAGGTAAAAAACTTAAAAGTGACCCTCGGAAAATTGGTTATTATTCGACAAGGGAACATGCTAGAAGCCTTTTCTTGATATCAATATGATGGTATTGATTCAGTCTTACTGCCCATTAGAGTCAGACGTTATAAAGTTAAACGAATAATAAATTTAAATCCCTTCAAAAAAATGTTTGTTTTGAAGGCTAAAAATATTTTTTTTGCAAAAATTACATTACTTCCGGTGATATTGAAAATTTTAACTTGGTTCATAGAAGTCATAAATGGCATAAGGCATCAACTGGTAAATAAATTATAAAAATCGAATAATAATTGACACTTTTACAGACCAAAAACCTTGAAAAGTGACTTATAGAAGATCGCCTATTTCTCTGTAACCGTACAAGTTAGAAACCATTTTGTGGTATCTGTATGGTCGTATGGCTTCACTCTATTCGTTGATGGGAATCAAATATCATAATTTTAAAAACATTATAAGGCAGAGTCATTTGAATAAAATATTTGTTTTTTAGGTTAGAAATACAGTTTTTGCCCAAAAGACGTCATTTCCGGTCACAGTGAAAATGTAAAATTGGCTTGACCTAGTCCAAATTGGCATTAGGCATCAAATGGAAAAAAAATATTGCAAATCGAATAATAATTCACTCTTTTATAGGCAAAATAACGTGAAAAGTGATGCATGCAAAATTGCATATTTCTCGGCAACTGCTCATATTACAAACTAATTTTCGCATACATTCTCTTCGTCTGGATTATTGCTACGAGTTTATGAAAATTACAAATAAATATTTCAAAATATGAAGACGCTGAATGAATTGTAAATAACTGAATTTTACACTTTATTTTACATTTTATTCGAAATTGCCCGAAATTGAAATTGAAATTTAAAAATATGAGCTAAGGATTTTGTGCACCTTTGCAGGGTGCATCCTTTTAGTTATATCAGTTTTGAAAAAAAATAATATTTGCTTTCAAAAAGTGGTACCGAACTGTCAAAATTGTAGTTTTTGTTAATATTACGTCACTTCCGTTGCCGACAGAAAAATTTCACCGTAACAAAAAAAATTGCAATTGGGACCACGGTGCATATGAACTTTGTTTTATACAAATCGAACAATAAATAATTTTTCTGGGTACGAAAAACTAAATTAGCCGATGGCGGCTAACGCAAATTACCGAGACAATTTTTTTTCTCATTTCTGCTCAAGTACGGTGATATTTTAACCCCGTGTAAAATATCATCAAAAAATATTCATAAATAAAAAATGTTTTCGTAAAAAAATTATTTTTTTTCAAAATATCGGCCATTTTTTCGACTACTTCCGGCTTTACGATCGTTGTTGTGATAGCTTTACGAAGTTCTTTGGATACTTAACTTTCTGTACCAGAAGTGTCAGAAACATCCATTGAGTAGTTTTGGAAAAAAAGATAAATTAAAGAGCGTTTCCAAAAATTTAACGATTTTTCAGTTTTTTTCAAAGTTTGAGGCCATTTTTCGACCACTTATATTATTTCAATGCTTTTCATTTTGGATTCCCTATATAGACAACCGATAGGACTTTGAGTAAGAAAAGTTTAAGAAAAATCGTAGGCGTCGTTTTCGAGAAAAGGGCGTCTCAGAATGTTAAAAAATTGGAAAATACTAGATTTTTGGCATACAATAATTTATTTCCTTACCTTCGAAATCGTATTATTTAGATACCATATGATAGTCTATTAATAGGGCTATCCAGCGACACTTTAGTTCTTTTGGTCCGCTATTACCTAAGAGAGAAATCAAGTGTTTCGCAAGTGCGACAATGTTTTTAGTCTTTTTTTTCATTTTTTGAATACTTCCGGTATGGTTATTATTGTCGGAATAGTTTTAATAGCCGGTTTGGGCACTAAAATAGCCACAAGGCTCTGTAATGATATATTACATTATCTGATCAGATAAAATGCCCCTGAGAAATCCTATGTTCAAAAGTGTCAAAAATGCAAAAAATTTAAAATATCGAAAATTAAATTTTAATAATTACATACATATTATACATTGTTAGAATCGTAATTAGGTCAGCTATCTGAATATACAACCTTTTTTTAAAAATCTCTTAAAATAAAAAAATAGTAGAACATTTTCCAAAATTTCACGATTTTTCGACTTTTTTCGATTTTCAGTCCCTTTTTTATCCTATTCCAGACATTTCAAAGTCTTATTGGATGGCTTCATGCAAAATACCTCAAAAAGGACTCTCGATAGAAAAAATTTTAAAAAAATTGCAGGTTAAGTTTCCGAGATACAGGCGTCCAAAAACGCTCCAAATCAGAAAATACTTGATTTTCAGCGTGCCATATTTTGCTGTCTGTTCATAGTATCCGTATGAATGGGGTATCATATGATAGTCCAACAATCGTGCCATCAAACGGTACCTTCATTCGTTTAATCCATTGATATCGGACGGAGAAATAGCGTTTTCCCCAAAAATATCCATTTTTTGCATTTTTTCAAAATATTGCACATTATTTCGACCCCTTGGAAAATTGGCTATTATTCCACAAGGGAACATGCTAGAAGCCTTTTCTTGATATCAATATGATGGTATTGATTCAATCTTACTGCCCAGACGTTATAAAGTTTAACAAATAATAAATATAAATCCCTTCCAATAAATGTTTGTTTTGAAGGCTAAAAATACGTTTTTTGCAAAAATTACATTACTTCCGGTGATATTGAAAATGTTAACTTAGTTGATAGAAGTCATAAATGGCATAAGGCATCAAATGGTAAAAAAATTATAAAAATCGAATAATAATTGACACTTTTATAGACCAAAAACCTTGAAAGGTGACTTATAGAAGATCGCCTATTTCTCTGTAACCGTACAAGTTAGAAACCATTTTGTGGTATCTGTATGGTCGTATGGTTTCATTCTATTCGTTGATGGGAATCAAATATCATAATTTTAAAAATATTATAAGGCAGACTCATTTGAATAAAATATTTGTTTTTTAGGTTAAAAATACAGTTTTTGCAGAAATGACGTCATTTCCGGTCACAGTGAAAATGTAAAATTGGCTTGACCTAGTCCACATTGACATTAGGCATCAAATGGAAAAAAAATATTGCAAATCGAATAATAATTCACTCTTTTATAGGCAAAATAACGTGAAAAGTGATGCATGCAAAATTGCATATTTCTCGCCAACTGCTCATATTACAAACTAATTTTCGCATACATTCTCTTCGTCTGGATTATTGCTACGAGTTTATGAAAATCACAAATAAATAGTTCAAAATATGAAGACGCTGAATGAATTGTAAATAACTGAATTTTACACTTTATTTTACATTCTATTCGAAATTGCCCGAAAATGAAATTGAAATTAAAAAGGATTTTTGTCGAAATTGCTTTATAAGTTGGTATTGGACTATAACTTCATGTTCCAGAAGTTTCAGAAACGTCAATTCTGCCATAAAACGAAACCCGAGCTCACAAAATGGGAAGAAAATTCGAAAAAAATCGAAAAATAAAGGGCGATAACTCTGAAAGAAACTTATATTACTGGAATCGGATGGACTTCAGGTATCCAAAAATGTAGGTCAAATTTGAAAATTTTGAAAAATAACAAAAATTGTCTCGTAAACAACATGTTTTCAATTTTCGAACGATAAAAATCATAGACGAATGTTCGAAATTGAAAAATGTGAGATAGCCATTGTCTCAGAAAAGCTTCAGGGATTCCAAAAATGTAATTTGTTTGAAAATGGATAAAGAATTGACGAAACTATGGCCGATTTTCAATTTTTAGAGAAAGTACAAAGTTCGGTCACTTCCGGTATGCGCAGAAATTTCAAAAATATTTTATCAAGTAGCCACCACATGGTTTCCCGATAGAAAAGCTAATTCCAGATCGATATCTGTTTTCGATCATGGAGATCTAGGCCCTCGCGGTAAATAATAATAATAATAACTAGACCTGCAAGCAGCACTGAACCGGCTTTCAGGAATCATACAGGAAGTTTATTATACCATAGCCGATCCATTGAGCTACCGAACTATACTTTAGTTGTTTTGTTTCAGTGACACCCTCTATCATATGTAAAAGTAATATTTGCTGGCGAAAAGACCGGTCAAAATTATGGCAAAATTACGTCACTTCCGGTGCCGAAAGAAATTTTTATAGGTAAAAAATATGTCGAAAATTTGCAACATACAAAATACAAACTTTGTTTAATACATATCGGGCAATGAATAATTAACCTATAACCCATAAACTGAAATTAAGAAGGTAAAATAATTAAAAGTGACCCTTGGAAAATTGGCTATTATTCCACAAGGGAACATGCTAGAAGCCTTTTCTTGATATCAATATGATGGTATTGATTCAATCTTACTGCCCAGACGTTATAAAGTTTAACAAATAATAAATATAAATCCCTTCCAATAAATGTTTGTTTTGAAGGCTAAAAATACGTTTTTTGCAAAAATTACATTACTTCCGGTGATATTGAAAATGTTAACTTAGTTGATAGAAGTCATAAATGGCATAAGGCATCAAATGGTAAAAAAATTATAAAAATCGAATAATAATTGACACTTTTATAGACCAAAAACCTTGAAAGGTGACTTATAGAAGATCGCCTATTTCTCTGTAACCGTACAAGTTAGAAACCATTTTGTGGTATCTGTATGGTCGTATGGTTTCATTCTATTCGTTGATGGGAATCAAATATCATAATTTTAAAAATATTATAAGGCAGACTCATTTGAATAAAATATTTGTTTTTTAGGTTAAAAATACAGTTTTTGCAGAAATGACGTCATTTCCGGTCACAGTGAAAATGTAAAATTGGCTTGACCTAGTCCACATTGACATTAGGCATCAAATGGAAAAAAAATATTGCAAATCGAATAATAATTCACTCTTTTATAGGCAAAATAACGTGAAAAGTGATGCATGCAAAATTGCATATTTCTCGCCAACTGCTCATATTACAAACTAATTTTCGCATACATTCTCTTCGTCTGGATTATTGCTACGAGTTTATGAAAATCACAAATAAATAGTTCAAAATATGAAGACGCTGAATGAATTGTAAATAACTGAATTTTACACTTTATTTTACATTCTATTCGAAATTGCCCGAAAATGAAATTGAAATTAAAAAATCTGAGCTAAAGATTTTATACACCTTTGCAGGATGCATCCTTTTAGTTATATCAGTTTTGAAAAAAAAAATATTTGCTTTCAAAAAGTGGTACCGAACTGTCAAAATTGTAGTTTTTGTTAATATTACGTCACTTCCGTTGCCGACAGAAAAATTTCACCGTAACAAAAAAAATTGCAAATGGGACCACGGAGCATATGAACTTTGTTTTATACAAATCGAACAATAAATAGTTTTTCTGGTTACGAAAAACTAAATTAGCCGATGGCGGCTAACGGAAATTACCGAGACAATTTTTTTAATCATTTCTGCTCAAGTAGAATGATATTTTAAACCTGTGTAAAATACCATCAAAAAATATTCATAAATAAAAAAGGTTTTCGTAAAAAAAAAAATTTTTTTCAAAATATCGGACATTTTTTCGACTACTTCCGGTTTTACGATCATTGTCGTGGCAGCTTTACGACGTTCTTTGGATACTTAACTTTCTGTACCAGAAGTGTCAGAAACATCCATTGAGTAGTTTGGAAAAAAAAAATAAATTAAAGGGCGTTTCCAAAAATTTAACGATTTTTCAATTTTTTTCAAAGTTTGAGGCCATTTTTGGACCTCTTATATTATTTCAATGCTTTTCATTTTGGATTCACTATATAGACAACCGATAGGACTTTGAGTAAGAAAAGTTTAAGAAAAATCTGCGGCGTTGTTTTCAAGAAAAGGGCCTCTCAGAATGTTAAAAAATCGGAAAATACTAGATTTTTGGCATACAATAATTTATTTCCTTATCATCGAAATCGTATTATTTAGACACCATATGATGGTCCATTAATAGGGCTAACCAGCGACACTTTAGTTCTTTTGGTCCGCTATTACCTAAGGGAGAAATCAAGTTTTTCGCAAGTGCGACAATGTTTTTAACATTTATTTTCATTTTTTGAATACTTCCGGTATGGCTATTATTGTCGGAATAGTTTTAATAGCCGGTTTGGGCACTAAATTAGCCACAGGGCTCTGTAATGACATATTACATTATCTGATCAGATAAAATGCCCCTGAGAAATCCTATGTTCAAAAGTGCTAAAAATGCAAAAAAATTAAAATATCGAAAATTAAATTTCAATAACTACATACATATTATACATCGATAGAATCGTAATTAGGTCAGCTATCTGATTATACAACCTTTTTTTGAAAATCTCTTAAAATAAAAAAATGGTAGAGCATTTTCCAAAATTTCACGATTTTTCGACTTTTTTTGATTTTCAGTCCGTTATTTCACCTATTCCACATATTTCAAAGTCTTACTGGATGGTTTCATGCAAAATAACTCCGAAAGGACTCTCGGTAGAAAAATTTTTAAAAAAAGTTGCGGTTAAGTTTTCGAGCTACAGGCATCCAAAAACGCTCCAAATCAGAAAGTACTTGATTTTCAGCGTGCCATATTGTGCTTCCTGCTCATCGTATCCGTACGAATTGGGTATCATATGATAGTACAATCCTAGTGCAATCCAATGGTACCCTAATTTGTCTAATCCATTGATATCGGACGGACAAATCGCGTTTTCCCCAAAATACCCATTTTTTGCATTTTTTTCAAAATATCGGACATTATTTCGACCACTTCCGGTGTACAGATTATTGTTGAAATTGCTTTATTCCTTGCAATGGTCATTTGGCTTCATGCCTCAGAAGTTTCAGAAACGTCAATTCGGCCATAAAACGAAACCCGAGCTCACAAAATGGGTAGAAAATTCGAAAAAAATCGAAAAATAAAGGGCGATAACTCTGAATGAAACTTATATTACTGGAATCGGATGGACTTCAGGTATCCAAAAATGTAGGTCATATTTCAAAATTTTGAAAAATAACAAAAATTGTCTCTCAAACAACATTTTTCATTTTTCGATCGCAAGAAGTCAGCGATGAAGTTTCGAAATATCAAAATTTTCAACTGCTATCGTCCGAGAAAAGACTCAGGGTTTCCGAAAATGTCATTTGTATGAAAATAGGTACAGAATTGACGAATCTACGGCCGTTTTTTAATTTTTTGACACCGCACGAAATTCGACCACTTCCGGTCTGCGCAGAAGTTTCAAATATAGTTTATCAAGTAGCCAACACATGGTTTCCCGATAGACAATTAGGTCCCAGATCGGTATCTGTTACAGGCACTGAGAAATAGGCTCCGGCGAAAAAAAAAATAACTAGACCTGCATGCAGGAATGAATGGTTTCACTGGTGCCACGTTACCCTTAAACATGTCACTTCCGGTGCCAAGTTACCCTTGAACATATGTCACTTCCGGTACCAGCGTAACCACTAAACAGGTTTCCAAATTAACATTGCACACAAATAAAATGGACGCAGAATCAACCAATCAATCCAGCAATATCAAGTCATTTTATACATTTGTTACTTGTAAATGATCTTGACAAAATTAAATTACTTCCTGTGTTAATGAAAATGTTCAATTAGTCTTATGAAATCAGAAATGGCATACGATATCATATAGTGAAAATTTTATGTAAATCGAATAATAATTGCCACTTTTAAAGACCAAAAAACTTGAAAAGTGACTTGTAGAAAATCTGCTATTTCTCTGCAACCGTACAAGTTAAAAACCATTTTGTGGTATCTGTATGATCGTATGGGTTCATTCTATTTGTTGATTAGCATCAAATACCATAATTTAAAAAAGATTTCAAAAAAGACTCATTTGAATAAAATATCTGTTTTGAAGGCTAAAAATACAGTTTTTGCCAAAATGACGTTACTTCCGGTGATAATGAAAATCTTAAATTACTTGTATGAAATCCCAAATGGCATTAGGTATAACACGGTGTAACGTTTATGAAAATCGAATAATAATTGACACTTTTATGGCCCCGACACCTTCAAAAGTGACCTGTAGAAAACCGTCTATTTCTCGGCAACCGAACAAGTTAGAAACAATTTTATGGTATCTATATGACCATATGAGTTTTGTTTATATGTGAATTTAAACCAAAAGTTAAAATTATTAATACATATTAAGTTATTCTTGGTTGAATAAAACATTGATTTAAAAAGTTTAAAATGCAGTTTTTGACCAAATGATGTCACTTCCGGTGTCAATTTTAAATTGTTATCAACTTGATATGACGCTACATGCTTTTTGAATCAAATGATGTCACTTTTATAAAAATCCAATAATAATTGACTATTTTACAGGCAAAATAACGAAAACAGTGACTTGTACAGAACTGCCCATTTCTTGGTAACTGCTTATATTACAAACGAATTTTAACATACATTTTCTTCGTATGGATTATAGCTACAAGTTTATAAAAGTTACGAAGAAATATTTTAAAATCTGAAAAGCCTGAATAGGTTGTAAATAGGTCAATTTTACACCATTTTTAGCCTCTTAATCGAATTTGCTCGAAAATGAAATCGAAATTAAAAAAACTGCTTCCTACATTTTTTTCGCCTTGAAAGGGCACACTCTTTGAGTCATATAATTTTTCAAAAAAATAATATTTGTTTTCGAAATAAGAAAATAACTGTCAAAATTGTAGTTTTTGGTAAAATTATGCCACTTCCGGTGCCGACAGATAACATTATCGGTAATAAAAAAAATGACAATTGATACAACGAAGCATATGAACTTTGTTTTATACAAATCGAACAATAAAAAATTAATCTAGGACTGAAAAACTGAATTAGCCAATGGCGGCCAAGGAAAATTACTGAGACAAAATTTTTTAACATTTTTGCACTAATCAGATGACTCTTTAATTCTGTGCACAATACGACTAAAAAATATTCATAAATAAAAAAGTTTTTTGTAAAATTTTAAATTTTTGAAATTTGGCGCCTAATATCTTCGAAGAATTGCCGAAAATCAAAAATCGAAAGTAGCGTAGCTATGTGCCCTGTCTCAGGCTATGCCAAAATGTATCGAAAGTTAAAATCCAATGATTATTGTTAAAATTACTGCAATATTTTCAAAAACGATAACTTCGGTGATTTCGGACATTTCGCATTGTCGCAGAACGTTCAAAATAGCTTTATCCTCTAAGTCACACCCACTTTCCCAGTAAAACCGAAGAAATCGTAACGATGCGACACGTAGTTGCTGAGATCTATTCAAATTGGAATCTGAATAATAATAATAATAACTAGATCTGCTACTGTCCCATGCAGATATGAAAGCTTTCATATTCATCGTCACGTGTCATTGATTGTATCAAGTATCCTAAATAAAAGGATAAGAAGAAAAAATTATCAAAATTGGTCAAAAACTCTCGAAGTTACAAGTCTAAATATAGTATGAAACATTGCACCCAGGCATAACAATAATCTGAAAACTAAAGGGAAATAACTGAAACTTGTATTACTGTAATGAGACGGATGAGAAAATGAAATGAAAATGGCGGGAAAAACAAATTAAAAATGGCAGGTTGGACAGGCGACCTTACTCCTTGTCACGTACAACCGGGCATTTGAAAACACGCTAGTTAACTCAATGACAGGCGCGCGTGCTAACCATTCAGCCACCCAACCCCCCTTTGAAATCAGACACGTGCAATATGTCATATAGGAAGAATAAGAAGTCGCTCCCAAGAAAATGGTAAATTAATGAGTTTAGGTCAAAAGATTGAGCTACTGTTTTAGAGTATTTAATAGTTTTAAAGAGACACGTTAAGGGTTGTTCATAGTTAAATGAAAGTTTAATTTTAAATAAGACCAATAAAATTAGGATTTAATAATGCTAGACTAATATTTCCAATATGTTTGGTTATAAGTAGGAAATCGTGACGACTTCTTAAGCATGTTTTAAACAAAGGATCATAGACAGAATTATACAAGAATGGCACTCTGCAATAAAAAAAACTGGCCAAAGCAAGATTTCTATGCAGAAATTAAATAATTGCTAGAACCAGAAAAATATTTATCCACTATAATAAATAAGCAACATAGAGAAAATGAAATGAAATTGAATGGGGTTTAACGTCCTACTGTTCTGCTCCTAAAATGGGCTAATGAAGACGGGCATATGCCATAAAGTGTGCAATGAGGGAAATTTTACCCGGGCAGCGGCGTTACGGCCTACGAAGTTGGACAGGCGAACATACTCCTTGTCACGTACAACCAAGAAATCGAAACAACGCCAGTTGACTCAAAGACAGACGTTATTCAGCCACGCAACCTCCCTAAAATCGGCAAATTGCTGACCTGCAGCGAGAAACAGTTCAACCGGGCCAAATTTTCTATTTTAACAGTTTAATTTGCACGGTACCTTTAGTTATCAACCGAATATTACAAAACTTTTAAAAATAAGCTCCCCTTGACCAGTTTAATCGTTCGCAATAAACGTTTGCCCCTTAAAATTGCTGACTTTAAAGTGAGAAACATTACAACCGGGCGAAATTTTCTGTTTTATCACTTTTACAGTACCTTTGATTACCAGCCGTTTATTACAAAACTTTAAAAATAAAAGAGAAAGAGAGAAATGCGGCCTAATGTCCATTAGACACAAACTAGGTCATTTCGTGACTAACATATGTTTTTTAATTTTATTTAAAAACTCCCCTTGCGCTTACTGGTCTTTAGCCGTTGGGAGGAAACCGAAGGACACGGAGAAAACCCACGAGGTTGGACATCATACTCCATGTCACGTGCAACCTGGAGATCGAAACGACGCCCGTTGACTCAATGACAGACGTTACGATACAGCGCGCACATGCTAACCATTCAGCCATTCAGCCTCCCTGAATTCGGAAAATTGCTGACTTATAGCAAGAAACATTTCAACCGGGCGAAATTTTCTGTTTTAACAGTTTAACGGTACTTTAATTACCAACCGATTATTACTAAACTTTTGAAAATATGCTCCAACTGACCAGCTTAATCGTATGCAATAAACGTTTGGCCTGAATTGAAAGTTCTGCACGGAAAAAGTTCATCTTGATTTCCAGGCGTGGTTCCCCGTTGTCAGTGAGGCAGAACGGAGGGCCTGACAAGCACAGCTGTCTAGTCGTTCGGATGGGACGAAAAAAAATATCCCTAAGCAGTTGGAATTCGATACTGTTGAATAAGCTGTATACGATGACTAAATGTGTAGATTGTAGTCACCCACACTGCATGTGTCGCTTAACAATGAAAGGATGCCGTTTTCAATGTTCGATCCTTTTGTTCTTCTACTCCTGATATGTTGGATTGTTGATCGATGGTTTTATATGAAAGACTACCAATAAGACTCTTTGTAGAAGAAGTTCCCAAAAAATATTAAGTTGACTTTACGAGAAAGACCTCTAAACATGCTCCAAATTGTAAAAATACGACTTTTTGGATTTTCAATCTCTTTTTTTCGCCTATCCCTGATATTTAAAATAAATGATACAATGATTTCACACAACAGGCTAGCTATTGGACTCTCTATTGACAAAAGTTTCACAGCCCTCCCTTCATTATAACCGAAGTTATCGTCCCTAAAGAATCAACAAATCAGCATGCCCATCTCTGCTTACCCTAGGCAGAAAATGCTCATCTTTTAACTCAATCATGACATTGTCCTAGTGAACGTCTACACCAAGTTTGAACATTCTAGCTCAATTAGAAGGAGAGTTATTGTGTTTCAAAGTCTCGGCCCTTCAAATTGCTACTACTTTTCATTTTCAATTCAAAATGGTGACCATCACGTGACCGAAATCAAAATTCTGCTCCCTACGATTTTTGGGCCATCCTTCAAGGATTCAGAAAATATAACTCCCGTGTCTGTAAGTAAAATAGCAAAAAAGCCTTAGGGATTTTTCATGTTTCAAGATGGTGGCACTTCCGGTTCGATCGACAAACTCCATATTTTGTGTAGGAATCAGTAATTACTTGTCGAGTATCGAAATTTTTTTTTAGGTCATTCTGACCTATATTTCGACGATTTTTTTGAAAACTTTGATCCTTAATTTCACCAAGGGGAGATAATTTAGAAAATTTCTAATTATATTTTTGAAGTCACATCGGTAAGATCTACTTGTATACTAAATTTCATGAAAATCGTACAACTATTAAAGAAGTTGTCAAATTGGTCTAAACTTCCGGTTCGAAATCACAGCGACGAATTTTCGAAATTCGAAAATGTGAAACTGCAGATGAAAACGATTTTTTTCTAGGTATTCAAAGAAAAAAGAATTAGTAAAATCGGTCAAAAAATAACAAAGTTACGACTATGCATTGTCAGTTTTTTCGTTCGTAAAATTCGGTGATTTCGGATTCGTGAAACGTTTTGAAAATACATTTAATCAAGGTTCGCACCCCATTTTTGGGGGGGTAGGTCAAAATTTCAGAAAGATCCTATGGATAGATTCTGAGAAATCCGATTTGCAGAAAACACACAAAAAAAAAAATAATAATAATAATAACTTTAACAGAAACAATAAGCTTTCATATGTAATACATATGAAAGCTTAATAAGAATAATAATTTTAACAAAAACAATAGTGTTTCACACAAGCTACGCAGTGTGAAACCCTAATAATAATAAATAATAATTTTAGTAATCACAATAGGCTTTCAGACGAAAGTCTGAAAGCCTAATAATAATAATTTTAGTAATCTCAATAGGCTTTCAGACGAAAGTCTGAAAGCCTAACTAGACCTGCAAGCAGCACTGAACCGGCTTTCAGGAATCATACAGGAAGTTCATTATACCATAGCCGATCCATTGAGCTACCAAAGTATACTTTAGTTGTTTTGCTTCAGTGACACCCTCTATCATATGTAAAAGTAATATTTGCTGGCGAAAAGACCGGTCAAAATTGTAAATTATGGCAAAATTACGTCACTTCCGGTGCCGAAAGAAATTTTTATAGGTGAAAAATAAGTCGAAAATTCGCAACATACAAAATACAAACTTTGTTTTATACATATCGGGCAATAAATAATCAACCTATAACCCATAAACTGAAATTAAGAAGGTATAAAATTTAAAAGTGACCCTGAGAAAATTGGCTATTATTCGACAAGGGAACATGCTAGAAGCCTTTTCTTGATATCAATATGATGGTATTGATTCAATCTTACTGCCCATTAGAGTCAGACGTTATAAAGTTAAACGAATAATAAATATAAATCCCTTCAATATAATGTTTGTTTTGATGGCTAAAAATACGTTTTTTGCAAAAATTACATTACTTCCGGAGATATTGAAAATGTTAATTTAGTTTATAGAAGTCATAAATGGCATAAGGCATCAAATGGTAAAAAAATTATAAAAATCGAATAATAATTGACACTTTTATAGACCAAAAACCTTGAAAAGTGACTTATAGAAGATCGCCTATTTCTCTGTAACCGTTCAAGTTAGAAACCATTTTGTGGTATCCGTATGGTCGTATGGCTTTATTCTATTCGTTGGTGGGAATCAAATATCATGATTTTAAAAATATTATAAGGCAGACTCATTTGAATAAAATATTTGTTTTTTAGGTTAAAAATACAGTTTTTGCCCAAATGACGTCATTTCCGGTCACAGTGAAAATTTAAAATTGGCTTGACCTAGTCCAAATTGGCATTAGGCATCAAATGGCAAAAAATGATTGCAAATCGAATAATAATTCACTCTTTTATAGGCAAAATAACGTGAAAAGTGATGCATGCAAAATTGCATATTTCTCGGCAACTGCTCATATTACAAACTAATTTTCGCATACATTCTCTTCGTCTGGATTATTGCTACGAGTTTATGAAAATTACAAATAAATATTTCAAAATATGAAGACGCTGAATGAATTGTAAATAACTGAATTTTACACTTTATTTTACATTTTATTCGAAATTGCCCGAAAATGAAATTGAAATTAAAAAATATGAGCTAAGGATTTACCATCGATATCGTATTATTTAGATACCATATGATGGTCCATTAATAGGGCTATCCAACGACACTTTAGTTCTTTTGGTCCGCTATTACCTAAGGGAGAAATCAAGTTTTTTGCAAGTGCGACAATGTTTTTAACCTTTTTTTTACATTTTTTGAATACTTCCGGTATGGTTATTATTGTCGATATAGTTTTGATAACCGGTTTAGGCACTAAAATAGCCACAGGGCTCTGTAATGATATATTACATTATCTGATCAGATAAAATGCCCCTGAGAAATCCTAGGTTCAAAAGTGCCAAAAATGCAAAAAATTTAAAATATCAAAAATTAAATTTCAATAACTACATACATATTATACTTCCGGTGCCGAAAGAAATTTTTATAGGTGAAAAATAAGTCGAAAATTCGCAACATACAAAATACAAACTTTGTTTTATACATATCGGGCAATAAATAATTAACCTATAACCCATAAACTGAAATTAAGAAGGTATAAAATTTAAAAGTGACCCTGAGAAAATTGGCTATTATTCGACAAGGGAACATGCTAGAAGCCTTTTCTTGATATCAATATGATGGTATTGATTCAATCTTACTGCCCATTAGAGTCAGACGTTATAAAGTTAAACGAATAATAAATATAAATCCCTTCAATATAATGTTTGTTTTGATGGCTAAAAATACGTTTTTTGCAAAAATTACATTACTTCCGGAGATATTGAAAATGTTAATTTAGTTTATAGAAGTCATAAATGGCATAAGGCATCAAATGGTAAAAAAATTATAAAAATCGAATAATAATTGACACTTTTATAGACCAAAAACCTTGAAAAGTGACTTATAGAAGATCGCCTATTTCTCTGTAACCGTACAAGTTAGAAACCATTTTGTGGTATCCGTATGGTTGTATGGCTTTATTCTATTCGTTGGTGGGAATCAAATATCATGATTTTAAAAATATTATAAGGCAGACTCATTTGAATAAAATATTTGTTTTTTAGGTTAAAAATACAGTTTTTGCCCAAATGACGTCATTTCCGGTCACAGTGAAAATTTAAAATTGGCTTGACCTAGTCCAAATTGGCATTAGGCATTAAATGGCAAAAAATGATTGCAAATCGAATAATAATTCACTCTTTTATAGGCAAAATAACGTGAAAAGTGATGCATGCAAAATTGCATATTTCTCGGCAACTGCTCATATTACAAACTAATTTTCGCATACATTCTCTTCGTCTGGATTATTGCTACGAGTTTATGAAAATTACAAATAAATATTTCAAAATATGAAGACGCTGAATGAATTGTAAATAACTGAATTTTACACTTTATTTTACATTTTATTCGAAATTGCCCGAAAATGAAATTGAAATTAAAAAATATGAGCTAAGGATTTACCATCGATATCGTATTATTTAGATACCATATGATGGTCCATTAATAGGGCTATCCAACGACACTTTAGTTCTTTTGGTCCGCTATTACCTAAGGGAGAAATCAAGTTTTTTGCAAGTGCGACAATGTTTTTAACCTTTTTTTTACATTTTTTGAATACTTCCGGTATGGTTATTATTGTCGATATAGTTTTGATAACCGGTTTAGGCACTAAAATAGCCACAGGGCTCTGTAATGATATATTACATTATCTGATCAGATAAAATGCCCCTGAGAAATCCTAGGTTCAAAAGTGCCAAAAATGCAAAATATCAAAAATTAAATTTCAATAACTACATACATATTATACATCGTTAGAATCGTAATTTGATTTTCAGCGAGCCATATTTTGCTTCCTGCTGATCGTATCCGTACGAATTGGGTATCATTCAATTCTGAAAGTCTGAAAGCCTAATAATAATAATAATAATTTAAGTAATCTCTGAAAGCCTAACTAGATCTGCTACTGTCCCATGCAGATATGAAAGCTTTCATATTCATCGTCACGTGTCATCGATTATATCAAGTATCTCAAATAAAAGGATAAGAATAACAAACTATCAAAATTGGTCAAAAACTCGCGAAGTTACAAGTCTAAATATAGTATGAAACATTGCATAATCTGAAAACTAAAGGGAAATAACTGATACTTGTGTTGAAATAATTCATAGAACCAGAAAAACATTTATCCACTATAATAAAAAAGCAACATAGAGAAAATGAAATGAAATTGAATGGGGTTTAACGTCCTACTGTTCTGCTCCTAAAATGGGCTAATGAAGACGGGCATACGCCATAAAGTGTGCAATGAGGGAAATTTTACCCGGGCAGCGGCGTTACGGCCTACGAGGTTGGACAGGCGACCATACTCCTTGTCACGTACAACCAAGAAATCGAAACAACGCCAGTTGACTCAATGACAGACGTTATGATACAGAGCGCACGTGCTAACCATTCAGTCACGCAACCTCCCTAAAATCGGCAAATTGCTGACCTACAGATAGAAACATTTCAACCGGGCGAAATCTTCTATTGTATTAGTTTAATTTGCACGGTACCTTTAGTTATCAACCGAATATTACAAAAGTTTTAAATATAAGCTCCCCCTGACCAGCTAAATCTTTCGCAATAAACGTTTTCCCCTTAAAATCGGCAAATTTTCTGTTTTATCACTTTTACAGTATCTTTGATTACCAACCGATTATTACAAAACTTTAAAAATAAAAAAGAAAGAAAGAAATGCGGCTAAACGTCAATGACAGACGTTACGATACAGCGCGCACAAGCTAACCATTCAGCCATTCAGCCTCCCTTAAAAATAAGCTCCCCCTGACCAGCTTAATTGTTCGCAATAAACATTTGCCCTCTAAAATCGGCAAATTGCTGACTTTAAAGTGAGAAACATTACCACCGGGCGAAATTTTATGTTTTATCACTTTTACAGTACCTTTGATTACCAACCGATTATTACAAAACTTTAAAAATAAAAGAGAAAGAGAGAAATGCGGCTCAACGTCCATTCGACACAAACTAGGTCATTTCGGGACTAACATATGTTTTTTAATTTTATTTATAAACTTCCCTTGCGCGTACGGGTCTTTAGCCGTGGGAGGAAACCGAAGGACACGGAGAAAACCCACCAGGTTGGACACCATACTCCATGTCACGTGCAACATGGAAATCGAAACGACGCCGGTTGACTCAATGACAGACGTTACGATACAGCGCGCGTATGCTAACCATTCAGCCTCCCTAAAATCTGGAAATTGCTGACTTATAGCAAGAAACATTTTAACCGGGCGAAATTTTCTGTTTTAACAGTTTAATTCGCACCCTATTTTAATTACCAACCGATTATTACAAAACTTTTGAAAATAAGCCCCAACTGACCAGCTTAATCGTATGCAATAAACGTTTGGCCTGAATTGAAAGTTCTGCAACGAGAAAGATCATCTCGATTTTCCGGCGTGGTTCCCCCTTGTCAGTGAGCAGAACGGAGGGCCTGACAAGGACAGCTGTCTAGTCGTTCGGATGGGACGAAAAACCAAGGTCGCGTGTACACATTGGAGTGCACGTAAAATATCCCTAAGTAGTTGGAATTCGATACTGTTGAATAAGCTCTATACGATGACTAAATGTGCAGATTGTAGTCACCCACACTGCATGTTTCGCTTAACAATGAAAGAAGTTCTCAAAAAGTATTATGTTGACTTTAAGAGAAAAGAACCTTTAAAGATGCTCCAAATCGTAAACATACGACTTTTTGGATTTTCGATCTCTTTTTTTCTGCTATCCCTGATATTTTAAAAAAAAGATACAACGATTTCACACAACAGGCCAGCTATTACACTCTCGATTAACAAGAGTTGCACCGCCCTCCCTTCATTATAACCGAAGTTATCTTGCCCTAAAGAAGCAACAAATCAGCATGCTTATCTCTGCTTACCCTAGGCAGAAAATGCTCATCTTTGAACTCAATCATGACATTGACATAGTGAACGTCTACACCAAGATTGAACATTCTAGCTCAGTTAGAAGGAGAGTTATTGTGTTTCAAAGTTTCGGCCCTTCAAATTGCTACTACTTTTCATATTCACTTCAAAATGGCAAACATCAATTGACCTAAATCAAAATTCTGCTCTGAACAATTTTTAGGCCATCTTTCAAGGATTCAGAAAATATAACTCCCGTGTCTGTAAGTAAAATAGCAAAAAAGAATTAGTGATTTTTCACGTTTCAAGATGGTGGCACTTCCGGTTCGATCAACAAACTTCATATTTTGTGTACAAATCAGTTATTACTTATCTAGTAACCAAAAAAAAAAATCAGGTCATTCTGACCTATATTTAAATGATTTTTTTGAAAATTTTGATCCTTAATTTCGTCAAGGGGAGATAATTTAGAAAATTTCTAATTATATTTTTGAAGTCACATCGGTAAGGTCTACATATATACTAAATTTCATGAAAATCGTACAACTATTAAAGAAGTTGTCAAATTGGTCTAAACTTCCTGTTCGAAATCACAGCGACGAATTTTCGAAATTCGAAAATGTGAAACTGCAGATGAAAATGATTTTTTTCAAGGTATTCAAAGAAAAAAGAATTAGTAAAATCGGTCAAAAAATAACAAAGTTACGACTATGCATTGTCCATTTTGTCGTTCGTAAATTTCGGTGATTTCGGATTCGTAAAACGTTTTGAAAATATATTTAATCAAGGTTCGCACCCCATTTTTGGGGGGCTAGGTCAAAATTTCAGAAAGATCCTACGGATAGATTCTGAGAAATCCGATTTGCAGAAAACACACACAAAAAAAATAATAATAATAATCTTAACAGAAACAATAAGCTTTCATATGTAATATGAAAGCTTAACTAGATCTGCTACTGTCCCATGCAGATATGAAAGCTTTCATATTCATCGTCACGTGTCATCGATTGTATCAAGTATACTAAATAAAACGATAAGAAGAAAAAATTATCAAAATTGGTCAAAAACTCGCAAAATTACAAGTCTAAATATAGTATGAAACATTGCACCCAGGCATAACAATTATCTGAAAACTAAAGGGAAATAACCAAAACTTGTATTACTGTAATGAGACGGATGAGAAAATGAAATGAAAATTGCCGGAAAAAAATTAAAAATGGCAGGTTGGACAGGCGACCTTACTCCTTGTCACGTACAACCGGGCATTCGAAAACACGCTAGTTAACTCAATGACAGGCGCGCGTGCTAACCATTCAGCCACCCCCCTCCCCCCTTTGAAATCAGACACGTGCAATATGTCATATAGGAAGAATAACAAGCCGCTCAAAACAAAATGGTAAATTAATGAGTTTAGGGCAAAAAGGCGTCTACAGCACACGGTGTTTCCAGGCGGTCACCCATCCAAGTACTAACCGGGCCCGACGTTGCTTAACTTCAGTGATCGGACGTATTTTCAACGTGGTATGGCCGTAGACGAGAGAAGGTGGACAGAACCCGTAGTTATACTTACTTGAATTGACCCGCTTATTGATTTTTTTTGGGGGGGGGGGGAGTGGGGGTTGTCGGTTTTAAAAAGGCGTCTACAGCACCCGGTGTTCCCAGGCGGTCACCCATCCAAGTACTGACTGGTGTTTTCAACGTGGTTTGGCCGTAGACGAGAGAAGGTGGACAGAAACCGTAGTTATACTTACTTGAATTGACCCGCTTATTGATTTTTTTTGTGTGTGTGTGGGGAGGGGGGTGTCGGTTTTAAAAAGGCGTCTACAGCACCCGGTGTTCCCAGGCGGTCAGCCATCCAAGTACTGACCGGGCCCGACGTTGCTTAACTTCAGTGATCGGACGTGAACTGGTGTTTTCAACGTGGTGTGACCGTAGACGAGAGAAGGTGGACAGAACCCATACTTGTGCTTACTCAAATTCTTTGTGTGTCTGTTTCCCTGGGGAGACGGGCCGAGCGGAGAGCTGGAGTGGTGCAAAAGAGTGCGTGCCGTGGTCTGATTGGCGGAAAATTGATTTTTTCACGAAGAATCAGGGCAAAAAGGCGTCTACGGCACCCGGTGTTCCCAGGCGGTCACCCATCCAAGTACTAACCGGGACCGTCGTTGCTTAACTTCAGTGATCGGACGAGAACTGGTGTTTTCAACGTGGTATGGCCGTAGACAAGAGAAGGTGGACAGAACCCGTAGCTATACTTACCTGAATTGACCCGCTTATTGATTTTTAGGGTTTCACACTGCGAAGCTTGTGTGAAACACTATTGTTTTTGTTAAAATTATTATTCTTCTTATTATTATTATTATTCTTCTTTTGTGTTGAGTAGATCTCAGCAACTACGTGTCGCATCGTTACGATTTCTTCGGTTTTACTGGGAAAGTGGGTGTGACTTAGAGGATAAAGCTATTTTGAACGTTCTGCGACAATGCGAAGTGTCCGAAATCACCGAAGTTATCGTTTTTACAAATATTGCGGTAATTTTAACAATAATCATGGGATTTTAACTTTCGATACATTTTGGCATAGCTGGAGACAGGGCACATAGCTGCGCTACTTTCGATTTTTGATTTTCGGCAAATCTTCGAAGATATTAGGCGCCAAATTTCGGAAATTTAAAATTTTACAAAAAACTTTTTTATTTATGAATATTTTTTAGTCGTGTTGTGCACAGAATTAAAGAGTCATCTGACTTGCGCAAAAATGTTAAAAAATTTTGTCTCAGTAATTTTCCTTGGCCTCCATTGGCTAATTCAGTTTTTCAGTCCTAGATTAATTTTTTATTGTTCGATTTGTATAAAACAAAGTTCATATGCTTCATTGTCTCAATTGTCATTTTTTTTATTACCAAAAGTGTTATCTGTCGGCACCGGAAGTGGCATAATTTTACCAAAAACTACAATTTTGACAGTTAGGTACATTTTTTGAAAACAAATATTATTTTTTTGAAAAATTATATGACTCAAAGAGTGTGTCCTTTAAAGGCGCAAAAAATGTCGGAAGCAGTTTTTTTAATTTCTTTTTCATTTTCTAGCAAATTGGATTAAGAGGTGAAAAAGGGGTAAAATTGACCTATTTACAACTCATTCAGGCTTTTCAGATTTTAAAATATTTTTACGTAACTTTTATAAACTTGTAGCTATAATCCATACGAAGAGAATGTATGTGAAAATTAGTTTGTAATATAAGCAGTTGCCGGGAAATAGGCAATTTTGCATGAGTCACTTTTCACGTAATTTTGGCTGTAAAAGAATCAATTATTATTCGATTTTCAATTTTCTTTCGCCATTGGATGCCTAATGCCATAGTGGACTATGTCAAACCATTTTACCCCTTGCGCTGCCACCAGAAATGACGTCATTTGCTCAAAACTTAAATTTTAGCCTCCAAAAAACAATATTTTATTCAAATGAGTCGTATTTGTTATTTTTTTCAAATTGTGATATTTGATTCTATTGATCAAATAGATTGAACCCATACGATCATACAGATACCACAAAATGGTTTCTAACTTGTACGGTTGCAGAGAAATGGGCGATTTTCCTTAAGTCACTTTTCAAGGTTTTTGGTCTATAAAAGTGCCAGTTATTATTCGATTTTCATAAAATTTTCACCATATGATATCTTGTGTCATTTATGATTTCATAGAACTAATTTAACATTTTCAGTATCACCGGAAGTAATGTCATTTTGGCAAAAACTGTACTTTTAGCCTTCAAAACAGACATTTTTTTCAAACGAGTCTGATTTGTAATATATTTCAAATTATGATATTTGATTCCAATCAACAAATGGATTGAACCCATACGATCATATAGATACCAAAAGATAGTTTTTATCGTGTACGGTTGCCGAGAAATAGACGATTTTCTACAAGTCACTTTTCAAGGTTTTTGGTCTATAAAAGTGGCAATTCTCATTCGATTTACATACAATTTTCGCCATTATGCTGCCTTATGCCATTTCTGATTTCATAAAACTAATTGAACATTTTCATTATCACCGGAAGTAATGAAATTTTGCCAGGATCACTTACAAGTAACATATATATAAAATGAATTGATATTGCTGGATTTGGTTGATTCTTCGTCCATTTTATTTGATGTTTACAATGCTTATGTGGAAACCTGTTTGATGGTTTCATTGGTATCGGAAGTGACATATGTTTAAGGGTAACGTGGCACCGAAAGTGACGTGGCACCAGTGAAACCCGTCATTCCTGCATGCAGGTCTAGTTTTGTTTGTTTTTTGTTTTAGAGTATTTAATTGTTTTAAAGAGACACGTTAAGGGTTGTTCATAGTTAAATGAAAGTTTAATTTTAAAAAAGACCAATAAAATTAGGATTTAATAATGCCAGACTAATATTAAAATAAAGTTTTAAATTAAGAATAATTAATTATTGGTCTAATGCAATGGAATGATTTGATTTGACGGATGAAATGTACAATGGGTGTCCACACTATGTGGCTAAGGCGTTGGCCTGCTAGCCAGGAGGTCGGGTGTTCGATCCCTGCATTGGCCGAGAAAGTTCATCTCGATTTTCTGGCTTGTCCCCCCACCCGCCGTGTACACATTGGAGTGCACGTAAAAGATCCCTTAGCAGTTGGAATTCGATATCGTTGAAAAAGCTCTATACGATGACTAAATGTGCAGATTGTAGCAACCCACACTGCATGTTTTGCTTAACAATGAAAGGGTGCCCGTTTTCAATTTTCGATCCTTTTATTCTTCTACTCCAGATATTTTGGACTGTTGATCGATGGTTTCATATAAAAGACTACCGATAAGACTCTTTGTAGAAGAAGTTCCCGAAAAATATTATGTTGACTTTAAGAGAAAAGGACCTTTAAAAGTGCTCCAAATCGTAAAAATACGACTTTTTGGATTTTCGATCTCTTTTTTCTGCTACCCCTGATATTTTAAAAAAAAATGATACAATGATTTCACACAACAGGATAGCTATTAGACTCTCGATTGACAAGAGTTTCACCACCCTCCCTTCATTATAACCGAATTTATTGTGCCCTAAAGAATCAACAAATCAGCATGCTTATCTCTGCTTACCCTAGGCCGAAAATGCTCATCTTTGCACTCAATCATGACATTGACCTAGTGAACGTCTACACCAAGATTGAACATTCTAGCTCAGTTAGAAGGAGAGTTATTGTGTTTCAAAGTCTCGGCCCTTCAAATTACTACTACTTTTCATATTCACTTCAAAATGGCAACCATCAGTTGACCTAAATCAAAATTCTGCTCCGAGCGATTTTTGGGCCATCCTTCAAGGATTTAGAAAATATAACTCCCGTGTCTGTAAGTAAAATAGCAAAAAAACCTTAGGGATTTTTCATGTTTCAAGATGGTGGCACTTCCGGTTCGATCGACAAACTCCATATTTTGTGTAGGAATCAGTAATTACTTTTTGAGTATCTAAATTTTTTTTTAGGTCATTCTGACTTATATTTCGACGATTTTTTTTAAAACTTTGATCCTTAATTTCACCAACGGGAGATAATTTAGAAAATTTCTAATTATATTTTTGAAGTCACATGGGTAAGATCTACTTATATACTAAATTTCATGAAAATCGTACAACTATTAAAGAAGTTGTCAAATTGGTCTAAACTTCGGGTTCGAAATCACAGCGACGAATTTTCGAAATTCGAAAATGTGAAACTGCAGTAGAAATTGATTTTTTTCAAGGTATTCAAAGAAAAAAGAATTAGTAAAATCGGTCAAAAAATAGCAAAGTTACGACTATGCATTGTCAGCTTTTCGTTCGTAAAATTCGGTGATTTCGAATTCGCAAAACATTTTCAAAATATATTTAATCAACAGCCACCACCCATTTTTGGGGGGGTAGGTCAAAGTTTCAGAAACATCCTATGGTTAGATTCTGTGAAATCCGATTTGCAGGAAAAACACAAAAAAAAAAATAATAATAATCTTAACAGAAACAATAAGCTTTCATATGAAATATGAAAGCTTAACTAGATCTGCTACTGTCCCATGCAGATATGAAAGCTTTCATATTCATCGTCACGTGTCATCGATTATATCAAGTATCTCAAATAAAAGGATAAGAATAACAAACTATCAAAATTGGTCAAAAACTCGCGAAGTTACAAGTCTAAATATAGTATAAAACGTTGAGTAATCTGAAAACTAAAGGGAAATAACTGATACTTGTGTTGCTGTAATCGGGATGACTTCCGATTTCAAAACTTTCAGAAAAATGAAATGAAAATGTTAAGAAAACATCGAAAAATTACATGAGATAACTTTGAACAAAACTAAAAAAAATTGAATCAGGTTGATCCCAATTGTTTGAATATTTACGTTAAATATGTAAATTTGGAAAATTATAAAGACATAATTATCAAAATCGGTCAAAACTCACAAAGTTACAAATTTAAATGTAGTGAGAAACATTGCACCCGGGCAAAAAAATAATCTTTAAACTAAAGGGAAATAACCTAAACTTGTATAGCTGTAATCGGGCTTCCAAAATTAGAGATATGTTATATAATTATGGTTTCCAATATGTTTGGTTATAAGTAGGAAATCGTGACGAGTTCTTAAGCATGTTTTAAACAAAGGGTCATAGACTGCAATATACAAGAATGGCACTCTGCAATAAAAAAAACTGGCCAGAGATTTCTATGCAGAAATTAAATAATTCCTAGAACCAGAAAAATATTTATCCACTATAATAAACAAGAAACATAGAGAAAATGAAATGAAATTGAATGGGGTTTAACGTCCTACTGTTCTGCTCCTACAATGGGCTAATGAAGACGGGCATACGCCATAAAGTGTGCAATGACGGAAATTTTACCCGGGCAGCGGCGTTACGGCCTACGAGGTTGGTAAGGCGACCATACTCCTTGTCACGTACAACCAAGAAATCGAAACAAGGCCAGTTGACTCAATGACAGACGTTATGATACAGAGCGCACGTGCTAACCATTCAGCCACGCAACCTCCCTAAAATCGGCAAATTGCTGACCTACAGCGAGAAACATTTCAACCGGGCCAAATTTTCTATTTTAACAGTTTAATTTGCACGGTACCTTTAGTTATCAACCGAATATTACAAAACTTTTAAAAATAAGCTCCCCCTGACCAGCTTAATCGTTCGCAATAAACGTTTGCCCCTTAAAATCGACAAATAGCTGACTTTAAAGTGAGAAACATTACAACCGGGCCAAATTTTCTGTTTTATCACTTTAACAGTACCTTTGATTACCAACCGATTATTACAAAACTTTAAAAAGAGAAAGAGAGAACTGCGGCCTAACGTCCATTCGACACAAACTAGGTCATTTCGGGACTAACATATGTTTTTTAATTTTATTTAAAAACTCTCCTTGCACGTACTGGTCTTTAGCCGTTGGGAGGAAACCGAAGAACACGGAGAAAACCCACGAGGTTGGACATCATACACCATGTCACGTGCAACCTGGAGATCGAAACGACGCCCGTTGACTCAATGACAAACGTTACGATACAGCGAGCACATGCTAACCATTCAGCCATCCAGCCTCCCTGAATTCGGAAAATTGCTGACTTATAGCAAGAACATTTCAACCGGGCGAAATTTTCTGTTTTAACAGTTTAATGTGCACGGTACTTTTATTATCAACCGATTATTACAAAACTTTTGAAAATAAGCTCCAACTGACCAGCTTAATCGTATGCAATAAACGTTTTGCCTGAATTGAAAGTTCTGCACGGAAAAAGTTCATCTCGATTTCCCGGCGTGGTTCCCCTTGTCAGTGAGGCAGAACGGAGGGCCTGACAAGCACAGCTGTCTAGTCCTTCGGATGGGACGAAAAACCAAGGTCCCGTGTACACATTGGAGTGCACGTAAAATATCCCTAAGCAGTTGGAATTCGATACTGTTGAATAAACTCTATACGATGACTAAATGCGTAGATTGTAGTCACCCACACTGCATGTTTCGCTTAACAATGAAAGGGTGCCGTTTTCAATGTTCGATCCTTTTGTTCTTCTACTCCTGATATGTTGGACTGTTGATCGATGGTTTCATATAAAAGACTACCAATAAGACTCTTTGTAGAAGAAGTTCCCAAAAAATAGTATGTTGACTTTACGAGAAAGACCTCTAAACATGCTCCAAATTGTAAAAATACGACTTTTTGGATTTTCAATCTCTTTTTTTCGGCTATCCCTGATATTTAAAAAAAATGATACAATGATTTCACACAACAGGCTAGCTATTAGACTCTCTATTGACAAAAGTTTCACCGCCCTCCCTTCATTATAACCGAGGTTATCGTGCCCTAAAGAATCAACAAATCAGCATGCTTATCTCTGCTTACCCTAAGCAGATAATGCTCATCTTTGCACTCAATCACGACAGTGAACTAGTGAACGTCTACACCAAGATTGAACATTCTAGCTCAATAAGGAGAATTATTGTGTTTCAAAGTCTCAGCCCTTCAAATTTCTACTACTTTTCATATTCACTTCAAAATGGCAACCATCAGTTGACCTAAATCAAAATTCTGCTCCCTGCGATTTTTAGGCCATCCTTCAAGGATTCAGAAAATATAATTCTCGTGTATGTAAGTAAAATAGCAAAAAAGCCTTAAGGGTTTTTCACTTTTCAAGATGGTGGCACTTCCGGATTGAGCTACAAACTCCATTTTTTGTGTACTAATCAGTGGTCTCGTAGGTAGTACCTAAAAAAAAAAATTCAAGATGATCTGACCTATATTTCGTCGATTTTTTTGAAAATTTCGATCCTCAATTTCTCCAAGGGGAGATAAATAGAAAATTTTAAAAGTCATTTTTAAACTCGCATCGGTAAGATCTACTTACATTCCAAATTTCATAAAAATCGTGTATCTATTAAAGAAGTTGTCAAATTGGACATGATTTCCGTAACGAAATCACAGCGACGAATTTTCAAAATTCGAAAATTTGAAATTGCAGGTGAAATTGGTTTTCGTCAAGGTTTTCAAAGAAATTTTTTTTAGTAAAATAGGTCTATCAATAACAAAGTTACGACTATGCATTGTTAATTTTTTCGTTCGTAAAATTCGGTGATTTCGAATTCGCAAAACGTTTCGAAAATATATTTAATCAACAGCCACCACCCATTTTTGGGGGGGGTAGGTCAAAGTTTCAGAAACATCCTATGGTTAGTTTCTGTGAAATCCGATTTGCAGGAGAAACACACAAAAAATAAAATAATAATAATCTTAACAGAAACAATAAGCTTTCATATGAAATATGAAAGCTTAATAATAATTTTAGTAAAAACAATAGTCTTTCAGACGAAAGTCTGAAAGCCTAATAATAATAATAATTTTAGTAAAAACAATAGTCTTTCAGACGAAAGTCTGAAAGCCTAATAACTAGACCTGCATGCAGGAATGACGGGTTTCACTGGTGCCACGTTAACTTTAAACTTATGTCACTTTCGCTCCCATGTTGCCCTTGAACCAATGGCACCGATAAACAGATTTCCACATAAACATTGCACACATCAAATAAAAGGGAAACAGAATCAACAAAAATCCAGCAATATCAATTCATTTTATACATTTGTAACATGTAATTGATCCTGATTAAATTACAGTACTTCCGGTGATAATGAAAATGTTCAATTAGTTTCATGAAATCAGAAATGGCATAAGATATCATATAGTGAAAATTTTATGTAAATCGAAAAATAATTGCCACTTTTATTGACCAAAAAACTTGAAAAGTGACTTGTAGAAAATCGGCTATTTCTCTGCAACCGTACAAGTTAGAAACCATTTTGTGGTATCTGTATGATCGTATGGGTTCATTCTATTTGTTGATTGGCATCAAATATCATAATTTGAAAAAGATTTCAAAACAGACTCATTTGAATAAAATATCTCTTTTGAAGGCTAAAAATACAGTTTTTGCCAAAATGACATTACTTTCGGTGTTACTAAAATGTTAAATTAAGTTTATAATATCGTCTATGATGAAACTTTTATGAAAATCGAATAATAATTGACACATTTACGGGCCAAAAACCTTTAAAAGTGATGTGTAGAAAACCGCCTATATCTCGGCAACCGAACAAGTTAGAAACAATTTTATGATATCTGTATGATCATATGAGTTTTGTTAATATGTGAATTTAAACCAAAAGTTAATTTAATTATTACATATGACATAATTCTTGGTTGAAAAAAAATCGATTTTAAAAGTTAAAGATAGGCTGGCAGTGCCAGGCAGGATACGTCCACATTTTTGAGAGATGGATAGAGAACAAGCAATACCGAAAGTGATTTTTCCTACATCATTAAGTCCTGTATTTCATACTGTATTGGGAGCAGCCATTTTGTTGGTCAGTTCCAGTCTGATATTCATGAAATTCGAAGCCGACAATGATTATGGTGTGACGGTACACAACCTAGAAATGTTACTTTTCGTCAAAATCGAATAAGAATTGTGACCTGTAGAGAATCCACAACCATGATATACCATATTTTTACAATATTCGCGTACAAACGGTGACCATTTCGTCCGGCAATTTTGGTACGATTTTCACGAAATTCGAACTCAACCTTCCTTACGGTGCAACAGTAATATAATCAGAGTTTTTTTTTTAAATCAGATAACAATTGTTCGAGAGAGACAGAGAACAAGCAATACCGAAAGTGATTTTTCCTAGAATCAAAGGCCATAATTCATTAAGTTACAATTTGATATGCGCAAATATCGAAAAGAATAAAGATCTTAAGGTTATAAACAAGCATTTCAGGTTTCATCAAAATCGAATTAAAATTGTCACCTCTACAGGGTCCACAACTTTGACATACCATATTTTTACACTGTTCGCGTACAAACGGCGGCCATTTTTTCTGGCAATTATGGTCCAATTTTCTCGAAATTCGAACTCAACCTTTCGTAGGGTGTAACGGTGATAGAGTCAAACGTTTTTTCAAATCGATCGGATAATAATTGTGACCTCCAGAGGGACCATAGGCGATTTTTCGGACAATCAGGGGCCATAATTCAGGAAGTTACGATCCGATATGCGCAAATATCGAAAGGAACCAAGATCTTTGAGTTATAACCATGAATTTCAAGTTTCATCAAAATCGAATTAAAATTGTGACCTCCACAGGGTCCACAACCTTGATATACCATTTTTTAACAGTATTCGCGTACAAACGGCGGCCATTTTGTATGGCAATTTTGGTCCGATTTTCCCGAAATTCGAACTCAACCTTCCTTACGGTGTAACGGTAATATAATCAACCATTTTATTAAATCGGATAATAATTGTGACCACCAGAGGGACCACAAGCTAAAATAAGGCGATTTTGCGTATAATCAGGGGCCATAATTCAGGAAGTTACGTTCTGATATGCGCAAATATCGAAAGGAACCAAGATCTTTGGGTTATTACCATGAATTTCAAGTTTCATCAAAATCGAATTGAAAATGTGACTTCTACAGGGTCCACAACCTTGATATACCATATTTTAACAGTATTCGCGTACAAACGGCGGCCATTTTGTATGGCAATTTTTGTCCGATTTTCCCGAAATTCGAACTCAACCTTCCTTAGGGTGTAACGGTGATATAATCAAACGGTTTTTTAAATCGGATAATAATTGTGACCACAAGCTAAAAAGGGTGATTTTTCGGACATTCCGATAGGCGCAAATATCGAAAGGAACCAAGATCTTTGGGTTATAAACATGCATGTCAAGTTTCATCAAAATCGGTTCAAAATTGTAACCTCTATAGGGTCCACAAGCTAAAAACGTGATTTTTCGTACAATCAGGGGCCATAATTCATGAAGTTTTCATCCGATACATGCCAATATCGAAAGCAGCCGAGATCATTTGGGGATAAACCTATATTTCAAGTTTCGTCAAAATCGGATAAGAATTGTGACCTGTAGAGAGTCCACAAACAAATTGTGGACGGACGTCCGGACGGACAGGGGCGACGACAATATACGTCCACATAAAAATGTGGGCGTATAAAAAGTCGATTTTGCCGCTTTGCGTATAATCAGGGGCCATAATTCAGGAAGTTACGATCCGATATGCGCAAATATCGAAAGGAACCAAGATCTTTGGGTTATAACCATGAATTTCAAGTTTCATCAAAATCGAATTAAAATTGTGACCTCCACAGGGTCCACAACCTTGATATACCATTTTTTAACAGTATTCGCGTACAAATGGCGGCCATTTTGTATGGCAATTTTGGTCCGAGATTCGAACTCAACCTTCCTTAGGGTGTAACGGTGATATAATCAAACGTTTGTTTAAATCGGATAATAATTGTGACCTCCAGAGGGACCACAAGCTAAAAAGGGTGATTTTTCGGACAATCAGGGGCCATAATTCAGGAAATTACATTCCGATAGCCGCAAATATCGAAAGGAACCAAGATCTTTGGGTTACAAACATGCATGTCAAATTACATCAAAATCGGTTCAAAATTGTGCCCTCTATAGGGTCCACAAGCTAAAAACGTGATTTTTCGTACAATCAGGGGCCATAATCCATGAAGTTTTGATCCGATACATGCCAATATCGAAAGCAGCCGAGATCTTTTGGGGATAAACCTATATTTCAAGTTTCGTCAAAATCGGATAAGAATTGTGACCTGTAGAGAGTCCACAAACAAATTGTGGACGGACGGACGTCCGAACGAACGGACAGGGGCGACGACATAATACGTCCACATGAAAATGTGGGCGTATAAAAACGTGATTTTTCGTACAATCAGGGGCCATAACCCATGAAGTTACAGTCCGATACATGCCAATATCGAAAAGAACCGAGATCTTAGGGTGATAAACCTATATTTTAAGTTTCATTGAAATCAGATAAAAATTGTGACCTGTAGACTGTTCACAAACAATTGTGGACGGACGAACAGGGGCGACGACAATATACTCCCACATGAAAATGTGGGCGTATAAAAATATTGTAAAACATCACAAATGAAAAAAAGTTTAATATATAAATTTAATTGTTTGAAATTTTATAATAAAGTTAATATAATTAGGTAATAAGCTTTTAAGCCATAAAGAAAGTAAAGGCATTGACACTTCTGCCTACATTGTTAACTGTATAAATCTTTGCTCAAGGCCTCTCTTAATAAGCCTACTGGCATTCAAAGATTATAAAACAGTCAACACCAATCATGCTTTTAGGCAATTACTTTAAATCAAAATATTGACATTAAATGTATGGAAAGACCAACTGATAACCTTAATATTGGCTATATTGTCTATATCATATTCTGTATATTCTTAAAAATAACATTTGAAAAATAAGTAAAATGTAGTATCACTATTACCATGTTTGAAAAGATGCTGTGTTTCAGTCTCATTCTGTTGTGAGTACATGTATGTTAATCTAACAACAAAATTTCACCCAGGGAGAAAAATAGTCGGTCTCAAAATAAGTGTAGTCGGTCTCAAACACAATGCCAGAATAGATCCCAAATACTGTGTATTTGTGTGACTCCGTGAGCGTAAATTGCATACGTCACTCTTGATCTGTTGTGAGTATGTTCATCTAACAACAAAATTTCACCCCGGGAGAAAAAAAGTCGGTCACAAAATAAGTACAGTCACTGCAGTCAGTCTCAAAAACAATACCCGTGTATTTGCGCAAAACCGTGTGCCAAAATTGCATATGTCACACAAAACTATAGTATAAAATAACCATGTATGCTTGTCACTCTTATTCTGTTGTGAGTATGTTGTTCTATGAGACCGCTGTGGGTCTCCGACTAAATGAATTAATGAGATAAACCAACGATCACAATACGGGCGAAATTGGCAGATAAGCCTCAAGATTCTGTCCCATTTCTTATCCCCTCGTTAACGAGAATTTGGTTCCATTTGCCATGATATTTGTTCAAATTTTCAAGCCGAGTCCCAAAAATTTAAAAGCTCCGTCACATATCCATTATAACAGCATTTTTCTACACAGTTACAAATTTTTTTCGGGCCTGCGGCGCTCGATTCCATTTTAAAATTATTCCTACTCCTCAGTTGTCTTATAGGTATCCAGACAACTCATCCCAAAGACAACTCATCCCAAGACAACTCATCCCAATATAAGACAACTCATCCCAAGCTAGAAGACAACTCATCCCACTATAAAAGACAACTCATCCCAACTTTAAAACATGGATAGAGAGAGAATCAGGTTATAATTATAAGACAACTCATCCCAACAAATATAAGTGATATTTGTTTCAATACAGTTGCTATCTTTGAAGACCACTCAGACCAAAACCAATCAGATTGGTGAAGCACTTCAAAGACAAATATTATAACGTTTATTAAAATGATTTGAGTAAGTGTTAAAGCTGGGGTATTGTATAAAAATACTAAAATCAAATATTTTAAATTAACTTTTTAATATACAAGGACTTTTTATTTTGTGTTTACCAACTTTCAACCCACAAAGTGTAAATACATGTAATTTAATTTAATCAACCTGTCCATAATATATAACATATATTGGATGTTTAATCTGTAAATGTCTGATAGCTGTATAGTTTGTGAATCAGTAGTTTGCCTAATACAGGGGGCTGTTCACTGTGACGGGTGTGAACGATGGCAGCATAGAACTTGTAATACTGGTAAGACTTTAATGTCAAGTAATGAGTAATGGAAGATTTCAAAAGTAATGAGTAATGGATATGTAATTAATTACATTCCAAAAATCATGTAATGGTCAATTACATTTCAATTACTCTTCAATTACATATAAATATTTACATATGATAAACATCAAATTTGATAGCAACAAAGAAAAAAATTAGGTGTATCTGACACAAATCCAATTCATTATTTTTTTTAAAAAGATTTAAATCGGTTTTAACAAATTATAAGAAGGCATTCAACATTTTCTTTTATTACTTTTTATGTAGGATTCTTCTTTAGACATGTGACTTAAAAAGTGAATCTTTGAGGAAAAGATTAAGTGTTAATTTACAGTCAATCATTCAATCAATCAATCAGTTAGATTAAAAGACAATGGTTTTACTTCACTTTAATCTTAATCTCAAGGTAACAAGTGACAAACCAAAGAATGGCTTTCAATTATCTCATTATTTTATGGTTACTTAATATATTAACCATCATATATTTTGTTATAGAATCATGCTGAATAATTTATCAGTTATGCAATATATTATAGACAAACTATTTGGATTGATTAAAAATCTTATAATATAAAATTATTTTATAATTTATCAGTTATGCAATATATTATAGACAAACTATTTGGATTGATTAAGAATCTTATAATATAAAATTTCTTAAAAGAAAATTCAGTTAATCAACACTTTCAATTCATTTGTTGTTATAACAGATTGGTAGATGTGTTTGTTTTATTCTTTCATCATGAAGCACTTCCAACAAAAACAACGATTAACGAAACTGAGTTGTAGTATTTACCTCCATTACAAACTAATTAAATTGGTTAAGCACTTCAAAGACAAATATCATAATGTTAGTGACCAGACTACATCCCATTTATCAGTTTGCCCTCATGTCAATATGCCAGAATATATTTTAATAAATTGTTAATGTAATAAATTCATATTAGTGATTAAGTTGTGATATTTCTTTGTAACTTGGAATGAGTGGGGGTTTTTAAAAGTTGGGATGAGTTGTCTTTTGACTTGGGATGAGTTGTCTTTAAAAGTGGGATGAATTGTCTTTTATTGGGATGAGTTGTCTGGGATGAGTTGTCTTTGGGATGAGTTGTCAGGTATTCGTCTTATACTGTCTCAGTACTATTATATTTACAATTATAGTGAACTGCCCAGTTTGTAGTACCACTGATGTGTGGGACGTCAGATTGTACAGATGTTATGTCAACTCTTGCAAAACAGATCTTGAGATTCTGTCCCATTGACTGACATTTCTGGTCCACTCGTCCACAAGAATTTCTCCCAGCAATGACCTTATATGCCAGGATATTGAATCAATTTTTAAAATTTTCTCAAATTACTGTGTTATAGGCACAATCATTAATATGACATAAACTATATGTGAACTTAAATAAAACTGCTTTCCAACGAGACAACGATCGGCGAACAACTAATATGTAGTTCTACAATACAACATAGCCAGTATTTTGTTTACTTTCATTGTGGGTGGGATTGTGGATGGCACCCTAGATTTGAAACCGCCCCTACCCCACCCCCATATTCCCTAGAAAACTCACTCGCGGTGCTCGGCTCCTGATTGCGTCACTAGCACTGGAGGGGGGGGGGGGGGTATCAGTCGGTCGCATTTTGGCTAAATACCCCCCCCCCCCCAAACGAAATCATTATGTACGCCCCTGCCTGCACTTACTATTATTATGATAGCCCCTGATACGGCCTGAATGATTGCTTGACATTCGTGTCAATAAGCTGTCAACATTGAGTAACTAGTTAAACCACCAATTATTTTCCATCATTTAGGAGCCAAAGAATTCTATTACATTAGTAAGTGCAACATACCTAATTCTTCAGTGTATCGTAAAAGCTGATGGCGCATGACAGGAATACTTTCACTTCAGGATAAACAAACCCACGTGGCGAGTAAGCATTTCGTCCAATCGGGATTACTTGGCGACTATGTCGTGATAAATGACTCGTTGAGCTGGGATGGCGGTGGGCTAGGTCAACATGAATCAGTGCTTGTCATGCAGTGTGAGTGTTACATAATAATAGGCAGGCAACTAAAGATAAACACAGTGTACGACAACACTGTTAGTCGTCTGTCACGGGACTGCAAAAAGTGTAAGTCCACGCTGTCGCTGAACGCTTGATTGAACATTTTGTCTTTTAAAAATATAATCACTATTGAATTTCTTACCTGTGGAAGGTTATTCCATTTAATTTTGATGTGGGGTTTTGGTTATTTGTACAGTTAATGGCAAAACACTGTGTCCGTTTGGTGGATACCGATACTGAAAACGTAAAAGTTTCGTTTTCCCTCGCGTAATGGGGCCTATTTCACGAAATTTTAATTAAGATAAGATCCCAATTTTAGTAATTTGATTGGATAATATTAGATTGATTTTAGTGCTTAGCCAATCAAAATTGAAGAATCTACTAAAATTGGGTTTTATAAGTCTTAAGTTAAAATTTCGTGAAACAGGCCCCCGTTTCTTCGATGAGTTGTATTCTATTTTTCACTCGGCAACCCTCGGCAGATTTCACTCGGCCAACCACGGGTATACCAGTACCGACACCATAGAGTTATATATAGAAACTAGAGTCCGCACTGATCACGTGACTCCCATGACTACAACGTTAAAGGTTTGTGCCGGAATGAAGCGACGGCCGCCATGTTAGTTCCGGGGAGTATGCACGTAAATACCCGGATGTTCACTATGTTATCGCATCAATCAATCCGTGTCGAACTGTTTTAAATCGTGCACAAATATTACATTTTTAAATTTTCTCACCCAAATATTTATTGTTTGATAAAAATAATAATAAAGGTCCATGGACCGAGTCTCCGGGCCCCTCTTTTCACGTAAAGGTTATAGAATAATTTATTTTGACATATCAGCGATCTCGACCACAGTGTCTCTATCTATACTATGCGCTACTATTTACTTTACCTTCGCTTTCTCTTTTAATTTTTATTAAAATATTGATCTTTTGAATTGGTGCAATGTCCACAATATGTATTCTTATACAGTAAATTTGTTTTAAAAATTTATGGAACTAATTAATAAAGAGTGTAGAGAAATGAATGTTTTTTGGGGTTTTTTTAATTTAAGCACTAAAAGTTAACAGAAAACAATAGCCCGCAGAATTATATGTACTGGTATTTTTATTTATTTGTTAATTATTTTATTTCAGGAAATTTGGGAATGGAAAGTGAAGAAAAATTACTAGTCTACGAAAATGTTGTATTTCTATTTACCGCCCGGTATTTATTTATTTGTTAATTATTTTTAGAAATATATGGAACTGAAAAGGGAAGAGGAACTAAGAACAGCCTGCAGAAAATGTTGTATTTTTATTTATTTATTTATTTGTTAATTTGTTTTAGAAAATTATGGAATGAAAAGTGACACATGTCATTGTCAGCGATCCCGTATTCTTCTTTCACTTTCAATTTAATTTCCAGTATAATATTTGATACTTTAAAATATGTCTCGAATGTGTATTCTATAGTAAATATGTACTGATATTTTTATTATTTGTTAATTATTTTATTTCCGGAAATTTGGGAATGCAAAGTGAAGAAAAATTAATAGCCTACGTATAATGACATGTGGTAGGCCTATTTCTATTTACCGCCCGGTATTGATTTATTTCAATATTTGTTAATTATTTTTAGAAATATATGGAACTGAAAAGGGAAGAGAAACTAAAAACAGCCTGCCGAAAATGTTTTATTTTTAATTATTTATTTGTTAATTTGTTTTAGAAAATTATGTAATGAAAAGTGGCATGTCAGTGTCAGCGATCCCGTAGGCTTACTCTACTTTCACTTTAATTTCCAGTTTATTATTTGATACTTTAAATTATGTCCCGAATGTGTATTCTATAGTAAATGTGACTAATAAATTTATAAATTTAAATCTTACCTTACTGTCATAAAGTTTGCTAACTTTTTGAGGCCTATGTCATAGAGTATTATTATTATATTAGTAAAAAAGGTAAAGTATTAAGTAAGTAGACGCAGAGAGACACACACTGTTGTTGTCGAGATCGCTGACATGTCAAAATAAATTATTATATAACCTTTACGTGGAAAGAGGGGCCAGGAGATAAGTCGGTCCATGGATCTTTATTATTATTTTTTATTAAACAATAAGTATTTGGGTGAGAAAATTTAAAAATGTAATATTTGTGCACGTTTTAAAACAGTTCGACACCGATTGATTGATGCAATAACATAGTGAACATCCGGGTATTTACGTTCATACTCCCCGGAACTAACATGGCGGACATGGCTCCATGTCGGCACGCTGTCACGTGATCAGTGCGGACTCTAGTTTCTATATATAACTCTATGACCGACACCAATCTAGTGCAATGTTTACTTAACACCTAACTGC
The DNA here is from genome assembly GCA_948474765.1 of Patella depressa. NCBI lineage: Eukaryota > Metazoa > Mollusca > Gastropoda > Patellidae > Patella > Patella depressa. The sequence continues at coordinate 32,372,798 of OX419719.1, read as the reverse complement.
CAATCTGTTTCACAGAGAAGTACTTACGAATTATCTCTGTCACACATGACTGTCTACAACATGTGCATTGACTTAACGTGCCGTCAGTCATTGGCTAAACGGCTCGTGCATTGTTTACATAACACCTAACTGCTTCGGGCAAAATGGTGCGTTTTACTCATTTTAATACCCATTTACACTAAATAGGAAATATTTTTTAATTACAAATGCTTCAAACCTCTTTATTTATTTTTCTTATAATTCAAAAAAATGTTTGAGAATTTAATTTGTCGGAGTAAAAAAGTTAATATGCCGTACTCATTAAGCCTCGTCGATGTCATCCTTATCAGTGATTGTAGCGGCAAAGCGAATATTCACTGCGGGATCAGCATGGAGGTGTATATATTGACTAGAGTGTATGGTGGTCACGTGATCGCGTGCCGACTATGGAGGTTGGCAGCCATTTTACAACCGGGAAGATTTAGCCTGCGTTGGCATATACCAATATGTCGGAAAGTTGTTTTTATTTTGGTAAATTCAATGTCAGACGAAAAGGGAGTGGATTATCATTTCATAAGTAGGCATGATAAGTTATAAGTGAAATAGTGAATTAATAGATACGGTAAAATCATGATAATTGTGTAAAATAATTAAATAAACACGGCGAGAAGACGTCGAACACTCGAAGCTTGAGGCCGAAAACCCGGTGGGTCCATTCACTTAATTTATTAGTACTGGTACTTTTATTATGTAATGATTACAAGGTCCGTCTGTTAAGCAAACCTCCAAATTAATGTTTTATTTAATTATTCGAAAATTGCGCAAATTATAAATTATACACACATGCGGCTTTGTACGAAAAATATCGCGGGGAGTAAGTCTGTTTATTGACGAATCCGACCTGTCAATCATTGTAAAGATATTGACCAATCAGAAAGCCCGATTATATTTGGCCCGCGTAGTTCAAGATTGGCAGCCATTTTTGTCCCACAAACAAACAAGGCCGTGCTCTGTGGGAAGTTTGTTATTTCTACATTTATCGTCGAAATGGTATTACGCTGCGCGTGGGGAACTTGTAACAAGCATGAACGAACGTTACCCCGAAAGACGGCATGGCGCAAAAATTTATACTTTTTCAGAAATCAAAGAAACAATTAAAAATGTGTTTGCCCTGGATCAAGGGGATACGGTCAGTTTATCCCACGACCGTTTCAACCCGGGCTGTTTCATCCCAACCTAATTTTTTTTTTTATCCCAGATTGTTTCCCCATTTAGGTCCACTTACTGTTAAATAAACATGCCCTTTGTTATTTATTATTAAATAAACACTTAGTTGATTGTTATGGATTAGTAATAAAACATGTGGTGAGGGTTGAGTTGTATTTATACATTTTTATGTAAGAAGCCAGATAATATTTAATTTAACAACATCTGACGTCTGCTCTGTTTTAACATGTTTTTATTTATGATAAAGGGAGAAGATGATCGCCCTCTCTTCTCACGACAGTGTGATTGTAAATAATTTAATTGAATCAGCCTGTCCTTAATAATATCATGCATAACAATTAACAATTTGGACACAATAAAGCCTGCATCGTAACAATTGTTTCCGTTTTGTCTCCAATAGAAATATAAATTCAGAACAATGTCCGAAAATAAAGTTTATGTATAATTTACAGGACAATTTGACAATAGAAAATAATTTGGCCGAAAGAGTATTTTACACATTATAATTTTTAGGGTAAATTAGTTGGAATGCGAGAAAGGAATAACAGGGGGCGTGATCAGCTGTCCTCAGCACGTGATTGGAATAGTGTCATGTACAGGTGCAATGTCGGGTTTGACATTCAATTTAAATTTTATACCGATATTTTAGAGTCCGAAATCTACACATTTCTCAACGGCAGTGTCATACACCTGTAGTACATTCAATTTAAAGCATCATTTGGGATGCATGCTTTTACTAAGCGAAATCCACGCCAATTCGAGTCAGAAACTTACCGCTAAAAATTGCGGCGATTCGTGTGAATTTTTAGTCCGGCCGATGTTGAAGAAATTAATTATGATATTCACATATATCAAATATGAACCATTTAACCGTGTTTGTGCACATGCCATGGATAATGTGTGAGTAGTGTGACGTGGAAAATTATAAATGACAGGTTAGTTACGGTAGTAAAGCGACATTTCGAGGCCTGTCTGAATACAGTTTATACTCTATATTTATTTATTTCTATTTATGTAAACTCTTTTTTTTTTGAAAACCATTAAAACCACACTATACAGTTACTATTTGATGACAATATGCATGCACGAATCAAACTGTCAGGTGCTGGGTCGCCATATTGAACCGCTAATGCTGTAAGCTTGGGGGACATAGTAACAGTATCTAAGGGGGCGGAGCTTAACTCCAAATCTCGGAATCATGAATTGGAGTGGAGTGTTTAGTCACAGACATGCACTCACTGGCCATTAGTTGCTTTGTTATCTTTTAGTTTCACTCCCTCGGATTTAATTAATTAGGACGACATTGTGTTCACAGATGTACAGAATGAATATAAAGCGAAAGTTTCTTGCAATATCAGTTTATGCTTCTTTTATTTTCTTCAGAAAACCCGCTTTAAACCCCCGAACTAATTTTTAAAAAAGGAAGGTTAATTATATTAAGGACAAATAAGTGAAAGTCTTGAAAACTTCATTCCCCGAACAAATTTTGTAAAAAATAAATTTTTAATTAGGCCTAATATTTTTTTTTAATCGCTGCTGCTACTACGAAAATCTCATCAAGAGGTTTGTCTTTTTTTTTATAAAATGTAATATACCGCCGTATTTTTCAAGCAAAGAAAAATCAGACACCAGTTCATGGAAATTGAAAACCATATAGGCCTACTAAGGCCTTGCTAGTCCTGTTTATATTTTCTTTTTAACAAAAAAAAAAATAAAAAAAAATCCCATCGGCATCAGATAATATTCTACTAGTAAATGATAGAAGTCCTAGATTATTTTTAAAATCTATTTTATTTCTTTATTCATCATCTGGATGACGCTATTTATTTTATAGTATAGTCAGTTATCTCTGCCAATCACGCAGAACATTAATTTCAAATCGTCCAACAAATTATTTAGATCTATCCAAAATAAAGTTTTATGTGAACTGCGGGTAGCAATGTTCAAAATTTTACTGAATACTCTATAGATATCTGGACATTCGAGGACGTTCACTTAGCTCAATTAATAAAATTTCGTAGTTCTGCGCACAATTTACACATTGCCACGGTGACTCTTAATAAATAAAGCCCCCAAAATATGCCAGTTGAACAAAGCGATTTTGCTTTTAGGACTGTAAAGCAAGACCTTTCAATCATCATTTTTTTTTTTTTTTGAATTAGAACTGCTTTTTAATGGACTTACCAACACTTCGTCATTCTATTTCCCTTTGTTTACATTGCGTTCATCCGGGCACTTCCGTCATTCTTTCCCGGTTGAAACATGGCGGCCGGTCTCCAGTGTCGGCCCACGGCGTTAACGTTACGTCAATGGGGATCACGTGACCACAATACACTCTAGTCAATATATACAGCTCTATGGGGATCAGTTTGCCTAACTGCTTCGGGCAAAATGATGCATTTTTCTCATTTTAATACCCATTTACACTAAATAGGAAATATTTTTTAACTACAAATACTTCAAACGTCTTTATTTATTTTTCTTTTACCTCAAAAAAATGTTTGAGAATTTAATTTGTCGGAGTAAAAAAGTTAATATGCCGTACTCATTAAGCCTCGTCGATGTCATGCTTATCAGTGATTGTAGCGGCAAGCGAATATTCACTGCGGGATCAGAATGATTGTAGCGGCCTAGCGAATATTCACTGCTGATCAGTGACAGTGTGAGTTTGGGACGGAGCTTTATGTTGAGCTGATCTGAGCGGACGATAGTTCTCAGCGACCGGTTCATGACCTTGAACCTCATCGTCGAAAACTGCGGTTAACTAAACACTGTGCTCATCCGTTTATGTGAATATACGAAGTGAATTACAAATACCCAGTACTATTTAAACCATTAAATACACACAATAATTGTATAAGTCTTTGTCCCCCATTTCTGTGGTACCATACATAATTCCTGAAAATCACTATAATATCCCGTAAAACATGTTGAAGTAATTACCGGTATAAACCAAAAACATCGGAATATACTGATCTCCTTTTCAGGTCGATTTTCATTTACCAAACCCGAATGTTTCTTTCGTCCTGAGCCACACAATACACGACATGGGGTGATAGGGTATTTATCCATCTTATATATAGCAACCTAGAATATTACTATAAGTCCTCAAAATAGTCTTAAATCCGTTCCGCAAATACCCGCACGATTTTTTTTTGTCAGTATTGTTATTTACCAAAAGTCCTCAGCCACCTAATAATTGGTATGGAATAATTTAAGCGTTTAATCCTCTTTCATATGGCAACATAGATTATTCCTGAAATACCTCTACATCAGAAATCGGTCCCTAAAATCATTACCCCCACCAGGTTTTTTTGTTGGTTTTTTTTCATTTCATTTCATTTTCTAATGTCCGCTGCCATTTTATTTATTTGAGCCACCCTACACATGGTATAAAATGAAAAAGTATGAAATCCGTCCACGAAGACATTCCCCCCCTCCCCAGTCTATTTTTTTGTTATATTTCAATTACTTTTCTAACGTCCGCTGCCATTTTATTTATTTGAGCCACCCTATACATGGTATGAAATGAAAGAGTGTTTATCCCACTTTCATCTGGTACCCTCGATTATTCCTGGTATCCTTCGGCGTAGTATGAAATCCGTCCCCGAAAATCACTACCCCCCCAGTCTATTTAGGGTTTCACACTGCGTAGCTTGTGTGAAACACTATTGTTTTTGTTAAAATTATTATTAGGGTTTCACACTGCGTAGCTTGTGTGAAACACTATTGTTTTTGTTAAAATTATTATTAGGGTTTCACACTGCGTAGCTTGTGTGAAACACTATTGTTTTTGTTAAAATTATTATTCTTATTATTATTCTTATTATTATTCCAATTCCACTTTGACTATATCTCAGCAACTACTTGTCGCATCGTTACGATTTCTTCCGTTTTACTGCGAAAGTGGGTGTGACTTAGAGGATAAAGCTATTTTGAACGTTCTGCGACAATGCGAAATGTCCGAAATCACCGAAGTTATCGTTTTTGAAAATATTGCAGTAATTTTAACAATAATCATTGGATTTTAACTTTCGATACATTTTGGCATAGTCGGAGACAGGGCACATAGTTACGCTACTTTCGATTTTTGATTTTCGGCATATCTTCGAAGATATTAGGCGCCAAATTTCGAAAATTTAAAATTTTACAAAAAACTTTTTTATTTATGAATATTTTTTAGTCGTGTTTTGCACAGAATTAAAGAGTCATCTGACTAGCGCAAAAATAGTAAAAAAATTTGTCTCAGTAATTTTCCTTGGCCGCCATTGGCTAATTCAGTTTTTCAGTCCCAGATTAATTTTTTATTGTTCGATTTGTATAAAACAAAGTTCATATGCTTCGTTGTCTCAATTGTCATTTTTTTTATTACCGAAAGTGTTATCTGTCGGCACCGGAAGTGGCATAAGTTTACCAAAAACTACAATTTTGACAGTTATTTTCTTATATCGAAAACAAATATTATTTTTTGGAAAAATTATTTGACTCAAAGAGTGTGCCCTTTCAAGGCGCAAAAAATGTAGGAAGCAGTTTTTTTAATTTCGATTTCATTTTCGAGCAAATTCGATTAAGAGGCTAAAATGGTGTGAAATTGACCTATTTACAACCTATTCAGGCTTTTCAAATTTTAAAATATTTCTTTGTAACTTTTATAAACTTGTAGCTATCATCCATACGAAGAGAATATGCGTGAAAATTAGTTTGTAATATAAGCAGTTGCCGAGAAATAGGCAATTTTGCATGAGTCACTTTTCACGTAATTTTGGCTGTAAAAGAATCAATTATTATTCGATTTTCAATTTTCTTTCGCCATTGGATGCCTAATGGCATAGTGGACTATTTCAAACCATTTTACCTCTTACGCCGCCACCGGAAATGACGTCATTTGCTCAAAACTTAAATTTTAACTTTTAAAAACAATATTTTATTCAAATGAGTCGTACTTGTTATTTTTTTCAAATTATGATATTTGATTCTATTGATCAAATAGACTGAACCCATACGATCATACAGATACCACAAAATGGTTTCTAACTTGTACGGTTGCAGAGAAATGGACAATTTTCCTTAAGTCACTTTTCAAGGTTTTTGGTCTATAAAAGTGTCAGTTATTATTCGATTTTCATAAAATTTTCACTATATGATATCTTATGTCATTGATGATTTCATAGAAATAATTTAACATTTTCAGTATCATCAGAAGTAATGTCATTTTGGCAAAAACTGTATTTTAAGCCTTCAAAACAGATATTTTTTTCAAATGAGTCTGATTTGTAATATATTTCAAATTATGATATTTGAACCCAATCAACAAATCGATTGAACCCATACGATCATATAGATACCAAAAAATAGTTTTTATCATGTACGGTTGCCGAGAAATAGACGATTTTCTACAAGTCACTTTTCAAGGTTTTTGGCCTATAAAAGTGGCAATTCTTATTCGATCTACATACTATTTTCGCCATATGATGCCTTATGCCATTTCTGATTTCATAAAACTAATTGAACATTTTCATTATCACCGGAAGTAATGAAATTTTTCCAGGATCACTTACAAGTAACATATATATATATATATATATATATATATATATATATATATATATATATATATATATATATATATATATATAAAATGAATTGATATTGCTGGATTTGGTTGATTCTTCGTCAATTTTATTTGATGTTTACAATGCTTATGTGGAAACCTGTTCGATGGTTTCATTGGTATCGGAAGTGACATATGTTCAATTGTAACGTGGCACCGAAAGTGACGTGGCACCAGTGAAACCCGTCATTCCTGCATGCAGGTCTAGTTCTTATTATTATTATTATTATTCAGATTCCAATTTGAATAGATCTCAGCAACTACGTGTCGCATCGTTACGATTTCTTCGGTTTTACTGGGAAAGTGGGTGTGACTTAGAGGATAAAGCTATTTTGAACGTTCTGTGACAATGCGAAATGTCCGAAATCACCGAAGTTATCGTTTTTTAAAATATTGCAGTAATTTTAACAATAATCATTGGATTTTAACTTTCGATACATTTTGGCATAGCCTGAGACAGGGCACATAGCTACGCTACTTTCGATTTTTGATTTTCGGCAAATCTTCGAAGATATTAGGTGCCAAATTTCGAAAATTTAAAATTTTACAAAAAACTTTTTTATTTATGAATATTTTTTAGTCGTATTGTGTGCAGAATTAAAGAGTCATCTGACTAGTGGAAAAATGTTAAAAAAATTTGTCTCAGTAATTTTCCTTGGCCGCCATTGGCTAATTCAGTTTTTCAGTCCTAGATTAATTTTTTATTGTTCGATTTGCATAAAACAAAATTCATATGCTTCGTTGTATCAATTGTCATTTTTTTTATTACCAAAAGTGTTATCTGTCGGCACCGGAAGTGGCATAATTTTACCAAAAACTACAATTTTGACAGTTATTTTCTTATTTCGAAAACAAATATTATTTTTTGGAAAAATTATTTGACTCAAAGAGTGTGCCCTTTCAAGGCGCAAAAAATGTAGGAAGCAATTTTTTTAATTTCGATTTCACTTTCGAGCAAATTCGATTAAGAGGCTAAAAATGGTGTAAAATTTACCTATTTACAACCTATTCAGGCTTTTCAGATTTTAAAATATTTCTTCGTAACTTTTATAAACTTGTAGCTATAATCCATACGAAGAAAATGTATGTTAAAATTCGTTTGTAATATAAGCAGTTACCAAGAAATGGGCAGTTCTGTACAAGTCACTGTTTTCGTTATTTTGCCTGTAAAATAGTCAATTATTATTGGATTTTTATAAAAGTGACATCATTTGATTCAAAAAGCATGTAGCGTCATATCAAGTTCATTACAATTTAAAATTGACACCGGAAGTGACATCATTTGGTCAAAAACTGCATTTTAAACTTTTTAAATCAATGTTTTATTCAACCAAGAATAACTTAATATGTATTAATAATTTTATCTTTTGGTTTAAATTCACATATAAACAAAACTCATATGGTCATATAGATATCATAAAATTGTTTCTAACTTGTTCGGTTGCCGAGAAATAGACGGTTTTCTACAGGTCACTTTTGAAGGTTTCGGGGCCATAAAAGTGTCAATTATTATTCGATTTCCATAAACGTTACACCGTGTTATACCTAATGCCATTTGGGATTTCATACAAATAATTTAAGATTTTCATTATCACCGGAAGTAACATCATTTTGGCAAAAACTGTATTTTTAGCCTTCAAAACAGATATTTTATTCAAATGAGTCTGTTTTGAAATCTTTTTCAAATTATGGTATTTGATGCTAATCAACAAATAGAATGAACCCATACGATCATACAGATACCACAAAATGGTTTGTAACTTGTACGGTTGCAGAGAAATAGCCGATTTTCTACAAGTCACTTTTCAAGTTTTTTGGTCTTTAAAAATGGCAATTATTACTCGATTTACATAAAATTTTCACTATATGATATCGTATGCCATTTCTGATTTCATAAGACTAATTGAACATTTTCATTAACACAGGAAGTAATTTAATTTTGTCAAGATTATTTACAAGTAAAAAATGTATAAAATGACATGATATTGCTGGATTGATTGGTTGATTCTGCGTCCATTTTATTTGTGTGCAATGTTAATTTGGAAACCTGTTTAGTGGTTACGCTGGTACTGGAAGTGACATATGTTCAAGGGTAACTTAGCATCGGAAGTGACATGTTTAAGAGTAACTTGGCACCAGTGAAACCCGTCATTCCTGTATGCAGGTCTAGTTCTTATTATTATTATTATTATTATTATTCAGATTCCAATTTGAATAGATCTCAGCAACTACGTGTCGCATCGTTACGATTTCTTCGGTTTTACTTGGAAAGTTGGTGTGACTTAGAGGATAAAGCTATTTTGAACGTTCTGCGACAATGCGAAATGTCCGAAATCACCGAAGTTATCGTTTTTGAAAATATTGCAGTAATTTTAACAATAATCATTGGATTTTAACTTTCGATACATTTTGGCATAGCCTGAGACAGGGCACATAGCTACGCTACTTTCGATTTTTGATTTTCGGCAAATCTTCAAAGATATTAAGCGCCAAATTTCGAAAATTTAAAATTTTACAAAAAACTTTTTTATTTATGAATATTTTTTAGTCGTATTGTGCACAGAATTAAAGAGTCATCTGACTAGTGCAAAAATGTTAAAAAATTTTGTCTCAGTAATTTTCCTTGGCCGCCATTGGCTAATTCAGTTTTTCAGTCCTAGATTAATTTTTTATTGTTCGATTTGTATAAAACAAAGTTCATATGCTTCGTTGTCTCAATTGTCATTTTTTTTGTTACCAATAATGTTATCTGTCGGCACCGGAAGTGGCATAATTTTACCAAAAACTACAATTTTGACAGTTATTTTCCTATTTCGAAAACAAATATTATTTTTTTGAAAAATTATATGACTCAAAGAGTGTGTCTTTTCATGGCGCAAAAATTGTAGGAAGCAGTTTTTTTAATTTCGATTTCATTTTCGAGCAAATTCGATTAAGAGGCTAAAAATGGTGTAAAATTGGCCTATTTACAACCTATTCAGGCTTTTCAGATTTTAAGATATTTCTTCGTAACTTTTATAAACTTGTAGCTATAATCCATACGAAGAAAATGTATGTTAAAATTTGTTTGTAATATAAGCAGTTACCAAGAAATGGGCAGTTCTGTACAAGTCACTGTTTTCGTTATTTTGCCTGTAAAATAGTCAATTATGATTGGATTTTTATAAAAGTGACATCATTTGATTCAAAAAGCACGTAGCGTCATATCAAGTTGATTACAATTTAAAATTGACACCGGAAGTGACATCATTTGGTCAAAAAATGCATTTTAAACTTTTTAAATCAATGTTTTATTCAACCAAGAATAACTTAATATGTATTAATAATTTTAACTTTTGGTTTAAATTCACATATAAACAAAACTCATATGGTCATATAGATATCATAAAATGGTTTCTAACTTGTTCGGTTGCCGAGAAATAGACGGTTTTCTACAGGTCACTTTTGAAGGTTTCGGGGCCATAAAAGGGTCAATTAGTATTCGATTTTCATAAACGTTACACCATGTTATACCTAATGCCATTTGTGATTTCATACAAGTAATTTAAGATTTTCGTTATTACCGGAAGTAGCGTCATTTTGGCAAAAACTGTATTTTTAGCCTTCAAAACAGATATTTTATTCAAATGAGTTTGTTCTGAAATCTTTTTCCAATTATGATATTTGATGCCAATCAACAAATAGAATGAACCCATACAATCATACAGATACCGCAAAATAGTTCCTAACTTGTACGGTTGCAGAGAAATAGCCGATTTTCTACAAGTCACTTTTCAAGTTTTTTGGTCTTTAAAAGTGGCAATTATTATTCATTTTACAATTTTTTTTTTCACTGTATGATATCTATGCCATTTCTGATTTCATAAAACTAATTGAACATTTTCATTAACACCGGAAGTAATGTAATTTTGTCAAGATCATTTACAAGTAATAAATGTATAAAATGAATTGATATTGCTGGATTTGGTTGATGCTGCGTCCATATTATTTGATGTGAGCAATGTTTATTTGGAAACCTGTTGAGAGGTTTCGTTGGTACCGGAAGTGAAAAATGTTCAAGGGTAACTTGGCACCGGAAGTGACATGTTCAAGAGTAACGTGACACCAGTGAAACCCGTCATTCCTGCATGCAGGTCTAGTTCTTATTATTATTATTATTATTCAGATTCCAATTTGAATAGATCTCAGCAACTACGTGTCGCATCGTTACGATTTCTTCGGTTTTACTGGGAAAGTGGGTGTGACTTAGAGGATAAAGCTATTTTGAACGTTCTGCGACAATGCGAAATGTCCGAAATCACCGAAGTTATCGTTTTTGAAAATATTGCAGTAATTTTAACAATAATCATTGGATTTTAACTTTCGATACATTTTGGCATAGCCTGAGACAGGGCACATAGCTACGCTACTTTCGATTTTTGATTTTCGGCAAATCTTCGAAGATATTAGGCGCCAAATTTTCAAAATTTAAAATTTTACAAAAAACTTTTTTATTTATGAATATTTTTTAGTCGTATTGTGCCCAGAATTAAAGAGTCATCTGACTAGTGCAAAAATGTTTAAAAAATTTGTCTCAGTAATTTTCCTTGGCCGCCATTGGCTAATTCAGTTTTTCAGTCCTAGATTAATCTTTTATTGTTCGATTTGTATAAAACAAAATTCATATGCTTCGTTGTATCAATTGTCATTTTTTTTATTACCAAAAGTGATATCTGTCGGCACCGGAAGTGGCATAATTTTACCAAAAACTACAATTTTGACAGTTATTTTCCTATTTCGAAAACAAATATTATTTTTTTGAAAAATTATTTGACTCAAAGAGTGTGCCATTTCAAGGCGCAAAAAATGTAGGAAGCAGTTTTTTTAATTTCGATTTCACTTTCGAGCAAATTCGATTAAGAGGCTAAAAATGGTGTAAAATTGACCTATTTACAACCTATTCAGGCTTTTCAGATTTTGAAATATTTCTTCGTAACTTTTATAAATTTGTAGCTATAATCAATACGAAGAAAATGTATGTTAAAATTCGTTTGTAATATAAGCAGTTACCAAGAAATGGGCAGTTCTGTACAAGCCACTGTTTTCGTTATTTTGCCTGTAAAATAGTCAATTATTATTGGATTTTTATAAAAGTGACATCATTTGTTTCAAAAAGCATGTAGCGTCATATCAAGTTGATTACAATTTAAAATTGACACCGGAAGTGACATCATTTGGTCAAAAACTGCATTTTAAATTTTTTAAATCAATGTTTTATTCAACCAAGAATAACTTAATATGTATTAATAATTTTAACTTTTGGTTTAAATTCACATATAAACACAACTCATGTGGTCATATAGATATCATAAAATTGTTTCTAACTTGTTCGGTTGCCGAGAAATAGACGGTTTTCTACAGGTCACTTTTGAAGGTTTTGGGGCCATAAAAGTGTCAATTATTATTCGATTTTCATAAACGTTACACCATGTTATACCTAATGCTATTTGGGATTTCATACAAGTAATGTAAGATTTTCATTATCACCGGAAGTGACGTCATTTTGGCAAAAACTGTATTTTTAGCCTTCAAAACAGATATTTTATTCAAATGAGTCTGTTTTGAAATCTTTTTCAAATTATGGTATTTGATGCCAATCAACAAATAGAATGAAGCCATACGATCATACAGATACCACAAAATGGTTTCTAACTTGTGCGGTTGCCGAGAAATAGCCGATTTTCTACAAGTCACTTTTCAAGTTTTTTGGTCTTTTAAAGAGGCAATTATTATTCGATTTACATAAAATTTTCACTATATGATATCGTATGCCATTTCTGATTTCATAAGACTAATTGAACATTTTCATTAACACCGGGAGTAATTTAATTTTGTCAAGATCATTTACAAGTAACAAATGTATAAAATGAATTGATATTGCTGGATTTGGTTGATTCTGCGTCCATTTTATTTGTGTGCAATGTTAATTTGGAAACCTGTTTAGTGGTTTCGTTGGTAGCAGAAGTGACATATGTTCAAGGGTAACTTGGCACCAGAAGTGACATGTTTATGGGTAACGTGGCACCAGTGAAACCCGTCATTCCTGCATGCAGGTCTAGTTATTGAGATTACTAAAATTATTATTAGGCTTTCAGACTTTCGTCTGAAAGCCTATTGAGATTACTAAAATTATTATTATTATTATTATTAAGCTTTCATATTACATATGAAAGCTTATTGTTTCTGTTAAAGTTATTATTAAGCTTTCATATTACATATGAAAGCTTATTGTTTCTGTTAAGATTATTATTGTTATTTTTTTTTTTGTGTTTTGTCCACAAATCGGATTTCTCAGAATCTAACGATAGGATCGTTCTGAAACTTTTACCTATCCCCCCAAAAATGGGTGGTGGCTGTTGATTAAATATATTTTCAAAACGTTTTACGAATCCGAAATCACCGAATTTTACGAACGAAAAAACTGACAATGCATAGTCGTAACTTTGTTATTTTTTGACCGATTTTACTAATTCTTTTTTCTTTGAATACCTTGAAAAAAATCATTTTCATCAGCAGTTTCGCATTTTCGAATTTCGAAAATTCGTCGCTGTGATTTCGAACCGGAAGTTTAGACCAATTTGTCAACTTCTTTAATAGTTGTACGATTTTCATTCAATTTAGTGTATAAGTAGATGTTACCGATGTGACTTCAAAAATATAATTATAAATGTTCTAAATTATCTCCCCTTGGTGAAATTAAGGATCAAAGTTTTCAAAAAAATCGTCGAAATATAGGTCAGAATGACCTAATTTTTTTTTTCGATACTAGACAAGGAATTACTGATTCGTACACAAAATATGGAGTTTGTCGATCGAACCGGAAGTGCCACCATCTTGAAACGTGAAAAATCAATAAGGCTTTTTTGCTATTTTACTTACAGACTCGGGGGTTATATTTTCTGAATCCTTGTAGGAAGGCCTAAAAAATGTAGCGAACAGAATTTTGATTTAGGTCAACCGGGAGTCACCATTTTGAATTGAAAATCAAAAATAGAAGCAATTTGAAGGGCCGAGACTTTTGAGCACAATAACTCTCCTTCTAATTAAGCTAGAATGTTCAAACTTGGTGTAGACGTTCACTAGGTCAATGTTATGATGAAGTTCAAAGATGAGCATTTTCTGCTTAGGGTAAGCAGAGATAAGCATATTGATTTGTTGATTCTTTAGGGCACGATAACTTCGGTTATAATGAAGAGAGGGCGGTGAAACTTTTGTCAATAGAGAGTCTAATAGCTAGCCTGTTGTGTGAAATCATTGTATCATTTTTTTTAAATATCAGGGATAGCCGAAAAAAGGAGATTGAAAATCCAAAAAGTCGTATTTTTACAACTTGGAGTATGTTTAGAGGTCTTTCTCGTAAAGTCAACATAATATTTGTTGGGAACTTCTTCTACAAAGAGTCTTATTGGTAGTCTTTTATATGAAACCATCGATCAACAGTCCAACATATCAGGAGTAGAAGAACAAAAGGATCGAACATTGAAAACGGCACCCTTTCATTGTTAAGCGAAACATGCAGTGTGGGTGACTACAATCTACACATTTAGTCATCGTATAGAGCTTAGTCAACAGTATCGAATTCCAACTGCTTAGGGATATTTTACGTGCACTCCAATGTGTACACGGGACCGTGGTTTTCGTCCCATCCGAACTAGACAGCCGTTCTGCCTCACTGACAAGGGGGAACCACGCCGGGAAATCGAGATGAACTTTCTCCGTGCAGAACTTTCAATTCAAGCCAAACTTTTATTGCATACGATTACGCTGGTCAGTTGGAGCTTATTTTCAAAAGTTTTGTAATAATCGGTTGGTAATTAAAGTACCATGCACATTAAACTGTTAAAACAGAAAATTTCGCCCGGTTCAAATGTTTCTTGCTATAAGTCAGCAATTTTCCGAATTCAGGGAGGCTGAATGGCTGAATGGTTAGCATGTGCGCGCTGTATCGTAACGTCTGTCATTGAGTCAACGGGCGTCGTTTCGATCGCCAGGTTGCACGTGACATGGAATATGATGTCCAACCCCGTTTATTGCGAACGATTAAGCTGTTCAGGGGGAGCTTATTTTTAAAAGTTTTGTAATATTCGGTTGATAACGAAAGGTACCGTGCAAATTAAACTGTTAAAATAGAAAATTTGGCCCGGTTGAAATGTTTCTCGCTGTAGGTCAGCTAGAATGTTCAAACTTGATCGAGTTCACAGCAGAAATAACAGTGAAACGATCAACGAACTCATAGCAGAAATAACAGTGCAAAACTTAACGAATTCATAGCAGAAATGAAATGGGGTTTTACGTCCTACTCTTCTGCACCTGACCTGGGCTAATGGAAGACGGCCATACGCCACACAGTGTGCTATGAGGGAATTTTTGCCCGGGCAAGGGATCTTTTACGTGCACTCCAATGTGTACACGGGACCTCGGTTTTTCGTCCCATCCGAACGACTAGGCAGCTGTCCTTATCAGGCCCTCCTTCTGCATCACTGACAAGAGGAAACCACGCCGGAAAATCGAGATGAGCTTTCTCGGCCAATGCAAGGATCGAACACCCGACCTCCATTCTAACGAGCCAGCGCCTTGCCCACTTAGCCACCGTGATTCCCATAAATAGCAATGAAACGATCAACGAATTTATAGCAGTAATAACACTTCAACAATTAACGAATTCGTAGCAGAAATAACGATGAAATAATTAACGAATTCGTAGCAGAAATAACAATGAAACGTTCAACGAAATCATAGCCGAAATAAGAGTGGAACAATGAACGAATTAATAGTAGACGAGTTCATAGTAGAAAAAACAGCGAAACAATGAACGAATCATAGCAGAAACCAGAAGGCTATCAATACACTGTGAAATTTGAAACCTAAATGGCCCGGCTAGGAACAATGTCTACATGCCCGTAAAAGACTACTTAACAGTTGGAATTCGAAAGAAAAGACCGTAACGACGCTGTCCGATCAAACTTTAGTTAATTCAGTCGGCGCAAAAAGATAGGTCGTTAAAACCATTTCTGTTCAGTTCATTCCATTTCCTTAAATCTATGAAAGTTGTGTGAATTGGGAATCGCGTATTACTCAACAGTTTCAGGGGAGATAAGCCGTCTTTGAGATTGGAAATCAATTTTTGATATCGACTGTGTATGATTGCTACTAGATCGATTGTGATTCAGGTTCTAATCAGTTTGGATTGAAGAATCGGGGTGGTATATGTGTGTGTGATGGGGTGGGGGTGGTGTCACAAGACGCTATATCCCATTCGCAACCACACACCTAACAAATGCAGGGTATAGGTTGCGATCAGTTCTTTCAAGATTTTCATATATTTAAGCCACTTTATTACACGCCTCATCTGAAAATGTCTGTGTAAATGTAGATAAATGTTGACCAAATAACATCTTTCACCATTTTGACTTTCAGTTACAGAACTAGCATAGGGGAGTTTTAAGGTTTATCATGGCGGAGGCTGTACTATTTTGAGGGCCCTCTGTCGCGAGGGGAGGTTCTTGATTGATGATTGTCACCCCAATGCAATGGCTGCATTCTCATTCAGTAGTGGATTCGACAGTAACAGTGTATAGAAAACGATTGAGTTGGACTCGGAGGCCCTTTCCCTTGGCATTAGGGACCCTTTTGTCATTCGTCGGACCCTTTTGTCTGTCTTTAGAGCCCTCCCTAACTAGGGCACATTTTCATTTTTCGCATCGGTTTTAGCATTTTTCTCCCGTTTTATTTTTTCAACTGCTTTGATTTTTTTCGCGGGGAGGCTGGCGCCTCCAGCGCCTCAGCTATAAAACGCTTTTGAACTAACAGTACTATTGACATAATACCGTTTTTTCCAGTAATGGTAACTCACTCGTTTCTTCAAGAATCATTCGGCATTCCAGGTATGCTACATTCTATTCGCTGTCTTCCATAGGAGCGGTAAGATGAGACCTGTTTGTGGGAAAATCCCTAAACAATATGCGAGGGTGGAATAATCGTACATTACTTTAAGGTTTGCGTGAAGTAATTGTCGAAATTACAGTTATATGCACTGAATAACCATGACACGGAGAGAGAGAGAGAGAGAGAGAGAGAGAGAGAGAGAAATGGGGTTTAACGTCCCACTCGACGCAAACTAGGTCATTTTGGGACTAACATATGGTTTAATTTTATTTCAATAATCTGCTTGCGCATATTAACAGTGGGAGGAAACCGCAGGTCCCGGGATAAACCCATGAGATTGGACAGGCGAGATTGTAGGTTAGGGTTAGGGTAAGCGCTAAGGTTAGGTCTTGGGTTAGGATTAGGATTAGCGATATCCCTATTTACATCTCGTGACCTTTGACCAAACGTAATGAAGACAGGATGTGACGTATATATGCACATTGAGGTTATCAAGCTATAGACCGGACTAGTAGTAAGCTATAAACGGATAAATAACAAGAGTTTATATGTATATTATTTTATTTATATATATCTTAACTCCCTGATTTACGTATATACATTATGCATGAACAATAGAAACTATATACTAGTATTTATAAGTATTAAAGCTATGGTAATATTATGCTATCAAATAGCCGTATTGTCTTAATATTTGTTGTAACCGCAACCTTGATAGTTATTGTAAGAAGGATAACGGTTGTAGTTGTTGTATCCGTTACCGTATCCGTTGTTATTGTAGTTGTTATATCCCTTCCCATATTCGTTGTTATTGTGGCCATTGTTGTAACCGTTGTTGTAATTGTAGGGGCCGTTGTAACTATTGTATCCTTTATTATTGTATTGGTTGTACTTGTATAGTCCGTTGTTGTATCGTTACCAACGATACCATGACCAATTCCGTGTCCAACAATACCGTGTCCGATACCGTTACCAACGATGTCATGCCCAATGCCGTTACCAATCTTTCCATGTCCAATAAGTCCGTGTCCGATTCCGTTTCCAATGATACCATGTCCGATACCGTTACCAACGATACCATGACCAATTCCGTTTCCAACAATACCGTGTCCGATACCGTTACCAACGATGCCATGCCCAATGCCGTTACCAATCTCTCCATGTCCAATAAGTCCGTGTCCGATTCCGTTTCCAATGATACCATGTCCGATACCGTTACCAACGATACCATGACCAATTCCGTTTCTAACAATACCGTGTCCAATACCGTTACCGATACCGTTACCAACAATACCATGACCAATTCCGTTACCAATAACACCGACTTTGCCAACAGCTACTATTCCGTGTCTGAGTCGGTTTCCTTGGATACCATGTCCAATACCATGGTTGAGTCCGTTGCCAATAGCTCCTACACCAACAAGACCATGTCCAACACCGGCATGTCCTCTTCCATATCGAAAGCGAAAGCGACGAAAGCCTGAAAAAGAAAAAAAAAACAACCGTAGATTTGATTCCATACTAAAAAAAAATCGCGAGGGTTTATTTATAACCAAAAACTTGACAATCAAGAAATTTTACTGTGCCGCCATTATTTAGTACATGATCGAGTTTTGGCGTTACCAGGCAAAATCACAAGTAATGTTCAACTCTGGGTAATAATTTACACTTTTTATAATTTACCGTTCTGGCCCTATGAATATAAAACTGCCTTTAATACAATGTCAAGGGCGATAAGCAATAATACAACAGTGACGATGCAATACCATGTTCAACCCTCGGTAATTTCTACCAGTTTTAAATTTAAAGATGGACCTATGGGTATGCATGCCAAGTGCGATAAGCAATCATATAAAAATTTAGTATGTAATGAAACTTATTAGTGCTATACCAAATTAGATATCAGGTTTCTTGTCTAGAAAGTTCAAGTATATCCCATCTGGGTCACGATCCTTGTCACTACATACCGCTAATTAGAAGTATTGAAGATTATTTAGTCAACAAGTTAAATTTACTCTCTGTAGATTGTTACAATGTTTTACTGTATTAGGCCAGTCTGTACAGAACAGAGGGCGAAAAAGCAAGTCCCATTTAGGATTTCAGGGACCGGGTATGCTTATCTTAAAACTTCAAAGATTTGAAATCTTATACGGAGTAGGGCAAAAGTCCTACTTTATACACCGACTGGACCATTGAAGACAAACAGGTAGATTTTGCCCGGACATCTGTATCACGATATACTCTATCAAGGAATCTTTTACGTGCACGCCAATGTGCACACTGAACATTGCTTTTCGTCCCATCCTGACAATTAGACACTATTCCCTGTCAGACCGGGCAGACCTACTGTCCTGTACAGCTAACAAGGGCAGTCAAGCCTGTACAATTGACTTTCTGGTCAAACCCCGGGAGAGAGCCCAAGACCTACTGGTTAGTTAATCAGTGTCTCTTATCACTGAGCCACCATGATCCCCATACATTAAAAACGCAGAGTTCGTAGATGAGCATATTATGCTTAGGGTAAGCAGAGATAAGCAATTAGATTGGTTGATGATTTTGGACACTTTCACTTCAGTCAGAGTGATGAAACTTGGTGTATAGTTTCATTACATCAATATCTTGAATACGTTCGACAATGAGCATTGTCTGCCCTGGATAAGCAGAGCGATGAGCAATTTGATTGGTCGAGAATTTGAAACAAAATAACTCTCCTTCTAATTGGGGCAGAATGTTCAATCTTGGTGAAGGCGTTCATTAGGTCAGTGCCATAAAGGAGTGCGAAGATGAGCATTGTCTGCTTACAGTAAGCAGAGATAAGCAATCTGATTGGTTGATTCTTTGGGGCACGATAACTTTGGTTATAATGAAGTGAGAGTGACAAAATTCCAAATATAGATTCATTATGTCATTACCTTGACTAAGTTTGATGTTGAGAATTTCTGCGTAGATTTAGGAGCAATAAGCAATTTGACAGATCACATTGGAACATAACACCTCTGTTTCTAATTAAGGTAGAATTTGAACCGGTTGAATTGTTTCTCGTTATAACTCGGTGAGTTTTTGGCGGATTTCATTAATTCTTTTTCCTTTTTAAGATTCTTTATATAACTCTTGAGATGCGACAGAAACTGACCGTGAATATGAAAGCTTTAATATCTGCTTAGCAGATCTAGTTATTATTTTTTTTTTTTGTGTGTTTTCTGCAAATCGGATTTCTCAGAATCTATCCATAGGATCTTTCTGAAATTTTGACCTACCCCCCCAAAAATGGGGTGCGAACCTTGATTAAATATATTTTCGAAACGTTTTACGAATCCGAAATCACCGAATTTTACGAACGAAAAAAATGAAAATGCATAGTCGTAACTTTGTTATTTTTTGACCGATTTTACTAATTCTTTTTTCTTTGAATACCTTTGAAAAAATCATTTTCATCTACAGTTTCACATTTTCGAATTTCGAAAATTCGTCGCTGTGATTTCGAACCGGAAGTTTAGACCAATTTGACAACTTCTTTAATAGTTGTACGATTTTCATGAAATTTAGTATCTAAGTAGATCTTTCCGATGTGACTTCAAAAATATAATTAGAAATTTTCTAAATTATCTCCCCTTGACGAAATTAAGGATCAAAATTTTCAAAAAAATCATCGAAATATAGGTCAGAATGACCTGATTTTTTTTTTGGATACTAGATAAGTAATTACTGATTTGTACACAAAATATGGAGTTTGTCGATCGAACCGGAAGTGCCGCCATATTTAAAAGTGAAAAATCAATAAGGCTTTTTTGCTATTTTACTTACAGACTCGGGAGTTATATTTTCTGAATCCTTGTAGGAAGGCCTAAAAAATGTCGCGAATAGAATTTTGATTTCGGTCACGTGATGGTCACCATTTTGAATTGAAAATGAAAAATAGAAGCAATTTGAAGGATCGGGACTTTGGAACACAATTACTCTCCTTCTAATTAAGCTAGAATGTTAAAACTTGGTGTAGACGTTCACTAGGTCAATGTCATGATTGAGTTTAAAGATGAGCATTTTCTGCTAAGGGTAAGCAGAGATAAATATGCTGATTTGTTGATTCTTTAGGACACGATAACTTCGGTTATAATGAAGAGAGGGTGGTGAAACTCCTGCCAATCGAGAGTCTAATAGCTAGCCCGTTGTGTGAAATCATTGTATCATTGTTTTTAAATGTCAGGGATAGCAGAAAAAAAGAGATCGAAAATCAAAAAAGTCGTATTTTTACGATTTTGAGCATTTTTAAAGGTCCTTTTCTCTTCAATCAACATAATATTTTTGGGGAACTTCTTCTACAAAGAGTCTTATCGATAGTCTTTTATATGAAACCATCGATGAACAGTCCAAAATATCAGGAGTAGAAGAATAAAAGGATCGAAAATTGAAAACTGCACCCTTTCTTAAGCGAAACATGCAGCGTGGGTGACTACAATTTGCACATTTAGTCATCGTATACAGCTTATTCAACAGTATCGAATTCCAACTGCTTAGGGATATTTTACGTGCACTTCAATGTGTACACGGGACCTTGGTTTTTCGTCCCATCCGAACGACTAGACAGCTGTCCTTGTCAGGCCCTCCGTTCTGCCTCACTGACAAGAGGGAACCACGCCGGAAAATCGAGATGATCTTTCTCGGTGCAGAACTTTCAGTTCACGCCAAACGTTTATTGCATACGATTAAGCTGGTCAGTTGGAGCTTATTTTCAAAAGTTTTGTGATAATCGGTTGGTAATTAAAGTACCGTGCAAATTAAACTGCTAAAACATAAAATTTCGCCCGGTTGAAATGTTGTTTGCTATAAGTCAGCAATTTCCCGATTTTAGGGGGGCTGAATGACTGAATGGTTAGCATACGCGCGCTTTGTCGTAACGTCTGTCATTGAGTTAACCGGCGTCGTTTCGATTTCCATGTTGTGCGTGGGTTTTCCCCGTGTCCTTCGGTTACCTCCCACGACTAAAGACCCGTACGCGCAAGGGAAGTTTTTCAATAAAATTAAAAGACATATGTTAGTCTCGAAATGACCTCGTTTTTGTCGAATGGACGTGACATGGAGTATGGTGTCCAACCTCGTGGGTTTTCTCCGTGTCCTTCGGTTTCCTCCCACTCCTGAATACCAGTACGCGTAAGGGAAGTTTATAAATAAAATTAAAAAACATATATTAGTCCCGAAATGACTTAGTTTGTGTCGAATGGACGTTAAGCCGCATTTCTCTCCTTCTGTTTTATTTTTAAAGTTTTGTAATAATCGGTTGGTAATGCATGGTACTGATACTGTAAAAGTGATAAAACAGAAAATTTCGCCCGGTTGTAATGTTTCTCACTTTAAAGTCAGCAATTTGCCGATTTTAAGGGGCAAACGTTTATTGCGAACGATTAAGCTAGTCAGGGGGAGCTTATTTTTAAAAGTTTTGTAATATTCGGTGCAAATTAAACTGTTAAAATAGAAAATTTCGCCCGGTTGAAATGTTTCTCGCTGTAGGTCCGCAATTTGCCAAATTTAGGGAGGTTACGTGGCTGAATGGTTAGCACCTGCGCTCTGTATCGTAACGTCTGTCATTGAGTCAACTGGCGTTTTTTCGATTGAAATGCCCGGTTGAAATGTTTCTTGCTATAAGTCAGCAATTTTCCGATTTTAGGGAGGCTGAATGGCTGAATGGTTAGCATGTGCGCGCTGTATCGTCAGCAATTTCCCGAATACCAGTACGCGTAAGGGAAGTTTTAAAATAAAATTAAAAAATATATGTGAGCCCCGAAATGTCCTAGTTTGTGTGGAGTGGACGTTAACCCACATGTCTCTTTTTCTCTTTTATTTTTAAAGTTTTGTTATAATCGGTTGGTAATCAGAGGTACTGTAAAAGTCATAAAACAGGAAATTTCGCCCTGTTGTCAAGTTTCTCAATTTAAAGTCAGCAATTTGCCTATTTTAGGGGGAAACGTTTATTGTGAACGATTATGCTGGTCTGGGGAAGCTTACTTTTAAAAGTTGTGTAATATTCGGTTGATAATTTCGCCCGGTTGAAATGTTTGTCGCTGTAGGTCAGCAATTTGCCAAATTTAGGGAGGTTACGTGGCTGAATGGTTAGCACCTATGCTCTGTATCGTAACGTCTGTCATTGAGTCAACTGGCGTTGTTTCGATTGAAATGCCCGGTTGAAATGTTTCTTGCTATAAGTCAGCAATTTTCCGATTTTAGGGAGGCTGAATGGCTGAATGGTTAGCATGTGCGCGCTGTATCGTAACGTCTGTCATTGAGTCAACCGGCGTCGTTTCGATTTCCAGGTTGCGCGTGGGTTTTCCCCGTGTCCTTCGGTTACCTCCCACGGCTAAAGTCAGCAATTTTCCGACGTTTATTGCGAACGATTAAGCTGGTCAGGGGGAGCTTATTTTTAAAATTTTGTAATATTCGAAAATTCGTCGCTGTGATTTCGAACCGGAAGTTGAGACCAACTTGACAACTTCTTTAACAGTTGTACGATTTTAATGAAATTTAGTATGTAACTAGACATTACTGATGCGACTTGAAAAATGACTTTTAAAATTTCCTAAATCATCCCCCGTTGGTGAAATTAAGAATCAAATTTTTCAAAAAAATCGTCGAAATAAAGGTCAGAATGACCTAATTTTTTTTTTGATACTAGACAAGTAATTACTGATTCGTACACAAAACATGGAGTTTGTCGATTGAACCGGAAGTGACACCATCTTAAAACGTGAAAAAACAATAGAACTTTTGCGATATTGCACTTACAGACATGAGAGTTACGTTTTCTGAACCCTCGAAGGAAAACCTAAAAAACGTTCAGAGCAGAAACACAATAGGGCATAGTATGTTCAATGCGTCTCCTATGTCTAAAATTTAATACATTTCAATTTCAGGATAGACGGGATACGGGTGGAATTTTTGGTATTTGAATATTTCAAAAATTCGAATTTCGTTTTTGATGTTTTTCGTGCCGACAAAGTTGTTTACGAGTGAAAAATTACATTAATTTCGATAGATTTTGACAGTGAATATGAAAGCTTTCATATCTGCATGGGACAGTAGCAGATCTAGTTAAGCTTTCATATTACATATGAAAGCTTATTGTTTCTGTTAAAGTTATTATTATTAAGCTTTCATATGTATTACATATGAAAGCTTATTGTTTCTGTTAAAGTTATTATTATTATTATTTTTTTTTTTGTGTGTTTTCTGCAAATCGGATTTCTCAGAATCTATCCATAGGATCTTTCTGAAATTTTGACCTACCCCCCCAAAAATGGGGTGCGAACCTTGATTAAATGTATTTTCAAAACGTTTTACGAATCCGAAATCACCGAATTTTACGAACGAAAAAACTGACAATGCATAGTCGTATCTTTGTTATTTTTTGACCGATTTTACTAATTCTTTTTTCTTTGAATACCTTGAAAAAAATCGTTTTCATCTGCAGTTTCACATTTTCGTATTTCGAAAATTCGTCGCTGTGATTTCGAACCGGAAGTTTATACCAATTTGACAACTTCTTTAATAGTTGTACGATTTTCATGAAATTTAGTATACAAGTAGATCTTACCGATGTGACTTCAAAAATATAATTAGAAATTCTCTAAATTATCTCCCCTTGGTGAAATTAAGGATCAAAGTTTTCAAAAAAATCGTCGAAATATACGTCAGAATGACCTAAAAAAATTTTTCGATACTCGACAAGTAATTACTGATTCCTACACAAAATATGGAGTTTGTCGATCGAACCGGAAGTGCCACCATCTTGAAACATGAAAAATCCCTAAGGCTTTTTTGCTATTTTACTTACAGACACGGGAGTTATATTTTCTGAATCCTTGAAGGATGGCCCAAAAATCATAGGGAGCAGAATTTTGATTTCGGTCACGTGATGGTCACCATTTTGAATTGAAAATGAAAAGTAGTAGCAATTTGAAGGGCCGAGACTTTGAAACACAATAACTCTCCTTCTAATTGAGCTAGAATGTTCAAACTTGGTGTAGACGTTCACTAGGACAATGTCATGATTGAGTCCAAAGATGAGCATTTTCTGCCAAGGGTAAGCAGAGATGGGCATGCTGATTTGTTGATTCTTTAGGGCACGATAACTTCGGTTATAATGAAGGGAGGGCTGTGAAACTTTTGTCAATAGAGAGTCCAATAGCTAGCCTGTTGTGTGAAATCATTGTATCATTTATTTTAAATATCAGGGATAGGCGAAAAAAAGAGATTGAAAATCCAAAAAGTCGTATTTTTACAATTTGGAGCATGTTTAGAGGTCTTTCTCGTAAAGTCAACTTAATATTTTTTGGGAACTTCTTCTACAAAGAGTCTTATTGGTAGTCTTTCATATAAAACCATCGATCAACAATCCAACATATCAGGAGTAGAAGAACAAAAGGATCGAACATTGAAAACGGCATCCTTTCATTGTTAAGCGACACATGCAGTGTGGGTGACTACAATCTACACATTTAGTCATCGTATACAGCTTATTCAACAGTATCGAATTCCAACTGCTTAGGGATATTTTTTAGAATCTAACCATAGGATCTTTCTAAAACTTTGACCTACCCCCCCAAAAATGGGGTGCGAACCTTGATTAAATATATTTTCAAAACGTTTTTCGAATCCAAAATCACCGAATTTTACGAACGAATGCTTTTGACCTACAATGCTGTAACTTTGTGACTATTTGACCTATTTAATTAATTCTTTTTTCTATGAGTACTTTGAGACATTTACTTCAAATCTGCAATTTCGGATTTTCGAATTTCGAAAATTCGTCGCTGTGATTTCGAACCGGAAGTTTAGACCAACTCGACAACTTCTTTAGTAGTTTTACGATTTTCATGAAATTTAATATGTAAGTAAACCTTAATGATGCGACTTGAAAAAATACTTTGGAAATTTTCTAAATTATCTCCCCTTGGAGAAATTGAGGATCGAAATTTTCAAAAAAATCGACGAAATATAGGTCAAATCATCTTGAATTTTTTTTTTAGGTACTAGCTACGAGACCACTGATTAGTACACAAAAAATGGAGTTTGTAGCTCAATCCGGAAGTGCCACCATCTTGAAATGTAAAAACCTCAAACGCCATTTTGCTATTTTACATACAGACACGGGGGTTATATTTTCTGAATCCTTGAAGGGATGGCTATAAAATGTTGGCAGTAGAATTTTGATTTAAGTCAATGGATAGTCACCATATTGAATTGAATATCAGAAATAGTGAAAAATGGACATTAACGGGCATGTAAATTATCAGAACAGACCGTAGTTTGTTGAATTCGTTTCTTATCTTTGAAATTAATACATTTGGGGATAGCCTAGCTCATTGTCGAATTTTTGGTATTTGCAAATTTCAAAATTTCAAATTTCGCCTTTGATGTTTTCCGTGCCGACAAAGTTGTTTTCGCGTGAATAACTCCGATTAACAGCTTGAAAATAATCAAATGGATCGCAGTTTCGCGATTTTGTCTCAAATCTGGGAAATCAATACATTTCTGGTTAGCCTCCTTTCAAAAATGGGTGGTGGCCTTGGAATCAATATATTTTCAAAACGTTTTGCGAATCCAAAATCACCGAAAACAACTGATGAAAAAATTGACCTTGACAGCTGTGTTACTTCGTGATTTTGTGATCTATTTTACTTTTCTGGTTAGCCTCCTTTCAAAAATGGGTGGTGGCCTTGGAATCAATATATTTTCAAAACGTTTTGCGAATCCAAAATCACCGTAAATAACTGATGAAAAAATTGAGCTTTGATGGAAACTATATAGAAAAATAAAAGGAAACATCAACAATATATAGGTCTTGCACACATAGGCTTAGAACTTTGCAGCCAGTCCTCATATTAATTGAAATTGAATAGGTTTGATTTGATATAATTATTTGTTTTCTATTTTAAAACTATCTAAAAAAAATATTTTTAATCATTTATGTTATTGATTTAGATTAATACTGTTTATATTGTGTACATTTTAACACCTTCATCGATTAATAATGGTTTGCATAGTCATCGTATAGAGCTTATTCAACAGTATCGAATTCCAACTGCTTAGGGATATTTTACGTGCACTCCAATGTGTACACCGGACCTTGGTTTTTCGTCCCATCTATATGTTAGTTTGTGTCGAATGGAGGTTAAGCCGCATTTATCTCTTTCTCTTTTATTTTTAAAGTTTTGTAATAATCGGTTGTACTGTACTGTAAAAGTGATAAAACAGAAAATTTCGCCCGGTAGTAATGTTTCTCACATTAAAGTCACCAATTTGCTCATTTTAGGGGGCAAACGTTTATTGCGAACAATTAAGCTGGTCAGGGGGGGGGGGCTTATTTTAAAAAGTTTTGTAATATTCGGTTGATAATTAAAGGTACCGTGCAAATTAAACTGTTAAAATAGAAAATTCCGCCCGGTTGAAATGTTTCTCCTTGTAGGTCAGCAATTTGCCAAATTTAGGGAGGTTGCGTGGCTAAATGGTTAGCACCTGCGCACTGTATCGTAACGTCTGTCATTGAGTCAACTGGCGTTGTTTCGATTGAAATGCCCGGTTGAAATGTTTCTTGCTATAAGTCAGCAATTTATCGATTTTAGGGAGCCTGAATGGCTGTGTGGTTAGCATGTGCGCGCTGTATCGTAACGTCTGTCATTGAGTCAACCGGCATCGTTTCGATTTCCAGGTTGCACGTGACATGGAGTATGGTGTCCAACCTCGTGGGTTTTCTCCGTGTCCTTCGGTTTCCTCCCACGGCTGATTTCAGATTATTGTTATGACTGGGTGCAATGTTTCATACTATATTTAGATTTGTAACTTCGCGAGTTTTTGACCAATTTTGATAATTTTTTCTTCTTATCCTTTTATTTAGGATACTTGATACAATCAATGACACGTGACCATGAATATGAAAGCTTTCATATCTGCATGGGACAGTAGCAGATCTAGTTATTTTTTTTTTGTGTGTGTTTTCTGCAAATCGGATTTCTCAGAATCTATCCATAGGATCTTTCTGAAATTTTGACCTACCCCCCCAAAAATGGGGTGCGAACCTTGATTAAATATATTTTCGAAACGTTTTACGAATCCGAAATCACCGAATTTTACGAACGAAAAAAATGACAATGCATAGTCGTAACTTTGTTATTTTTTGACCGATTTTACTAATTCTTTTTTCTTTGAATACCTTTAAAAAAATCATTTTCATCTGCAGTTTCACATTTTCGAATTTCGAAAATTCGTCGCTGTGATTTCGAACCGGAAGTTTAGACCAATTTGACAACTTCTTTAATAGTTGTACGATTTTCATGAAATTTAGTATCTAAGTAGATCTTACTGATGTGACTTCAAAAATATAATTAGAAATTTTCTAAATTATCTCCCCTTGACGAAATTAAGGATCAAAATTTTCAAAAAAATCGTCGAAATATAGGTCAGAATGACCTGATTTTTTTTTTGGATACTAGATAAGTAATTACTGATTTGTACACAAAATATGGAGTTTGTCGATCGAACCGGAAGTGCCGCCATATTTAAAAGCGAAAAATCAATAAGGCTTTTTTGCTATTTTACTTACAGACTCGGGAGTTATATTTTCTGAATCCTTGTTGGAAGGCCTAAAAAATGTCGCGAATAGAATTTTGATTTCGGTCACGTGATGGTCACCATTTTGAATTGAAAATGAAAAATAGAAGCAATTTGAAGGGTCGGGACTTTGGAACACAATTACTCTCCTTCTAATTAAGCTAGAATGTTCAAACTTGGTGTAGACGTTCACTAGGTCAATGTTATGATTGAGTTTAAAGATGAGCATTTTCTGCTTAGGGTAAGCAGAGATAAGCATGCTAATTTGTTGATTCTTTAGGGCACGATAACTTCGGTTATAATGAAGGGAGGGCGGTGAAACTTTTGTCAATAGAGAGTCTAATAGCTAGCCTGTTGTGTGAAATCATTGTATTATTTTTTCTAAATATCAGGGATAGCCGAAAAAAAGAGATTGAAAATCCAAAAAGTCGTATTTTTACAATTTGGAGCATGTTTAGAGGTCTTTCTCGTAAAGTCAACATAATATTTTTTGGGAACTTCTTCTACAAAGAGTCTTATTGGTAGTCTTTTATATGAAACCATCGATCAACAGTCCAACATATCAGGAGTAGAAGAACAAAAGGATCGAACATTGAAAACGGCACCCTTTCATTGTTAAGCGAAACATGCAGTGTGGGTGACTACAATCTACACATTTAGTCATCGTATAGAGCTTATTTAACAGTATCGAATTCCAACTGCTTAGGGATATTTTACGTGCACTCCAATGTGGTCACGGGACCTTGGTTTTTCGTCCCATCCGAATGACTAGACAGCTGTGCTTGTCAGGCCCTCCGTTCTGCCTCACTGACAAGGGGAACCACGCCGGGAAATCGAGATGAACTTTCTCCGTGCAGAACTTTCAATTCAGGCGAAAACGTTTATTGCATACGATTAAGCTGGTCAGTTGGAGCTTATTTTCAAAAGTTTTGTAATAATCGGTTGGTAATTAAAGTACCGTGCACATTAAACTGTTAAAACAGAAAATTTCGCCCGGTTGAAATGTTTCTTGCTATAAGTCAGCAATTTTCTGAATTCAGGGAGGCTGAATGGTTAGCATGTGCGCACTGTATCGTAACGTCTGTCATTGAGTCAACGGGCGTCGTTTCGATCTCGAGGTTGCACGTGACATGGTGTATGATGTCCAACCTCGTGGGTTTTCTCCGTGTTCTTCGGTTTCCTCACAACGGCTAAAGACCAGTACGCGCAAGGGGGGGGGGGGGGGTATAAATAAAATTTAAAACCATATGTTAGTCCCGAAATGACCTAGTTTGTGTCGAATGGACGTTAGGCCGCATTTCTCTTTTTCTCTTTTATTTTTAAAGTTTTGTAATAATCGGTTGGTAATCAAAGGTACTGTTAAAGTGATAAAACAGAAAATTTCGCCCGGTTGTAATGTTTCTCACTTTAAAGTCAGCAATTTGCCGATTTTAAGGGGCAAACGTTTATTGCGAACGCTTAAGCTGGTCAGGGGGAGCTTATTTTAAAAGTTTTGTAATATTCGGTTGA
Organism: Patella depressa; assembly: GCA_948474765.1. NCBI lineage: Eukaryota > Metazoa > Mollusca > Gastropoda > Patellidae > Patella > Patella depressa. Next base: position 32,342,950 of record OX419719.1, on the reverse strand, counting down.
TAACTAAAGGTACCGTGCACATTAAACTGTTAAAACAGAAAATTTCGCCCGGTTGAAATGTTTCTTGCTATAAGTCAGGAATTTTCCGAATTCAGGGAGGCTGGATGGCTGAATGGTTAGCATGTGCTCGCTGTATAGTAACGTTTGTCATTGAGTCAACGGGCGTCGTTTCGATCTCCAGGTTGCACGTGACATGGTGTATGATGTCCAGCCTCGTGGGTTTTCTCCGTGTTCTTCGGTTTCCTCCCAACGGCTAAAGACCAGGGGAGTTTTTAAATAAAATTAAAAAACATATGTTAGTCCCGAAATGACCTAGTTTGTGTCGAATGGACGTTAGGTCGCATTTCCCTCTTTCTCTTTTTAAAGTTTTGTAATAATCGGTTGGTAATCAAAGGTACTGTTAAAGTGATAAAACAGAAAATTTGGCCCGGTTGTAATGTTTCTCACTTTAAAGTCAGCAATTTGTCGATTTTAAGGGGCAAACGTTTATTGCGAACGATTAAGCTGGTCAGGGGGAGCTTATTTTTAAAAGTTTTGTAATATTCGGTTGACAACTAAAGGTACCGTGCAAATTAAACTGTTAAAATAGAAAATTTGGCCCGGTTGAAATGTTTCTCGCTGTAGGTCAGCAATTTGGCGATTTTAGGGAGGTTGCGTGGCTGAATGGTTAGCACGTGCGCTCTGTATCATAACGTCTGTCATTGAGTCAACTGGCCTTGTTTCGATTTCTTGGTTGTACGTGACAAGGAGTATGGTCGCCTTACCAACCTCGTAGGCCGTAACGCCGCTGCCCGGGTAAAATTTCCCTCATTGCACACTTTATGGCGTATGCCCGTCTTCATTAGCCCATTGTAGGAGCAGAACAGTAGGACGTTAAACCCCATTCAATTTCATTTCATTTTCTCTATGTTGCTTATTTATTATAGTGGATAAATATTTTTCTGGTTCTAGCAATTATTTAATTTCTGCATAGAAATCTCTGGCCAGTTTTTTTTATTGCAGAGTGCCATTCTTGTATATTGCAGTCTATGACCCTTTGTTTAAAACATGCTTAAGAAGTCGTCACGATTTCCTACTTATAACCAAACATATTGGAAACCATAATTATATAACATATCTTGGAAGCCCGATTACAGCTATACAAGTTTCAGTTATTTCCCTTTAGTTTAAAGATTATTTTTTTGCCCGGGTGCAATGTTTCTCACTACATTTAAATTTGTAACTTTGTGAATTTTTGACCGATTTTGATATTATGTCTACATATGTAACGTACATATTCAAACAGTTGAGTTCAACCTGATTCAAAAAGTTTTAATTTTGTTCAAAGTTATCTCATTTAATTTTTCGATGTTTTCTTACCATTTTCATTTCATTTTTCTGAAAGTTTTGAAATCGGAAGTCATCCCGATTACAGCAACACAAGTATCAGTTATTTCCCTTTAGTTTTCAGATTACTCAATGTTTCATACTATATTTAGATTTCGCGAGTTTTTGACCAATTTTGATAGTTTGTTATTCTTATCCTTTTATCTGAGATACTTGATATAATCGATTACACGTGACGATGAATATGAAAGCTTTCATATCTGCATGGGACAGTAGCAGATCTAGTTAAGCTTTCATATTACATATGAAAGCTTATTGTTTCTGTTAAAGTTATTATTATTATTTTTTTTTTTTGTGTGTTTTCTGCAAATCGGATTTCTCAGAATCTATCCATAGGATCTTTCTGAAATTTTGACCTACCCCCCCAAAAATGGGGTGCGAACCTTGATTAAATATATTTTCGAAACGTTTTACGAATCCGAAATCACCGAATTTTACGAACGAAAAAAATGACAATGCATAGTCGTAACTTTGTTATTTTTTGACCGATTTTACTAATTCTTTTTTCTTTGAATACCTTTAAAAAAATCATTTTCATCTGCAGTTTCACATTTTCGAATTTCGAAAATTCGTCGCTGTGATTTCGAACCGGAAGTTTAGACCAATTTGACAACTTCTTTAATAGTTGTACGATTTTCATGAAATTTGGTATATATGTAGACCTTACCAATGTGACTTCAAAAATATAATTAGAAATTTTCTAAATTATCTCCCCTTGACGAAATTAAGGATCAAAATTTTCAAAAAAATCATCGAAATATAGGTCAGAATGACCTGATTTTTTTTTTGGATACTAGATAAGTAATTACTGATTTGTACACAAAATATGGAGTTTGTCGATCGAACCGGAAGTGCCGCCAAATTTAAAAGTGAAAAATCAATAAGGCTTTTTTGCTATTTTACTTACAGACTCGGGAGTTATATTTTCTGAATCCTTGTAGGAAGGCCTAAAAAATGTCGCGAATAGAATTTTGATTTCGGTCACGTGATGGTCACCATTTTGAATTGAAAATGAAAAATAGAAGCAATTTGAAGGGTCGGGACTTTGGAACACAATTACTCTCCTTCTAATTAAGCTAGAATGTTCAAACTTGGTGTAGACCTTCACTAGGTCAATGTTATGATTGAGTTTAAAGATGAGCATTTTCTGCTTAGGGTAAGCAGAGATAAGCATGCTAATTTGTTGATTCTTTAGGGCACGATAACTTCGGTTATAATGAAGGGAGGGCGGTGAAACTTTTATCAATAGAGAGTCTTATAGCTAGCCTGTTGTGTGAAATCATTGTATTATTTTTTCTAAATATCAGGGATAGCCGAAAAAAAGAGATTGAAAATCCAAAAAGTCGTATTTTTACAATTTGGAGCATGTTTAGAGGTCTTTCTCGTAAAGTCAACATAATATTTTTTGGGAACTTCTTCTACAAAGAGTCTTATTGGTAGTCTTTTATATGAAACCATCGATCAACAGTCCAACATATCAGGAGTAGAAGAACAAAAGGATCGAACATTGAAAACGGCACCCTTTCATTGTTAAGCGAAACATGCAGTGTGGGTGACTACAATCTACACATTTAGTCATCGTATAGAGCTTATTCAACAGTATCGAATTCCAACTGCCCGGTTGAAATGTTTCTCGCTGTAGGTCAGCAATTTGCCGATTTTAGGGAGGTTGCGTGGCTGAATGGTTCGCACGTGCGCTCTGTATCATAACGTCTGTCATTGAGTCAACTGGCGTTGTTTCGATTTCTTGGTTGTACGTGACAAGGAGTATGGTCGCCTGTCCAACCTCGTAGGCCGTAACCGCCGCTGCCCGGGTAAAATTTCCCTCATTGCACACTTTATGGCATATGCCCGTCTTCATTAGCCCATTTTAGGAGCAGAACAGTCGGACGTTAAACCCCATTCAATTTCATTTCATTTTCTCTATGTTGCTTATTTATTATAGTGGATAAATATTTTTCTGGTTCTAGCAATTATTTAATTTCTGCATAGAAATCTTGCTTTGGCCAGTTTTTTTATTGCAGAGTGCCATTCTTGTTTAAACAAACATGATCCTTTGTTTAAAACATGCTTAAGAAGTCGTCACGATTTCCCTCTTATAACCAAACATATTGGAAATATTAGTCTGGCATTATTAAATCCTAATTTTATTGGTCTTATTTAAAATTAAACTTTCATTTAACTATGAACAACCCTTAACGTGTCTCTTTAAAACTATTAAGTACTCTAAAACAGTAGCTCAACCTTTTGACCTAAACTCATTAATTTACCATTTTGTTGTGAGCGACTTCTTATTCTTCCTATATGACATATTGCACGTGTCTGATTTCAAAGGGGGGTTGGGTGGCTGAATGGTTAGCACGCGCGCCTGCCATTGAGTTAACTAGCGTGTTTTCGAATGCCCGGTTGTACGTGACAAGGAGTAAGGTCGCCTGTCCAACCTGCCATTTTTAATTTTTTTTCCCCGCCATTTTCATTTCATTTTCTCATCCGTCTTATTACAGTAATACAAGTTTCAGTTATTTCCCTTTAGTTTTCAGATTATTGTTATGCCTGGGTGCAATGTTTCATACTATATTTAGACTTGTAACTTCGCGAGTTTTTGACCAATTTTAATAATTTTTTCCTCTTATCCTTTTATTTAGGATACTTGATACAATCAATGACACGTGACGATGAATATGAAAGCTTTCATATCTGCATGGGACAGTAGCAGATCTAGTTAGGCTTTCAGACTTTCGTCTGAAAGACTATTGTTTTTACTAAAATTATTATTATTTATTATTATTATTTTATTTTTCGGGGGAGCCTATTTCTCAGCGCCTGTAACAGATACCGATCTGGGACCTAATTCTCTATAGGGAAACCATGTGTTGGCTACTTGATAAACTATTTTTGAAACTTCTGCGCAGACCGGAAGTGGTCGAATTTCGTGCTCTGTCAAAAAATTAAAAAACGGCCGTAGATTCATCAATTCTGTACCTATTTTCATACAAATGACATTTTCGGAAACCTTGAGTCTTTTCTCGGACGATAGCAGTTGAAAATTTCGATATTTCGAAACTTCATCGCTGACTTCTTGCGATCGAAAAATGAAAAATTTTATTTGAGAGACAATTTTTGTTGTTTTTCAAAATTTTCAAATTTGACCTACATTTTTGGATACCTGAAGGCAATCTGGTTTCAGGAATATAAGTTTCATTCCGAGTTATCGCCCTTTATTTTTCGATTTTTTTCGAATTTTCTTCACATTTTGTGAGCTTAAGTTTCGTTTTACGGCCGGATCAACGTTTCTCAAATTCCTGATACATGAAGCAATATTGTCAAACCACCGTTTAAAGCAATTTCAACAACAATCCGTAAACCGGAAGTAGTCGAAATAATATGCGATATTTTGAAAAAAACGTGAAAAATTGGTGTCTTGGGTAAAAACACGATTTCTCCGTCCGATATCAACGGATTAAACAAATTAAGGTATCATTTGGTCTAGCGGTGATTGGACCACTGAATGATACCCAATTCGTACGGATACGATGAGCTGGAAGCAAAATATGGCACGCTGAAAATCAAGTATTTTCTGATTTGGAGCGTTTTTGGACGCCTGTATTTCGAAAACTGCTCCAGCGATTTTTCTTAAACTTTATCTATCGATGGTCCTTCCGGTAGTCTTTAGCATGGATCCATCCATTAAGACTATTATATAATTGGAATAAGACAAAAAAGGGACTGAAAATCGAAAAAAGTCGAAAAATCGTGAAATTTGGGAAAATGCTCTACTATTTTTTTATTTTAAGAGATTTTCAAAAAAAAGATATATATTTAAAAAGCTGACCTAATTACGATTCTAATGATGTATAATATGTATGCAGTTATTGAAATTTAATTTTCAATATTTTGACATTTTGACATTTTTAACACTTTTGAACATAGGATTTCTCAGAAGTATTTTATTTGATCGTATAGTGTCGTATATCATTAGAGAGCCCTGTTCCCATGCAAACTCCAAAACTGGATGTGAAAACTACTCGACAATGATTCGTATACCGGAAGTAGTTCAAAAAACAAAGAAAAATGTAAAAAAGATGAAAAAAAATTGGAGCTCTTGCCAAAAGTTCGAATTCTCCGTCACATATTAGCGGACCAAAACAATTAAAGTGTCTTTGGATAGTTCCATTAATAGACGATCGTATAACATCTAAATAACACGAATTTGATTCTTAGGAAATAAATTATGGTACGCCGAAAACTAAGTATTTTCCGTTTTGGAGCATTCTGAGGCGCCTTTTTCTCGTAAACGACGCCTACGATTTTTCTTAAACATTTTTTACTCAGAGTCCTATCGGTGGCCTAGCGTGTGCATTTAATAATAAAAGCGTTGCAATATTATAGGCGGTCCAAAATTGACCTCAATCTTTGAAAAAAGTTGAAAAATCATTAAATTATTGAAAATGCTCTTTTATTTATCTTTTTTTCAAAAATTACTTAATGAATGTTTCTGATATTTCTGCTACAGGAAGTTAAGTATCTAATCAACTTGTTAAAGCAATTCCGACAATGATCGAAAAACCGGAAGTAGTCGAAAAAATATCCGATATATTGATTTTTTTTTACATTTTTACAGAAAACTTTTTTATTTATGAATATTTTTTGATGGTAGTTTACACAGAGTTAAAGTATCACCCTACTTGAGCATAAGTGAGAAAGAATTTTGTCTCAGTAATTTTCTTTAGTCGCCATTGGCTAATTTAGTTTTTCGTACCTAGATTAATTATTTATTGTTCGATTTGTATAAAACAAAGTGCATATGATTCGTAATGTCAATTGTAATATTTTTTGTTACGGTGACATTTTTCTGCACGCAACGGAAGTGGCGTAAAATTAACAAAAACTACAATTTTGAGAGTTAAGTACCACTTTTTGACAGCAAATATTTTTTTTTTCGAAAACTGATATAACAAAAAGTATGCGCCCTGTAAAGGCGCATAAAATGTTTGGCTGGGATTCTTAAATTTCAATTTCATTTTCGGGCAATTTCTAATAAAATGTAAAAAAAAGGGTAAAATTCAGTTATTACAACCCATTCAACGTCTTTATATTTTGAACTATTTATTCGTAACTTTCATAAACTCGTAGCCATAATCCAGACGAAGGGAATGTATGCGAAAAATAGTTTGTAACATGAGCAGTTGCCGAGAAATATGCAATTTTGCATGCATCACTTTTCACGTTTTTTTGCCTGTAAAATAGTAAATTATTATCCGATTTTCAATAATTTTTTTTCATTCGATGCCTAATGCCAATTTGGACTAGGTTAAGCCAATTTTACAGTTTCACTGTGACCGAAAATGACGTCATTTTGGCAAAAACTGTATTTTTAACCTAGAAAACAAATATTTTATTCAAATGAGTCTTGTTTATAATATTTTTAAAATTATGATATTTGAATCCCATCACCGAATAGCATGAACTCATACCATCATACAGATACCACAAAAAAGTTTCTAACTTGTACGGTTGCCGAGAAATAGACGATTTTCTACAAGTCACTTTTCAAGCTTTTTGGTCTATAAAAGTGTCAATTATTATTCAATTTTCATACAATTTTCACCATGTGATGCCTTATGCCATTTATGATTGCAATGATCTGATTCAACATTTCCATTATCACCGGAAGTAATGTTATATTTGCAAAAACCGTATTTTTAGACTTCAAAATAAAATTTTACTCCAAAATTAGATTTTGCGCGATCCGACTCAAGATGGCGTGTTCAATGACAAATATTACGGGACGCTGAAGATCTAGTATTTTCCTTTTTGGACTTTTATATGATATCAGAATGATACAAATTCGATGGTTAGGCAATAGATTATGAGATGCCGAAAATATAGTATTTTCCTCTTTTTTTGGAGCCTTTTCAAACTCGTTTATCTCGAAAACTACTTCTATTTCACTTCTTAAACTTCTGTTACCCCGAGTCCTATCGGTCGTTTAGGGTATAAAGGTAAATTTAAAAGCATGGCAATGATCTAAAGGACCCTGAAAGCCGATTCAGCACTGCTATGCAGGTCTAGTTATTATTATTATTATTATTATTTACCGCGAGGGCCTAGATCTCCATGATCGAAAACAGATATCGATCTGGAATTAGCTTTTCTATTGGGAAACCATGTGGTGGCTACTTGATAAAATATTTTTGAAATTTCTGCGCATACCGGAAGTGACCGAACTTTGTACTTTCTCTAAAAATTGAAAATCGGCTATAGTTTCGTCAATTCTTTATCCATTTTCAAACAAATTACATTTTTGGAATCCCTGGATCTTTTCTGAGAAAATGGCTATCTCACATTTTTCAATTTCGAACATTCGTCTATGACTTTTATAGTTCGAAAATTGAACACATGTTGTTTACGAGACAATTTTTGTTATTTTTCAAAATTTTCAAATTTGACCTACATTTTTGGATACCTGAAGTCCATCCGATTCCAGTAATATAAGTTTCATTCAGAGTTATCGCCCTTTATTTTTCGATTTTTTTCGAATTTTCTTCCCATTTTGTGAGCTCGGGTTTCGTTTTATGGCAGAATTGACGTTTCTGAAACTTCTGGAACATGAAGTTAAAGTCCAATATCAACAGGTAAAGCAATTTCGACAAGACTCCTTAAACCGGAAGTGGTCGAAATAATGTGCAAAATTTGCAAAAAAACGAAAAAAATGGGTGGTTTTGGGAAAAACGTGATTTCTTCGCCCGATATCAACGGATTAAAGGGATTAAGGTATCGTTGGGTTGCATGAAGAATGGACTATCGTATGATACCCAAATCATACAGATACTATGAAAAGGTAGCAAAATATGGCACGCTGAAAATCAAGTATTTTCTGATTTGGAGCGTTTTTGGATGCCTGTATCTCGAAAACTTAACCTACAATTTTTTTTATTTTTTTTCTATCGAGAGTCCTTTTGGAGGTATTTGGCATGAAGCCATCCAATAGGACTTTGAAATGTCTGGAATAGGATAAAAAAGGGACTGAAAATCGAAAAAAGTCGAAAAATCGTGAAATTTTGGAAAATGCTCTACTATTTTTTTTATTTTAAGAGATTTTTAAAAAAAGGTTGTATATTCAGATAGCTGACCTAATTACGATTCTAACGATGTATAATATGTATGTAATTATTAAAATTTAATTTTCGATATTTTAAATTTTTTGCATTTTTGGCACTTTTGAACATAGGATTTCTCAGGGGCATTTTATCTGATCAGATAATGTAATATATCATTACAGAGCCCTGTGGCTATTTTAGTGCCCAAACCGGCTATTAGAACTATTCCGACAATAATAACCATACCGGAAGTATTCAAAAAATGAAAAAAAAGAGTAAAAACATTGTCGCACTTGCGAAAAACTTGATTTCTCCCTTAGGTAATAGCGGACCAAAAGAACTAAAGTGTCGCTGGATAGCCCTATTAATGGACCATTATATGGTATCTAAATAATACGATTTCGATGGTAAGGAAATAAATTATTGTATGCCAAAAATCTAGTATTTTCCAATTTTTTAACATTCTGAGACGCCCTTTTCTCGAAAACGACGCCTACGATTTTTCTTAAACTTTTCTTACTCAAAGTCCTGTTAGTTGTCTATATAGGGAATCCAAAATGAAAAGCATTGAAATAATATAAGTGGTCGAAAAATGGCCTCAAACTTTGAAAAAAATTGAAAAATCGTTAAATTTTTTGAAACGCTCTTTTATTTATCTTTTTTTCTAAAACTACTCAATGGATGTTTCTGACACTTTTGGTACAGAAAGTTAAGTATCCAAAGGACTTCGTAAAGCTATCACAACAACGATCGTAAAACCGGAAGTAGTCGAAAAAATGTCCGATATTTCGAAAAAAAATAATTTTTTTACGAAAACCTTTTTTATTTATGAATATTTTTTGATGATATTTTACACAGGGTTAAAATATCATCGTACTTGAGCAGAAATGAGAAAAAAAATTGTCTCGGTAATTTGCGTTAGCCGCCATCGGCTAATTTAGTTTTTCGTACACAGAAAAATTATTTATTGTTCGATTTGTATAAAACAAAGTTCATATGCACCATGGTCCCAATTGTAATTTTTTTTGTTACGGTGAAATTTTTCTGTCGGCAACGGAAGTGACGTAATATTAACAAAAACTACAATTTTGCAATTCGGTACCACTTTTTGAAAGCAAATATTATTTTTTTTCAAAACTGATATAACTAAAAGGATGCACCCTGCAAAGGTGCACAAAAACCTTAGCTCATATTTTTTAATTTCAACTTCATTTTCGGGCAATTTCGAATAAAATGTAAAATAAAGTGTAAAATTCAGTTATTTACAATTCATTCAGCGTCTTCATATTTTGAAATATTTATTTGTAATTTTCATAAACTCGTAGCAATAATCCAGACGAAGAGAATGTATGCGAAAATTAGTTTGTAATATGAGCAGTTGCCGAGAAATATGCAATTTTGCATGCATCACTTTTCACGTTATTTTGCCTATAAAAGAGTTAATTATTATTCGATTTGCAATATTTTTTTTTCCATTTGATGCCTAATGCCAATTTGGACTAGGTCAAGCCAATTTTACATTTTCACTGTGACCGGAAATGACGTCATTTGGGCAAAAACTGTATTTTTAACCTAAAAAACAAATATTTTATTCAAATGAGTCTGCCTTATAATGTTTTTAAAATTATGATATTTGATTCCCATCAACGAATAAAATGAAGCCATACGACCATACAGATACCACAAAATGGTTTCTAACTTGTACGGTTACAGAGAAATAGGCGATCTTCTATAAGTCACTTTTCAAGGTTTTTGGTCTGTAAAACTGTCAATTATTATTCGATTTTTACAATTTATTTACCATTTCATGCCTTATGCTATTTATGACTTCTATGAACCAAGTTAAAATTTTCAATATCACCGGAAGTAATGTAATTTTTGCAAAAAACGTATTTTTAGCCTTTAAAACAAACATTTTTTTGAAGGGATTTATATTTATTATTCGTATAACTTTATAACGTCTGACTCTAATGGGCAGTAAGACTGAATCAATACCATCATATTGATATCAAGAAAAATCTTCTAGCATGTTCCCTTGCCGAATAATAACCAATTTTCCGAGGGTCACTTTTCAGTTTTTTACCTTCTTAATTTCAGTTTATGGGTTATAGGTTAATTATTTATTGTCCGATATTTATAAAAAAAAGTTTGTATTTTGTATGTTGCGAATTTTCGACTTATTTTTCATCTATAAAAATTTCTTTCGGCACCGGAAGTGACATACTTTTGCCATAATTTACAATTTTGACCGGTCTTTTAGCCAGCAAATATTACTTTTACATATGATAGAGGGTGTCACTGAAGCAAAACAACTAAAGTATAGTTTGGTAGCTCAATGGATCGGCTATGGTATAATAAACTTCCTGTATGATTCCTGAAAGCCGGTTCAGTGCTGCTTGCAGGTCTAGTTATTATTATTATTATTATTTACCGCGAGGGCCTAGATCTCCATGACCGAAAACAGATATCGATCTGGAATTAGCTTTTCTATCGGGAAACCATGTGGTGGCTACTTGATAAAATATTTTTGAAATTTCTGCGCATACCGGAAGTGACCGAACTTTGTACTTTCCCTAAAAATTCAAAATCGGCCATAGTTTCGTCAATTCTTTATCCATTTTCAAACAAATTACATTTTTGGAATTCCTGAATCTTTTCTGAGACAATGGCTATCTCACATTTTTCAATTTCGAACATTCGTCTGTGATTTTTATCGTTCGAAAATTGAAAACATGTTGTTTACGAGACAATTTTTGTTATTTTTCAAAATTTTCAAATTTGACCTACATTTTTGGATACCTGAAGTCCATCCGATTCCAGTAATATATGTTTCATTCAGAGTTATCGCCCTTTATTTTTCGATTTTTTTCGAATTTTCTTCCCATTTTGTGAGCTCGGGTTTCGTTTTATGGCAGAATTGACGTTTCTGAAACTTCTGGAACATGAAGTTATAGTCCAATACCAACTTATAAAGCAATTTCGACAAGAATCCTTAAACCGGAAGTGGTCGAAATAATGTGCAATATTTTGAAAAAAATGCAAAAAATGGATATTTTTGGGGAAAACGCTATTTCTCTGTCCGATATCAATGGATTAAACGAATGAAGGTATCGTTTGATGGCACGATTGCTGGACTAACATATGATACCCCATTCATATGGATACTATGAACAGACAGCAAAATATGGCACGCTGAAAATCAAGTATTTTCTGATTTGGAGCGTTTTTGGACGCCTGTATCTCGAAAACTTAACCTGCAATTTTTTTTAAATTTTTTCTATCGAGAGTCCCTTTGGAGGTATTTTGCATAAAGCCATCCAATAAGACTTTGAAATGTCTGGAATAGGATAAAAAAGGGACTGAAAATCGAAAAAAGTCGAAAAATCGTGAAATTTTTGAAAATGCTCTACTATTTTTTTATTTTAAGAGATTTTTAAAAAGACGTTGTATATTCAGATAGCTGACCTAATTACGATTCTAACGATGTATAATATGTATGTAATTATTAAAATTTAATTTTCGATAATTTAAATTTTTTGCATTTTTGGCACTTTTGAACATAGGATTTCTCAGGGGCATTTTATCTGATCAGATAATGTAATATATCATTACAGAGCCCTGTGGCTATTTTAGTGCCCAAACCGGCCATTAAAACTATTTCGACAATAATAACCATACCGGAAGTATTCAAAAAATGAAAAAAAAGAGTAAAAACATTGTCGCACTTGCGAAAAACTTGATTTCTCTCTTAGGTAATAGCGGACCAAAAGAACTAAAGTGTCGCTGGATAGCCCTATCAATGGACCATCATATGGTATCTAAGTAATACGATTTCGATGGTAAGGAAATAAACTATTGTATGCCAAAAATGTAGTATTTTCCAATTTTTTAACATTCTGAGACGCTTTTTTCTCGAAAACAACGCCTACGATTTTTCTTAAACTTTTCTTACTCAAAGTCCTATCGGTTGTCTATATAGGGAATCCAAAATGAAAAGCATTGAAATAATATAAGTGGTCGAAAAATGGCCTCAAACTTTGAAAAAAATTGAAAAATCGTTAAATTTTTGGAAACGCTCTTTAATTTATCTTTTTTTCCAAAACTACTCAATGGATGTTTCTGACACTTCTGGTACAGAAAGTTAAGTATCCAAAGAACTTCGTAAAGCTATTACAACAACGATCGTAAAATCGGAAGTAGTCGAAAAAATGTCCGATATTTTGAAAAAAAATATTTTTTTACGAAAACCTTTTTTATTTATGAATATTTTTTGATGATCTTTCACACAGGGTTAAAATATCATCGTACTTGAGCAGAAATAAGAAAAAAAATTGTCTCGGTAATTTGCGTTAGCCGCCATCGGCTAATTTAGTTTTTCGTACCCAGAAAAATTATTTATTGTTCGATTTGTATAAAACAAAGTTCATATGCACCGTGGTCCCAATTGTAATTTTTTTTGTTACGGCGAAGTTTTTCTGTCGGCAACGGAAGTGACGTAATATTAACAAAAACTACAATTTTAACAGTTCGGTACCACATTTTGAAAGCAAATATTATTTTTTTTCAAAACTGATATAACTAAAAGGATGCACCCTGCAAAGGTGCACAAAATCCTTAGCTCATATTTTTTAATTTCAATTTCATTTTCGGGCAATTTCGAATAAAATGTAAAATAAAGTGTAAAATTCAGTTATTTACAATTCATTCAGCGTCTTCATATTTTGAAATATTTATTTGTAATTTTCATAAACTCGTAGCAATAATCCATACGAAGAGAATGTATGCGAAAATTAGTTTGTAATATGAGCAGTTGCCGAGAAATATGCAATTGTGCATGCATCACTTTTCACGTTATTTTGCCTATAAAAGAGTGAATTATTATTCGATTTGCAATATTTTTTTTCCATTTGATGCCTAATGCCAATTTGGACTAGGTCAAGCCAATTTTACATTTTCACTGTGACCGGAAATGACGTCTTTTGGACAAAAACTGTATTTCTAACCTAAAAAACAAATATTTTATTGAAATGAGTCTGCCTTATAATGTTTTAAAAATTATGATATTTGATTCCCATCAACGAATAGAATGAAGCCATACGACCATACAGATACCACAAAATGGTTTCTAACTTGTACGGTTACAGAGAAATAGGCGATCTTCTATAAGTCACTTTTCAAGGTTTTTTGGTCTATAAAAGTGTCAATTATTATTCGATTTTTATAATTTTTTTAACATTTGATGCCTTATGCCATTTATGACTTCTATGAACCAAGTTAACATTTTCAATATCACCGGAAGTAATGTAATTTTTGCTAAAAACGTATTTTTAGCCTTCAAAACAAACATTTTTTGAAGTGATTTATATTCTTTATTCGTTTAACTTTATAACGTCTGACTCTAATGGGCAGTAAGATTGAATCAATACCATCATATTGATATCAAGAAAAGGCTTCTAGCATGTTCCCTTGTCGAATAATAACCAATTTTCCCAGGGTCACTTTTAAGTTTTTTACCTTCTTAATTTCAGTTTATGGGTTATAGGTTAATTATTTATTGCCCGATATGTATAAAACAAAGTTTGTATTTTGTATGTTGCGAATTTTCGACTTATTTTTCACCTATAAAAATTTCTTTCGGCACCGGAAGTGACGTAATTTTGCCATGATATACAATTTTGACCGGTCTTTTCGCATGCAAATATTACTTATACATATGATAGAGGGTGTCACTGAAGCAGAACAACTAAAGTATAGTTCGGTAGCTCAATGGATCGGCTATGGTATAATAAACTTCCTGTATGATTCCTGAAAGCCGGTTCAGTGCTGCTTGCAGGTCTAGTTAGGGTTTCACACTGCGTAGCTTGTGTGAAACACTATTGTTTTTGTTAAAATTATTATTCTTATTATTATTATTATTATTATTATTATTCAGATTCCAATTTGAATAGATCTCAGCAACTACGTGTCGCATCGTTACGATTTCTTCGGTTTTACTGGGAAAGTGGGTGTGACTTAGAGGATAAAGCTATTTTGAACGTTCTGCGACAATGCGAAATGTCCGAAATCACCGAAGTTATCGTTTTTAAAAATATTGCAGTAATTTTAATAATAATCATTGGATTTTAACTTTCGATACATTTTGGCATAGCCTGAGACAGGGCACATAGCTACGCTACTTTCGATTTTTGATTTTCGGCAAATCTTCGAAGATATTAGGCGCCAAATTTCGAAAATTTAAAATTTTACAAAAAACTTTTTTATTTATGAATATTTTTTAGTCGTATTGTGCACAGAATTAAAGGGTCATCTGACTAGTGCAAAAATGTTAAAAAATTTTGTCTCAGTAATTTACCTTGGCCGCCATTGGCTAATTCAGTTTTTCAGTCCTAGATTAATTTTTTATTGTTCGATTTGTATAAAACAAAGTTCATATGCTTCGTTGTATCAATTGTCGTTTTTTTTATTACCGAAAGTGTTATCTGTCGGCACCGGAAGTGGCATAATTTTACCAAAAACTACAATTTTGACAGTTATTTACGATCTTCATAAACAAATATTATTTTTTTGAAAAATTATATGACTCAAAGAGTGTGCCCTTTCAAGGCGCAAAAAATGTAGGAAGCAGTTTTTTTAATTTCGATTTCATTTTCGAGCAAATTCGATTAAGAGGCTAAAAATGGTGTAAAATTGGCCTATTTACAACCTATTCAGGCTTTTCAGATTTTAAAATATTTCTTCGTAACTTTTATAAACTTGTAGCTATAATCCATACGAAGAAAATGTATGTTAAAATTCGTTTGTAATATAAGCAGTTGCCAAGAAATGGGCAGTTCTGCATAAGTCACTGTTTTCGTTATTTTGCCTGTAAAATAGTCAATTATTATTGGATTTTTATAAAAGTGACATCATTTGATTCAAAAAGCACGTAGCGTCATATCAAGTTGATTACAATTTAAAATTGACACCGGAAGTGACATCATTTGGTCAAAAAATGCATTTTACACTTTTTTAAATCAATGTTTTATTCAACCAAGAATAACTTAATATGTATTAATAATTTTAACTTTTGGTTTAAATTCACATATAAACAAAACTCATATGGTCATATAGATATCATAAAATGGTTTCTAACTTGTTCGGTTGCCGAGAAATAGACGGTTTTCTACAGGTCACTTTTGAAGGTTTCGGGGCCATAAAAGGGTCAATTATTATTCGATTTTCATAAACGTCACACCATGTTATACCTAATGCCATTTGGGATTTCATACAAGTAATTTAAGATTTTCATTATCACCGGAAGTAACGTCATTTTGGCAAAAACTGTATTTTTAGCCTCCAAAACAGATATTTTATTCAAATGAGTCTGTTTTGAAATCTTTTTCAAATTATGGTATTTGATGCCAATCAACAAATAGAATGAACCCATACGATCATACAGATACCACAAAATGGTTTCTAACTTGTACGGTTGCCGAGAAATAGCCGATTTTCTACAAGTCACTTTTCAAGTTTTTTGGTCTTTAAAAGTGGCAATTATTATTCGATTTAACGTTTTTATTTATAAATATTATTTAGTCGTGTTGTGCACAGAATTAAAGAGTCATCTGACTAGCGCAAAAATGTTTAAAAAAATTTGTCTCAGTAATTTTCCTTGGCCGCCATTAGCTAATTCAGTTTTTCAGTCCTAGATTAATTTTTTATTGTTCGATTTGTATAAAACAAAGTTCATATGCTTCGTTGTCCCAATTGTTATTTCTTTTATTACCAAAAGTGTTATCTAGCAAATTGGATTAAGGGGTGAAAAAAGGCGTAAAATTGACCTATTTACAACCCATTCAGGCTTTTCAGATTTTAAAATTTTTTTACTTAACTTTTATAAACCTGTCACTATAATCCATACGAAGAGAATGTATGTTAAAATTAGTTTCTAATATAAGCAGTTGCCGAGAAATGGGCAGTTTTGCATAAGTCACTGTTTTCGTAATGTTGCCTGTAAAATAGTCAATTATTAATGGATATTCACAAAAGTGACATCATTTGATTCAAAAAGCAAGTGTGCGTCATATCATGTTGATTACTATTTAAAATTGACACCGGAAGTGACGTCATTTAGTCAAAAACTCAATTTTTAACTTTTAAAATCGATCTTTTTTTCAACCAAGAATTATGTCACATGTAATAATAAAATTAACTTTTGGTTTAAATTCACATATTAACAAAACTCATACGGTCAAATAGATATCATAAAATTGTTTCTAACTTGTTCGGTTGTCGAGATATAGGCGATTTTCTGAAAGTCACTTTTGAAGGTTTTTGGCCCATAAAAGTGTCAATTATTATTTGATTTTCATAAAATTTTCACCCTTTGAAGCCTAATGTCATAGACGATGTTATAAAACTAATTTAACGTTTTCATTATCACCGGAAGTAGCGTCATTTTGGCAAAAACTGTATTTTAAGCCTTCAAAACCGATATTTTATTCAAATGAGTCTGATTTGTAATGTTTATACAATTATGATATTTGATTCCAATCAACAAATAGATTAAACCCATACGGTCATATAAATACCAAAAAATGGTTTCTAACTTGTACGGTTGCCGAGAAATAGACGATTTTCTACACGTCACTTTTCAAGGTTTTTGGTCTATAAAAGTGGAAATTATTATTCGATTTACATAAAATTTTCACCATATGATGCCTTATGCCATTTCTGATTTCATAAGACTAAGGGAACATTTACATTATCACCGGAAGTACTGTTATTTTGTCAGGATCAATTACATGTAACAAATGTATAAAATAAAATTGCTGGATTTGTTTGATTCTGTTTCCATTTTATTTGATGTGTGCAATGCTTATGTGGAAACCTGTATATTGGTTTCATTGGTACCGGAAAGGACTTATGTTCAAGGGTAACGTAGCACCAAAAGTGACACAAGTTCAAGTTCAAAGGTAACATGGCAAAAGTGAAACCCGTCATTCCAGCATGCAGGTCTAGTTAGGGTTTCACACTGCGTAGCTTGTGTGAAACACTATTGTTTTTGTTAAAATTATTCTTATTATTATTCTTCTTATTATTATTATTTTTTTTTTTCCAATTTGCTTATATCTCAGCAACTTCTTGTCGAATCGATACAATTTCTTCAGTTTTACTGGGAAAGTGGGTGTGACTTAGAGATTAAAGCTATTCCCGGCATTCTGCGACATTGCGAAATATCCGAAATCACCGAAAATGTCGTTTTTTGAAATATTGCCGTAATATTAACAATAATCATTGGATTTTAGCATATGATGCATTTTGACATAGCCAGAAACAGGGGACATAGCTATGTTACTTTTGATTTTTGATTTTCGACGAATCTTGGAAGATATTAGGCGCCAAATTTTGAAAATTTAAATTTTTACAAAAAACTTTTTTATTTATTAATATTTTTTTATGACATTTTAACCAAGGTTAAAGAGTCATCTGATTTGAACAAAAATGTCAACATTTTTTGTTTCCGTAATTTTCCTTGGCCGCCATTGGCTAATTCAGTTTTTCAGTCCTACATTAATTATTTATTGTTCGATTTGTATAAAACCATGTTCATATGTTCCGTGGTTCAAAATGCCATTTTTTTTGTTACCGGTAAAGTTTCCTGTAGGCACCGGAAGTGGCGTAAATTCAGCAAAAACTACAATGTTGACAGTTCGGTACCACTTTTTGAAAGCAAATACTATTTTCTACTAATCTGATCTTACTCAAAAGATGCGCCCTGTTAAGGTGCACAAAATCTCGGACTCAGTTTTTTTAATTTCGATTTTGTTTTCGGGCTATTTCGGTTAAAAGGTAAAAAAAGGGGTAAAAATAAGCTATTTACAACCCATCCAGTGTCTTCATATATTAAAATATTTCTTCGATACTTTCATAAACTTGTAGCAATAATCCATACAAAGAGAATGTATGTGAAATTTAGTTTGTAATATAAGCAGTTGCCGAGAAATGGGCAATTTTGCATGAGTCACTTTTCACGTTATTTTGGCTGTAAAAGAATCAATTATTATTCGATTTTCAATTTTCTTTCAGTATCCGTTGCCTATTTCCACAGTCGACTATTCCAAACCATTTTAACACTTTCACTGTTACAGGAAGTGACGTCATTTACGCAATAACTGAATTTTTAGTGTTAAAAATACATTTTTTATTCAAATGAGTATTATTTGTAATATTTTTAGAATTATGAAATTTGGTTCCCATCAACAAATAGAATGAACCCATACGATCATATAGATACCACAAAATGGTTTCTAACTTGTATGGTTGCAGAGAAATGGACGATTTTCCACAAGTCACTTTTTACTTTATTTTGGCTCTAAAAGAATCAGTTATTAATCGATTTTCATAAAATTTTCACCATATGATGTCTTATGCCATTTACGATTTTATAGAACTAATTTAACTGTTTTAGTATCACCGGAAGTGATGTCATTTTGTCAAAAACTGAATTTTTAGCCTGCTAAACAGATAATTTATTCAAATGCGTCTGATTTGTAATGTTTTCAAAATTATGATATTTGATTCCATTCAGCAAATAGATTGATCCCATACGTTCATACAGACACCACAAAATGGTTTCTAACTTGTGCGGTTGCAGAGAAATAGTCGATTGTCTACAAGTCACTTTTCAAGGTTTTTGGTCTATAAAAGTGGCAATTATTATTCTATTTACATAAAATTTTTACTATATGATGTCATATGTCATTTCCGATTTCATAAAACTAATTGAATATTTTCATTATCACCGGAAGTAATGTAATTTTGTCAGGATCACTTACAAGTAACAAATGAATTGATATTTGCTGGATTTGGTTGATTCTGCGTCCAATTTATTTGATGTGTGCAATGCTTATGGGGAAACCTGTGTAATGGTTTCATTGGTACCGGAAGTGACATATGTTCAAGGGTAACGTGGCACCGGAAGTGACATGTTAAAGGGTAACGTGGCACCAGTGAAACCCGTCATTCCTGCATGCAGGTCTAGTTCTTATTATTATTATTAGGGTTTCACACTGCGTAGCTTGTGTGAAACACTATTGTTTTTGTTAAAATTATTAGGGTTTCACACTGCGTAGCTTGTGTGAAACACTATTGTTTTTGTTAAAATTATTATTCTTATTATTATTATTATTATTATTATTCAGATTCCAATTTGAATAGATCTCAGCAACTACGTGTCGCATCGTTACGATTTCTTCGGTTTTACTGGGAAAGTGGGTGTGACTTAGAGGATAAAGCTATTTTGAACGTTCTGCGACAATGCGAAAAGTCCGAAATCACCGAAGTTATCGTTTTTGAAAATATTGCAGTAATTTTAACAATAATCATTGGATTTTAACTTTCGATACATTTTGGCATAGCCTGAGACAGGGCACATAGCTACGCTACTTTCGATTTTTGATTTTCGGCAAATCTTCGAAGATATTAGGCGCCAAATTTCGAAAATTTAAAATTTTACAAAAAACTTTTTTATTTATGAATATTTTTTAGTCGTATTAGGCACAGAATTAAAGAGTCATCTGACTAGTGCAAAAATGTTAAAAAATTTTGTCTCAGTAATTTACCTTGGCCGCCATTGGCTAATTCAGTTTTTCAGTCCTAGATTAATTTTTTATTGTTCGATTTGTATAAAACAAAGTTCATATGCTTCGTTGTATCAATTGTCATTTTTTTTATTACCGAAAGTGTTATCTGTCGGCACCGGAAGTGGCATAATTTTACCAAAAACTACAATTTTGACAGTTATTTTCCTTCTTCGAAAACAAATATTATTTTTTGGAAAAATTATTTGACTCAAAGAGTGTGCCCTTTCAAGGCGCAAAAAATGTAGGAAGCAGTTTTTTTAATTTCGATTTCATTTTCGAGCAAATTCGATTAAGAGGCTAAAAATGGTGTAAAATTGGCCTATTTACAACCTATTCAGGCTTTTCAGATTTTAAAATATTTCTTCGTAACTTTTATAAACTTGTAGCTATAATCCATACGAAGAAAATGTATGTTAAAATTCGTTTGTAATATAAGCAGTTACCAAGAAATGGGCAGTTCTGTACAAGTCACTGTTTTCGTTATTTTGCCTGTAAAATAGTCAATTATGATTGGATTTTTATAAAAGTGACATCATTTGATTCAAAAAGCACGTAGCGTCATATCAAGTTGATTACAATTTAAAATTGACACCAGAAGTGACATCATTTGGTCAAAAAATGCATTTTAAACTTTTTTAAATCAATGTTTTATTCAACCAAGAATAACTTAATATGTATTTATAATTTTAACTTTTGGTTTAAATTCACATATAAACAAAACTCATATGGTCATATAGATATCTTAAAATGTTTTCTAACTTGTTCGGTTGCCGAGAAATAGACGGTTTTCTACAGGTCACTTTTGAAGGTTTCGGGGCCATAAAAGTGTCAATTATTATTCGATTTTCATAAACGTCACACCATGTTATACCTAATGCCATTTGGGATTTCATACAAGTAATTTAAGATTTTCATTATCACCGGAAGTAACGTCATTTTGGCAAAAACTGTATTTTTAGCCTCCAAAACAGATATTTTATTCAAATGAGCCTGTTTTGAAATCTTTTTCAAATTATGGTATTTGATGCCAATCAACAAATAGAATGAACCCATACGATCATACAGATACCACAAAATCGTTTCTAACTTGTACGGTTGCCGAGAAATAGCCGATTTTCTACAAGTCACTTTTCAAGTTTTTTGGTCTTTAAAAGTGGCAATTATTATTCGATTTACATAAATTTTTCACTATATGATATCGTATGTCATTTCTGATTTCATAAGACTAATTGAACATTTGCATTAACACCGGGAGTAATTAAATTTTGTCAAGATCATTTGCAAGTAACAAATGTATAAAATGAATTGATATTGCTGGATTTTGTTGATTCTGCGTCCATTTTATTTGTGTGCAATGTTAAGTTGGAAACCTGTTTAGTGGTTTCGCTGGTACCGGAAGTGACATATGTTCAAGGGTAACTTGGCACCGGAAGTGACATGCTTAAGAGTAACTTGGCAACAGTGAAACCCGTCATTCCTGCATGCAGGTCTAGTTATTCTTATTATTATTATTATTATTATTATTATTATTATTCAGATTCCAATTTGAATAGATCTCAGCAACTACGTGTCACATCGTTACGATTTCTTCGGTTTTACTGGGAAAGTGGGTGTGACTTAGAGGATAAAGCTATTTTGAACGTTCTGCGACAATGCGAAATGTCCGAAATCACCGAAGTTATCGTTTTTAAAAATATTGCAGTAATTTTAACAATAATCATTGGATTTTAACTTTCGATACATTTTGGCATAGCCTGAGACAGGGCACATAGCTACGCTACTTTCGATTTTTGATTTTCGGCAAATCTTCGAAGATATTAGGCGCCAAATTTCGAAAATTTAAAATTTTACAAAAAACTTTTTTATTTATGAATATTTTTTAGTCGTATTGTGCACAGAATTAAAGGGTCATCTGACTAGTGCAAAAATGTTAAAAAATTTTGTCTCAGTAATTTACCTTGGCCGCTATTGGCTAATTCAGTTTTTCAGTCCTAGATTAATTTTTTATTGTTCGATTTGTATAAAACAAAGTTCATATGCTTCGTTGTATCAATTGTCGTTTTTTTTATTACCGAAAGTGTTATCTGTCGGCACCGGAAGTGGCATAATTTTACCAAAAACTACAATTTTGACAGTTATTTACGATCTTCATAAACAAATATTATTTTTTTGAAAAATTATATGACTCAAAGAGTGTGCCCTTTCAAGGCGCAAAAAATGTAGGAAGCAGTTTTTTTAATTTCGATTTCATTTTCGAGCAAATTCGATTAAGAGGCTAAAAATGGTGTAAAATTGGCCTATTTACAACCTATTCAGGCTTTTCAGATTTTAAAATATTTCTTCGTAACTTTTATAAACTTGTAGCTATAATCCATACGAAGAAAATGTATGTTAAAATTCGTTTGTAATATAAGCAGTTGCCAAGAAATGGGCAGTTCTGCATAAGTCACTGTTTTCGTTATTTTGCCTGTAAAATAGTCAATTATTATTGGATTTTTATAAAAGTGACATCATTTGATTCAAAAAGCACGTAGCGTCATATCAAGTTGATTACAATTTAAAATTGACACCGGAAGTGACATCATTTGGTCAAAAAATGCATTTTACACTTTTTTAAATCAATGTTTTATTCAACCAAGAATAACTTAATATGTATTAATAATTTTAACTTTTGGTTTAAATTCACATATAAACAAAACTCATATGGTCATATAGATATCATAAAATGGTTTCTAACTTGTTCGGTTGCCGAGAAATAGACGGTTTTCTACAGGTCACTTTTGAAGGTTTCGGGGCCATAAAAGGGTCAATTATTATTCGATTTTCATAAACGTCACACCATGTTATACCTAATGCCATTTGGGATTTCATACAAGTAATTTAAGATTTTCATTATCACCGGAAGTAACGTCATTTTGGCAAAAACTGTATTTTTAGCCTCCAAAACAGATATTTTATTCAAATGAGTCTGTTTTGAAATCTTTTTCAAATTATGGTATTTGATGCCAATCAACAAATAGAATGAACCCATACGATCATACAGATACCACAAAATGGTTTCTAACTTGTACGGTTGCCGAGAAATAGCCGATTTTCTACAAGTCACTTTTCAAGTTTTTTGGTCTTTAAAAGTGGCAATTATTATTCGATTTAACGTTTTTATTTATAAATATTATTTAGTCGTGTTGTGCACAGAATTAAAGAGTCATCTGACTAGCGCAAAAATGTTAAAAAAATTTGTCTCAGTAATTTTCCTTGGCCGCCATTAGCTAATTCAGTTTTTCAGTCCTAGATTAATTTTTTATTGTTCGATTTGTATAAAACAAAGTTCATATGCTTCGTTGTCCCAATTGTTATTTTTTTTATTACCAAAAGTGTTATCTAGCAAATTGGATTAAGGGGTGAAAAAAGGCGTAAAATTGACCTATTTACAACCCATTCAGGCTTTTCAGATTTTAAAATTTTTTTACTTAACTTTTATAAACCTGTCACTATAATCCATACGAAGAGAATGTATGTTAAAATTAGTTTCTAATATAAGCAGTTGCCGAGAAATGGGCAGTTTTGCATAAGTCACTGTTTTCGTAATGTTGCCTGTAAAATAGTCAATTATTAATGGATATTCACAAAAGTGACATCATTTGATTCAAAAAGCAAGTGTGCGTCATATCATGTTGATTACTATTTAAAATTGACACCGGAAGTGACGTCATTTAGTCAAAAACTCAATTTTTAACTTTTAAAATCGATCTTTTTTTCAACCAAGAATTATGTCACATGTAATAATAAAATTAACTTTTGGTTTAAATTCACATATTAACAAAACTCATACGGTCAAATAGATATCATAAAATTGTTTCTAACTTGTTCGGTTGTCGAGATATAGGCGATTTTCTGAAAGTCACTTTTGAAGGTTTTTGGCCCATAAAAGTGTCAATTATTATTTGATTTTCATAAAATTTTCACCCTTTGAAGCCTAATGTCATAGACGATGTTATAAAACTAATTTAAAGAGCACATAAAATGAGTAAACTAAATTCATTGAGCTTATAGACATTGGTTACTATATGCATTTTACGGCAGTTTAACATCGATCTGATGAAAATTAATTCAGATATCGTCACCCAAAGTCGCAAATATAGGCCTCCCGTAAAAACGACTTGGCCAATTATTGAAAACACTCTTAATCCCCTCAGACGCCAGTGACGTCACAGTGACCGAATGCATATTCGGGATGTTTATTCCTTAATTACCTGTATACACTCGGCGTGTGTATTCGTTAACGCCTGACTGATTCCTTAATCCCCCTAATTAAATAACAATTGACTACGGAATAATTTGTTTTGTACTTTATAATTTGTTTTATCAAGACAGTTGTTGTAGCCATATTCCCCATGTGTTTTTTTTTTTATCAGAATAAGCCGACCGTAAGCAAACAATAATTGGCTTCTGATTGAAACAAGATTGGTGTGAAATTGTTATAGCCGGCGCTACGGACATCTTTTAAGCCGATAGAAATAATCAATTGTCGGTTTTTAAGAAACGAAATGGTTTCAAATAATAATCATATAAACTTAGATCACCAACATTTGTATTATTATTTATTGATCATTTTATCATACACCGAGCGAAATGGAGGCAGAATATTTGGAGTTATCATGTAGCAGTAGTTCTTTTAGCTTGGGCAGTGTATCGGATACAGATACGTCGCGAGAAATGATTAATATAGCGCCATATATGTTTTGAGCCGTATTTATCTGACTGTAGTAGTTCCGTAGAGGATGGCGATGTAGAGAATACGGGATCTAACAATGACAATCATCCGATTGTTGCGAGACTAGATTCTCTGGAATGGTACGTACCGGAATATATAATATTTTACACACTTATTTTTGTGTTCTAATTTATTGACTGAATGACAGTTTTAAAATTTTACTAATTTATAATATCTATTAAATTATAGAAAATCGCACGAGAAGCTCGATTTCTCGATTGAAGGGTGTGAGTGATCAAACAACAATTTTTTGATTGGTTAGAAGTATCTAACCGCGGGAAAATTTACAGTTACTATTGTACACAATTTAATCATATGGAAGAAATAGCTATAGTACTCGTTGACTATTTTGTTATTTGATTTCAGATCGAATCACCGATGTTTTTATAATAAAGTTAATGTTAATCGTATTGTTTGTATGATCGTTGTTTTGTTTTTAATGAAGTATTCTTGTATTGTTTGTTAATTGGCGTTATGATTTTAGCAATTTGATTGTTTGATTAGTGTTTATTGTCAGTGTCAGAAAATGCCGAAGTTAAAATCAGAAAATGCCGTGGTATTTCTTAATAACACAATTTGTAGTCCTTCACTTAACAGTCATGTAACTTGCAAACGTTTTTATTCATCCGTCGATGATAGACAATGATCACGTGACAACCATAACTGAAATGGCTATAAAATAAAGTTCTGTACGACTATGACAATACGTACGTAACTAACGTACGAAAATTAAATGGTAATAGGTAGGGTGAGTCTGTCGTTCAGATTGCCTGTCAATAGTGTAATAAAAAAAAAAATCGATTTAGAACTGCTTTATTGGCATAATGCCAACCGATATGTCACGTATCATTGGAATTCTCCAATGGAGATTCTGTCGGGGAAAACATCCACTGTTTCTCTCCCCGTGTATTCGATGTTCAATCAGGGAATTATATCCAATGACGATTTAAATTTACCTAACAACTGGTCAGTGAATCCATCAATGTATTATCCAGTTGTTATTTTAATATCTACCGGTACCTGAAATTCACACGGACAGAGCGTGGAAGACGTGCAATTCTGAAACCATGCCGAGACTGTCTTCAATGACCACGTGGCTTATTTTAATGTACCTTTTATGAATAATCAACAAGCTTGTTTTGAATATTTTACCGGATTATAGAAAGAATATCCATATCCCGACTTGACTGGCATTCATCGTGGGAATGGAACCCGGGAAAAGTTTTATTCTCTGTTTGCGTATTTCGAAAACTTCAATTAAGTTAGGTCGCAGCCCATAGCAATCGTTCGCAAAATGTTCACTGCATATCACTGTTGTGACTGTAGGTTGCCAATCAGGATTTGAATTGTTTACAAACGCAATCCACCTTTTCCGTAAGATTTCATCCTTGGGAAATTTATGAAACGCCGGCACATTATTCCCCTTTTCCTTGCTGGAATTTCCACAACTCTCAATAACACAACGATAATACGGCATCTTGAAATACACTCCGAAATATTCTAGTCACAAATATATAATCTATTACAACTCAAGACGAGAAAGGTCCGCTTTTGAAAATGCTTTGACTATTATAGTATAGTGATATGTAGCTTACGTGTAAAATTACGAGTTAATGATTACGCCGGTCAAATGTTAATTGGACCGCGAAATACACACGTGTTAACTGGCGGTGTGTATACAGTGATATATCGTACAGATAGTGCTATATTGTATAGATAATGTGTATAGATTATGTGTAGTGCCTGTGACGTCACCAGCCAATCAACCGGATAAAGGTTGTAATTGAAAATTTGAAAACCGTTTTTGGCTGTCTGATGTTTAAACGTTAATATCTCAATTAATTTTAATCAGATTGGAGTGAACTTGACATAAAATGCATATAGTAACCAATGTCTATAGGCTCAATGAATCTAGTTTTCTCATTTTATGTGCTCTTTAACGTTTTCATTATCACCGGAAGTAGCGTCATTTTGGCAAAAACTGTATTTTAAGCCTTCAAAACCGATATTTTATTCAAATGAGTCTGATTTGTAATGTTTATACAATTATGATATTTGATTCCAATCAACAAATAGATTAAACCCATACGGTCATATAAATACCAAAAAATGGTTTCTAACTTGTACGGTTGCCGAGAAATAGACGATTTTCTACACGTCACTTTTCAAGGTTTTTGGTCTATAAAAGTGGAAATTATTATTCGATTTACATAAAATTTTCACCATATGATGCCTTATGCCATTTCCGATTTCATAAGACTAAGGGAACATTTACATTATCACCGGAAGTACTGTTATTTTGTCAGGATCAATTACATGTAACAAATGTATAAAATAAAATTGCTGGATTTGTTTGATTCTGTTTCCATTTTATTTGATGTGTGCAATGCTTATGTGGAAACCTGTATATTGGTTTCATTGGTACCGGAAAGGACATATGTTCAAGGGTAACGTAGCACCAAAAGTGACACAAGTTCAAGTTCAAAGGTAACATGGCAAAAGTGAAACCCGTCATTCCTGCATGCAGGTCTAGTTATTCTTATTATTATTATTCAGATTCCAATTTGAATAGATCTCAGCAACTACGTGTCGCATCGTTACGATTTCTTCGGTTTTACTGGGAAAGTGGGTGTGACTTAGAGGATAAAGCTATTTTGAACGTTCTGCGACAATGCGAAATGTCCGAAATCACCGAAGTTATCGTTTTTAAAAATATTGCAGTAATTTTAACAATAATCATTGGATTTTAACTTTCGATACATTTTGGCATAGCCTGAGACAGGGCACATAGCTACGCTACTTTCGATTTTTGATTTTCGGCAAATCTTCGAAGATATTAGGCGCCAAATTTCGAAAATTTAAAATTTTACAAAAAACTTTTTTATTTATGAATATTTTTTAGTCGTATTGTGCACAGAATTAAAGGGTCATCTGACTAGTGCAAAAATGTTAAAAAATTTTGTCTCAGTAATTTACCTTGGCCGCCATTGGCTAATTCAGTTTTTCAGTCCTAGATTAATTTTTTATTGTTCGATTTGTATAAAACAAAGTTCATATGCTTCGTTG
Source organism: Patella depressa (assembly GCA_948474765.1). Taxonomy (NCBI): domain Eukaryota; kingdom Metazoa; phylum Mollusca; class Gastropoda; family Patellidae; genus Patella; species Patella depressa. The sequence continues at coordinate 32,315,000 of OX419719.1, read as the reverse complement.
TATCAATTGTCGTTTTTTTTATTACCGAAAGTGTTATCTGTCGGCACCGGAAGTGGCATAATTTTACCAAAAACTACAATTTTGACAGTTATTTACGATCTTCATAAACAAATATTATTTTTTTGAAAAATTATATGACTCAAAGAGTGTGCCCTTTCAAGGCGCAAAAAATGTAGGAAGCAGTTTTTTTAATTTCGATTTCATTTTCGAGCAAATTCGATTAAGAGGCTAAAAATGGTGTAAAATTGGCCTATTTACAACCTATTCAGGCTTTTCAGATTTTAAAATATTTCTTCGTAACTTTTATAAACTTGTAGCTATAATCCATACGAAGAAAATGTATGTTAAAATTCGTTTGTAATATAAGCAGTTGCCAAGAAATGGGCAGTTCTGCATAAGTCACTGTTTTCGTTATTTTGCCTGTAAAATAGTCAATTATTATTGGATTTTTATAAAAGTGACATCATTTGATTCAAAAAGCACGTAGCGTCATATCAAGTTGATTACAATTTAAAATTGACACCGGAAGTGACATCATTTGGTCAAAAAATGCATTTTACACTTTTTTAAATCAATGTTTTATTCAACCAAGAATAACTTAATATGTATTGATAATTTTAACTTTTGGTTTAAATTCACATATAAACAAAACTCATATGGTCATATAAATATCATAAAATGGTTTCTAACTTGTTCGGTTGCCGAGAAATAGACGGTTTTCTACAGGTCACTTTTGAAGGTTTCGGGGCCATAAAAGGGTCAATTATTATTCGATTTTCATAAACGTCACACCATGTTATACCTAATGCCATTTGGGATTTCATACAAGTAATTTAAGATTTTCATTATCACCGGAAGTAACGTCATTTTGGCAAAAACTGTATTTTTAGCCTCCAAAACAGATATTTTATTCAAATGAGTCTGTTTTGAAATCTTTTTCAAATTATGGTATTTGATGCCAATCAACAAATAGAATGAACCCATACGATCATACAGATACCACAAAATGGTTTCTAACTTGTACGGTTGCCGAGAAATAGCCGATTTTCTACAAGTCACTTTTCAAGTTTTTTGGTCTTTAAAAGTGGCAATTATTATTCGATTTAACGTTTTTATTTATAAATATTATTTAGTCGTGTTGTGCACAGAATTAAAGAGTCATCTGACTAGCGCAAAAATGTTAAAAAAATTTGTCTCAGTAATTTTCCTTGGCCGCCATTAGCTAATTCAGTTTTTCAGTCCTAGATTAATTTTTTATTGTTCGATTTGTATAAAACAAAGTTCATATGCTTCGTTGTCCCAATTGTTATTTTTTTTATTACCAAAAGTGTTATCTAGCAAATTGGATTAAGGGGTGAAAAAAGGCGTAAAATTGACCTATTTACAACCCATTCAGGCTTTTCAGATTTTAAATTTTTTTTATTTAACTTTTATAAACCTGTCACTATAATCCATACGAAGAGAATGTATGTTAAAATTAGTTTCTAATATAAGCAGTTGCCGAGAAATGGGCAGTTTTGCATAAGTCACTGTTTTCGTAATGTTGCCTGTAAAATAGTCAATTATTAATGGATATTCACAAAAGTGACATCATTTGATTCAAAAAGCAAGTGTGCGTCATATCATGTTGATTACTATTTAAAATTGACACCGGAAGTGACGTCATTTAGTCAAAAACTCAATTTTTAACTTTTAAAATCGATCTTTTTTTCAACCAAGAATTATGTCACATGTAATAATAAAATTAACATTTGGTTTAAATTCACATATTAACAAAACTCATACGGTCAAATAGATATCATAAAATTGTTTCTAACTTGTTCGGTTGTCGAGATATAGGCGATTTTCTGAAAGTCACTTTTGAAGGTTTTTGGCCCATAAAAGTGTCAATTATTATTTGATTTTCATAAAATTTTCACCCTTTGAAGCCTAATGTCATAGACGATGTTATAAAACTAATTTAACGTTTTCATTATCACCGGAAGTAGCGTCATTTTGGCAAAAACTGTATTTTAAGCCTTCAAAACCGATATTTTATTCAAATGAGTCTGATTTGTAATGTTTATACAATTATGATATTTGATTCCAATCAACAAATAGATTAAACCCATACGGTCATATAAATACCAAAAAATGGTTTCTAACTTGTACGGTTGCCGAGAAATAGACGATTTTCTACACGTCACTTTTCAAGGTTTTTGGTCTATAAAAGTGGAAATTATTATTCGATTTACATAAAATTTTCACCATATGATGCCTTATGCCATTTCTGATTTCATAAGACTAAGGGAACATTTACATTATCACCGGAAGTACTGTTATTTTGTCAGGATCAATTACATGTAACAAATGTATAAAATAAAATTGCTGGATTTGTTTGATTCTGTTTCCATTTTATTTGATGTGTGCAATGCTTATGTGGAAACCTGTATATTGGTTTTATTGGTACCGGAAAGGACATATGTTCAAGGGTAACGTAGCACCAAAAGTGACACAAGTTCAAGTTCAAAGGTAACATGGCAAAAGTGAAACCCGTCATTCCTGCATGCAGGTCTAGTTATTAGGCTTTCAGACTTTCGTCTGAAAGCCTATTGAGATTACTAAAATTATTATTAGGCTTTCAGACTTTCGTCTGAAAGCCTATTGAGATTACTAAAATTATTAGGGTTTCACACTGCGTAGCTTGTGTGAAACACTATTGTTTTTGTTAAAATTATTATTCTTATTATTATTATTATTATTATTATTATTCAGATTCCAATTTGAGTAGATCTCAGCAACTACGTGTCGCATCGTTACGATTTCTTCGGTTTTACTGGGAAAGTGGGTGTGACTTAGAGGATAAAGCTATTTTGAACGTTCTGCGACAATGCGAAATGTCCGAAATCACCGAAGTTATCGTTTTTGAAAATATTGCAGTAATTTTAACAATAATCATTGGATTTTAACTTTCGATACATTTTGGCATAGTCTGAGACAGGGCACATAGCTACGCTACTTTCGATTTTTGATTTTCGGCAAATCTTCGAAGATATTAGGCGCCAAATTTCGAAAATTTAAAATTTTACAAAAAACTTTTTTATTTATGAATATTTTTTAGTCGTATTGTGCACAGAATTAAAGAGTCATCTGACTAGCGCAAAAATGTTAAAATTTTTTGTCTCAGTAATTTTCCTTGGCCGCCATTGGCTAATTCAGTTTTTCAGTCCTAGATTAATTTTTTATTGTTCGATTTGTATAAAACAAAGTTCATATGCTTCGTTGTCTCAATTGTCATTTTTTTTATTACCGAAAGTGTTATCTGTCGGCACCGGAAGTGGCATAATTTTACCAAAAACTACAATTTTGACAGTTTTTTACGATCTTCAAAAACAAATATTATTTTTTTGAAAAATTATATGACTCAAAGAGTGTGTCCTTTCAAGGCGCAAAAAATGGCGGAAGCAGTTTTTTTAATTTCTATTTCATTTTCTAGCAAATTGGATTAAGGGGTGAAAAAAGGCGTAAAATTGACCTATTTACAACCCATTCAGGCTTTTCAGATTTTAAAATATTTTTACATAACTTTTATAAACTTGTAGCTATAATCCATACGAAGAGAATGTATGTAAAAATTAGTTTGTAATATAAGCAGTTGCCGAGAAAAGGGCAGTTTTGCATAAGTCACTGTTTTCGCAATTTTGCCTGTAAAATAGTCAATTATTAATGGATATTCACAAAAGTGACATCATTTGATTCAGAAAGCAAGTGTGCGTTATATCATGTTGATTACTATTTAAAATTGACACCGGAAGTGACGTCATTTAGTCAAAAACTCAATTTTTAACTTTTGAAATCGATATTTTTTTCAACCAAGAATTATGTCACATATAATAATAAAATCAACTTTTGGTTTAAATTCACATATTAACAAAACTCATACGGTCAAAAAGATATCATAAGATTGTTTCTAACTTGTTCGGTTGCCGAGATATAGGCGATTTTCTAAAAGTCACTTTTGAAGGTTTTTGGCCCATAAAAGTGTTAATTATTATTCGATTTTCATAAAATTTTCACCCTTTGAAGCCTAATGTCATAGACGATGTTATAAAACTAATTTAACGTTTTCATTATCACCGGAAGTAACGTCATTTTTGCAAAAACTGTATTTTAAGCCTTCAAAACAGATATTTCATTCAAATGAGTCTGATTTGTAATGTTTATACAATTATGATATTTGATTCCAATCAACAAATAGATTAAACCCATACGGTCATATAAATACCAAAAAATGGTTTCTAACTTGTACGGTTGCCGAGAAATAGACGATTTTCTACACGTCACTTTTCAAGGTTTTTGGTCTATAAAAGTGGCAATTATTATTCGATTTACATAAAATTTTCACCATGAGATGCCTTATGCCATTTCTGATTTCATAAAACTAATGGAACATTTACATTATCACCGGAAGTACTGTAATTTTGTCAGGATCAATTACATGTAACAAATGTATAAAATGAAATGATATTGCTGGGTTTGTTTGTTTCTGTTTCCATTTTATTTGATGTGTGCAATGCTTATGTGGAAACCTGTATATTGGTTTCATTGGTACCGGAAGTGACATATGTTCAAGGGTAACGTGGCACCGAAAGTGACACAAGTTCAAGTTCAAAGGTAACATGGCACCAGTGAAACCCGTCATTCCTGCATGCAGGTCTAGTTAGGCTTTCAGACTTTCGTCTGAAAGCCTATTGAGATTACTAAAATTATTATTATTATTATTATTATTATTATTATTATTATTATTATTATTATTTACCGCGGGGGCCTAGATCTCCATGATCGAAAACAGATATCGATCTGGAATTAGATTTTCTATTGGGAAACCATGTGGTGGCTACTTGATAAAATATTTTTGAAATTTCTGCGCATACCGGAAGTGACCAAACTTTGCACGTTGTCTAAAAATTGAAAATCGGCCATAGTTTCGTCAATTCGTTATCCATTTTCAAACAAATTACATTTTTGGAATCCCTGAATCTTTTCCGAGACAATGGCTATCTCACATTTTTCAATTTCGAACATTCGTCTATGACTTTTATCGTTCGAAAATTGAAAACATGTTGTTTACGAGACCATTTTTGTCATTTTTCAAAATTTTCAAATTTGACCTACATTTTTGGATACCTGAACTCCATCCGATTCCAGTAATATAAGTTTCATTCCGAGTTATCGCCCTTTATTTTTCGATTTTTTTCGAATTTTCTTCCCATTTTGTCAGCTCGGGTTTCGTTTTATGGTAGAATTGACGTTTCTGAAACTTCTAGAACATGAAGTTATAGTCCAATACCAACGTATAAAGCAATTTCGACAAGAATCCTTAAACCGGAAGTGGTCGAAATAATGTGCAATATTTTGAAAAAAATGCAAAAAATGGATATTTTGGGGAAAAACGCGATTTCTCTGCCCGATATCTATGGATTAAAGAAATTATGGTACCATTCGACTGCACTAGGATTGTGCTATCGTATGATACCCAACTCGTACGGATACGATGAGCAGGCAGCAAAATATGGCACGCTGAAAATCAAGTATTTTCTGATTTGGAGCGTTTTTGGACGCCTGTATCTCCAAAACTTAACCGCAACTTTTTTTGTAATTTTTTCTATCGAGAGTCCTTTTGAAGGTATTTTGCATGAAGCCATCCAATAAGACTTTGAAATATCTGGAATAGGTGAAATAACGGACTGAAAATCGAAAAAAGTCGAAAAATCGTGAAATTTTGGAAAATAATCTGCTATTTTTTTATTTTCAAAGATTTCCAAAAAAAGATTGTATATTCAGATAGCTGACCTAATTACGATGTATAATATGTATGTAGTTATTGAAATTTAATTTTCGATATTTTAAATTTTTTGCATTTTTGGCACTTTTGAACCTAGGATTTCTCAGGGGCATTTTATCTGATCAGATAATGTAATATATCATTACAGAGCACTGTGGCTATTTTAGTGCCCAAACCGGTTATTAAAACTATACCGACAATAATAACCATACCGGAAGTATTCAAAAAATGAAAAAAAAGGTTAAAAACATTGTCGCACTTGCGAAAAACTTGATTTCTCCCTTAGGTAATAGCGGACCAAAAGAACTAAAGTGTCGTTGGATAGCCCTATTAATGGACCATCATATGGTATCTAAATAATACGATATCGATGGTAAGGAAATAAATTATTGTATGCCAAAAATCTAGTATTTTCCGATTTTTTAACATTCTGAGACCTCCTTTTCTCGAAAACGACGCCGCAGATTTTTCTTTAACTTTTCTAACTCAAAGTCCTATCGGTTGTCTATATAGTGAATCCAAAATGAAAAGCATTGAAATAATATAAGTGGTCCAAAAATGGCCTCAAACTTTGAAAAAAATTGAAAAATCGTTAAATTTTTGTAAACGCTCTTTAATTTATCTTTTTTTCCAAAACTACCCAATGGATGTTTCTGACACTTCTGGTACAGAAAGTTAAGTATCCAAATAACTTCGTAAAGCTGTCGCGACAATGATCGTAAAACCGGAAGTAGTCGAAAAAATGTCCGATATTTTGAAAACAAAATTTTTTTTTACGAAAACCTTTTTTATTTACGAATATTTTTTGATGGTATTTTACACAGGGTTAAAATATCATCGTACTTGAGCAGAAATGAGAAAAAAAATTGTCTCGGTAATTTGCGTTAGCCGCCATCGGCTAATTTAGTTTTTCGTACCCAGAAAAATTATTTATTGTTCGATTTGTATAAAACAAAGTTCATATGCTCCGTGGTCCCAATTGTATTTTTTTTTGTTACGGTGAAATTTTTCTGTCGGCAACGGAAGTGACGTAATATTAACAAAAACTACAATTTTGACAGTTCGGTACCACTTTTTGAAAGCAAATATTATTTTTTTTCAAAACTGATATAACTAAAAGGATGCACCCTGCAAAGGTGCACAAAATCCTTAGCTCAGATTTTGTAATTTCAATTTCATTTTCGGGCAATTTCGAATAAAATGTAAAATAAAGTGTAAAATTCAGTTATTTACAATTCATTCAGCGTCTTCATATTTTGAAACATTTATTTGTAATTTTCATAAACTCGTAGCAATAATCCAGACGAAGAGAATGTATGCGAAAATAAGTTTGTAATATGAGCAGTTGCCGAGAAATATGCAATTTTGCATGCATCACTTTTCACGTTATTTTGCCTATAAAAGAGTGAATTATTATTCGATTTGCAATATTTTTTTTCCATTTGATGCATAATGCCAATTTGGACTAGGACAAGCCACTTTTACATTTTCACTGTGACCGGAAATGACCTCATTTGGGCAAAAACTGTATTTTTAACCTAAAAAACAAATATTTTATTCAAATGAGTCTGGCTTATAATATTTTTAAAATTATGATATTTGATTCCCATCAACGAATAGAATGAAGCCATACGACCATACAGATACCACAAAATGGTTTCTAACTTGTACGGTTACAGAGAAATAGGCGATCTTCTATAAGTCACTTTTCAAGGTTTTTGGTCTATAAAAGTGTCAATTATTATTCGATTTTTATATTTTTTTTACCATTTGATGCCTTATGCCATTTATTACTTCTATGAACCAAGTTAACATTTTCAATATCACCGGAAGTAATGTTATTTTTGCAAAAAACGTATTTTTAGCCTTCAAAACAAACATTTTTTTGAAGGGATTTATATTTATTATTCGTTCAACTTTATAACGTCTGACTCTAATGGGCAGTAAGATTAAATCAATACCATCATATTGATATCAAGAAAAGGCTTCTAGCATGTTCCCTTGTCGAATAATAGCCAATTTTCCCAGGGTCTTTTTTAAGTTTTTTACCTTCTTAATTTCAGTTTATGGGTTATAGGTTAATTATTTCTTGCCCGATATGTATAAAACAAAGTTTTTATTTTGTATGTTGCGAATTTTCGACTTATTTTTCACCTATAAAAACTTCTTTCTGCACCGGAAGTGACGTAATTTTGCCATAATTTACAATTTTGACCGGTCTTTTCGCCAGCAAATATTACTTTTACATATGATAGAGGGTGGCACTGAACCAAAACAACTAAAGTATAGTTTGGTAACTCAATGGATCGGCTATGGTATAATAAACTTCCTGTATGATTCCTGAAAGCCGGTTCAGTGCTGCTTGCAGGTCTAGTTATTATTATTATTATTATTATTTACCGCGGGAGCCTAGATCACCATGATCGAAAACAGATATCGATCTGGAATTAGATTTTCTGTCGGGAAACCATGTGGTGGCTACTTGATAAAATATTTTTGAAATTTCTGCGCATACCGGAAGTGACCGAACTTTGTATTTTGTCTAAAAATTGAAAATAGGCCATAGTTTCGTCAATTCTTTATCCATTTTCAAACAAATTACCTTTTTGGAATCCCTGAATCTTTTCTTAGACAATGGCTATCTCCTATTTTTCGATTTCGAACATTCGTCTATGACTTTTAGCGTTCGAAAATTGAAAACATGTTGCTGACGAGACAATTTTTGGTATTTTTCAAAATTTTCAAATTTGACCTATATTTTTGGATACCTGAAATCCATGCAATTCCAGTAATATAAGTTTCATTCAGAGTTATCGCCCTTTATTTTTCGATTTTTTTCGAATTTTCTTCCCATTTTGTGAGCTCGGATTTCGTTTTATGGCAGAAATGACGTTTCTGAAACTTCTGGAACATGAAGTTATAGTCCAATACCAACAAATAAAGCAATTTCGACAAGAATCCTTAAACTGGAAGTGGTCGAAATAATGTGCAATATTTTGAAAAAAATGCAAAAAATGGATATTTTTGGGAAAAACGCGATTTCTCCGCCCGATATAAATGGATTAAAGACATTAGGGTACCATTGGACTGCACTGGGATTGCACTATCGTATGATACTAAATTCATACGGATACTATGAACAGGCAGCAAAATATGGCACGCTGAAAATCAAGTATTTTCTGATTTTTAGCATTTTTGGACGCCTGTATCTCGAAAACTACTCCAGCGATTTTTATGAAACTTTCTCTATCGAGAGACCTTGTGGTAGTCTGAAGTACGAAACATTCCATCACGACTTTGAAATATCTGGAATAGGTGAAATAACGGACTAAAAATCGAAAAATGTCGAAAAATCGTGAAATTTTGGAAAATGCTCTACTATTTTTTTATTTTAAGAGATTTTTGAAAAAAGATTGTATTTTCAGATAGCTGACCTAATTACGATTCTAACGATGTATAATATGTATGTAGTTATTGAAAGTTAATTTTCGATATTTTAAATTTTTTGCATTTTTCTCACTTTTGGACATAGGATTTCTCAGTGGCATTTTATCTGATCAGTAAATGTAATATATCATTACAGAGCCCTATGACTATTTTAGTACCCAAACCGGCTATTTAAACTATTCCGACAATAATAACCATACCGGAAGTATTCAAAAAATAAAAAAAAAGGTTAAAAACATTGTCGCACTTGCGAAAAACTTGATTTCTACCTAAGGTAATAGCGGACTAAAAGAACTAAAGTGTCGTTGGATAGCCTATTAATGGACCATCATACGGTATGTAAATAATACGATTTCGATGGCAAGGAAATAAATTATTGTATGCCAAATATCCAGTATTTTCCGATTTTTTAACATTCTGAGACGCCCTTTTCTCGAAAACGACGCCTACGATTTTTCTCAAACTTTTCTTACTCAAAGTCCTATCGATTGTCTATATAGTGAATCCAAAATGAAAAGCATTGAAATAATATAGGTGGTCCAAAAATAGCATCAAACTTTGAAAAAAAATCAAAAATCGTTAAATTTTTGTAAACGCTCTTTATTTTATCTTTTCTTACAAAACTACTCAATAGATGTTTCTGACACTTCTGGTACAGAAAGTTAAGTATCCAAAGAACTTCGTAAAGCTATCACGACAACAATCGTGAAACCGGAAGTAGTCGAAAAAATGTCCGATATTTTGAAAAAAAAAAATTTTTTTACGAAAACCTTTTTTATTTATGAATATTTTTTGACGATATTTTACACTGGGTTAAAATATCATCCTACTTGAGCAGAAATGAGAAAAAAAATTGTCTCGGTAATTTGCATTAGCCGCCATCGGCTAATTTAGTTTTTCGTACCCAGAAAAATTATTTATTGTTCAATTTATATAAAACAAAGTTCATAAGCTCCGTGGTCCCAATTGTAATTTTTTTTGTTACGGTGAGATTTTTCTGTCGGCAACGGAAATGACGTAATATTAATAAAAACTACAATTTTGACAGTTCGTTACCACTTTTTGAAAGCATATATTAATTTTTTTCAAAACTGATATAACTAAAATGATGCACCCTGCAAAGGTGCACAATATCCTTAGCTCAGACTTTTTAATTTCAATTTCATTTTCGGGCAATTTCAAATAAAATGTAAAATAAAGTGTAAAATTCAGTTGTTTGCAATTCATTCAGCTCTTCATATTTTGAAATATTTATTTGTAATTTTCATAAACTCGTAGCAATAATCCAGACGAAGAGAATGCATGCGAAAATTAGTTTGTAATGTGAACACTTGCCGAGAAATATGCAATTTTGCATGCATCACTTTTCACGTTATTTTGCCTATAAAAGAATGAATTATTATTCGATTTGCAATTTTTTTTCCCCATTTGATGCTTAATGCCATTTTGGACTAGGTCAAGCCAATTTTACATTTTCATTGTGACCGGAAATGACGTCATTTGGGCAAAAACTGTATTTTTAACCTAAAAAACAAATATTTTATTCAAATGAGTCTGCCTTATAATATTTTTAGAATTATGATATTTTATTCCCATCAACGAATAGAATCAAGCCATACGACCATACAGATGCCACAAAATGGTTTCTAACTTGTACGGTTACAGAGAAATAGGCGATCTTCTATAAGTCACTTTTCAAGGTTTTTGGTCTATAAAAGTGTCAATTATTATTCGATTTTTATAATATTTTTACCATTTGATGCCTTATGCCATTTATGACTTCAATGAACTAAGTTAACATTTTCAATATCACCGGAAGTAATGTAATTTTTGCAAAAAACGTATTTTTAGCCTTCAAAACAAAACATTTTTTGAAGGGATTTATATTTATTATTCAATTAACTTTATAACGTCTGACTCTAATGGGCAGTAAGATTGAATCAATACCATCATATCGATATCAAGAAAAGGCTTCTAGCATGTTCCCTTGTCGAATAATAGCCAATTTTCCCAGGGTCACTTTTAATTTTTTTACCTTCTTAATTTCAGTTGATGGGTTACAGGTTAGTTATTTATTGCCCAATACGTATAAAACAAAGTTTGTATTTTGTATGTTACGAATTTTCGACTTATTTTTCCCCTATAAAAATTTCTTTCGGCACCGGAAGTGACGTAATTTTGCGATAATTTACAATTTTGGCCCGTCTTTTCGCCAGCACATATTACTTTTATATATGATAGAAGGTTTCACTGTAGCAAAACATCTAAAGTATAGTTCGGTAGCTCAATGGATCGGCTATGGTATAATAAACTTCTTGTATGATTCCTGAAAGCCGGTTCAGTGCTGCTTGCAGGTCTAGTTAGGCTTTCAGACTTTCGTCTGAAAGCCTATTGAGATTACTAAAATTATTATTAGGCTTTCAGACTTTCGTCTGAAAGCCTATTGAGATTACTAAAATTATTATTATTATTATTATTATTATTATTTACCGCGGGAGCCTAGATCACCATGATCGAAAACAGATATCGATCTGGAATTAGATTTTCTGTCGGGAAACCATGTGGTGGCTACTTGATAAAATATTTTTGAAATTTCTGCGCATACCGGAAGTGACCGAACTTTGTATTTTGTCTAAAAATTGAAAATAGGCCATAGTTTCGTCAATTGTTTATCCATTTTCAAACAAATTACCTTTTTGGAATCCATGAATCTTTTCTTAGACAATGGCTATCTCACATTTTTCGATTTCGAACATTCGTCTATGACTTTTAGCGTTCGAAAATTGAAAACATGTTGTTTACGAGACAATTTTTGTTATTTTTCAAAATTTTCAAATTTGACCTAGATTTTTGGATACCTGACGTCCATGCGATTCCAGTAATATAAGTTTCATTCAGAGTTATCGCCCTTTATTTTTCGATTTTTTTCGAATTTTCTTCCCATTTTGTGAGCTCGGGTTTCGTTTTATGGCAGAATTGACGTTTCTGAAACTTCTGGAACATGAAGTTATAGTCCAATACCAACGAATAAAGCAATTTCGACAAGAATCCTTAAACCGGAAGTGGTCGAAATAATGTGCAATATTTTGAAAAAAATGCAAAAAATGGATATTTTTGGGAAAAACGCGATTTCTCCGCCCGATATAAATGGATTAAAGAAATTAGGGTACCATTGGACTGCACTAGGATTGCACTATCGTATGATACCAAATTTATACGGATACTATGAACAGGAAGCAAAATACGGCACGCTGAAAATCAAGTATTTTCTGATTTTTAGCATTTTTGGACGCCTGTATCTTGAAAACTACTCCAGCGATTTTTATGAAACTTTCTCTATCGAGAGACCTTGTGGTAGTCTTAAGTACAAAACAATCTATTACGACTTTGAAATATCTGGAATAGGTGAAATAACGGACTGAAAATCGAAAAAAGTCGAAAAATCGTGAAATTTTGGAAAAAGCTCTACTATTTTTTTATTTTAAGAGATTTTCGAAAAAAGGTTGTATTTTCAGATAGCTGACCTAATTACGATTCTAACGATGTATAATATGTATGTAGTTATTGAAAGTTAATTTTCGATATTTTAAATTTTTTGCATTTTTCTCACTTTTGGACATAGGATTTCTCAGTGGCATTTTATCTGATCAGTAAATGTAATATATCATTACAGAGCCCTATGACTATTTTAGTACCCAAACCGGCTATTTAAACTATTCCGACAATAATAACCATACCGGAAGTATTCAAAAATTAAAAAAAAAGGTTAAAAACATTGTCGCACTTGCGAAAAACTTGATTTCTCCCTTAGGTAATAGCGGACCAAAAGAACTAAAGTGTCGTTGGATAGCCTATTAATGGACCATCATACGGTATGTAAATAATACGATTTCGATGGCAAGGAAATAAATTATTGTATGCCAAAAATCCAGTATTTTCCGATTTTTTAACGTTCTGAGACGCCCTTTTCTCGAAAACGACGCCTACGATTTTTCTCAAACTTTTCTTACTCAAAGTCCTATCGATTGTCTATATAGTGAATCCAAAATGAAAAGCATTGAAATAATATAGGTGGTCCAAAAATTGCATCAAACTTTGAAAAAAAATAAAAAATCGTTAAATTTTTGTAAACGCTCTTTATTTTATCTTTTTTTCCAAAACTACTCAATAGATGTTTCTGACACTTCTGGTACAGAAAGTTAAGTATCCAAAGAACTCCGTAAAGCTATCACGACAACAATCGTAAAACCGGAAGTAGTCGAAAAAATGTCCGATATTTTGAAAAAAATTATTTTTTTTACGAAAACCTTTTTTATTTATGAATATTTTTTGACGGTATTTTACACTGGGTTAAAATATCATCCTACTTGAGCAGAAATGAGAAAAAAAATTGTCTCGGTAATTTGCATTAGCCGCCATCGGCTAATTAAGTTTTTCGTACCCAGAAAAATTATTTATTGTTCGATTTATATAAAACAAAGTTCATAAGCTCCGTGGTCCCAATTGTAATTTTTTTTGTTACGGTGAAATTTTTCTGTCGGCAACGGACGTGACGTAATATTAATAAAAACTACAATTTTGACAGTTCGGTACCACTTTTTGAAAGCAAATATCAATTTTTTTCAAAACTTATATAACTAAAAGGATGCACCCTGCAAAGGTGCACAATATCCTTAGCTCAGACTTTTTAATTTCAATTTCATTTTCGGGCAATTTCGAATAAAATGTAAAATAAAGTGTAAAATTCAGTTGTTTGCAATTCATTCAGCTCTTCATATTTTGAAATATTTATTTGTAATTTTCATAAACTCGTAGCAATAATCCAGACGAAGAGAATACATGCGAAAATTAGTTTGTAATGTGAACAGTTGCCGAGAAATATGCAATTTTGCATGCATCACTTTTCACGTTATTTTGCCTATAAAAGAATGAATTATTATTCGATTTGCAATTTTTTTCCCCATTTGATGCTTAATGCCATTTTGGACTAGGTCAAGCCAATTTTACATTTTCATTGTGACCGGAAATGACGTCATTTGGGCAAAAACTGTATTTTTAACCTAAAAAACAAATATTTTATTCAAATGAGTCTGCCTTATAATATTTTTAGAATTATGATATTTGATTCCCATCAACGAATAGAATCAAGCCATACGACCATACAGATGCCACAAAATGGTTTCTAACTTGTACGGTTACAGAGAAATAGGCGATCTTCTATAAGTCACTTTTCAAGGTTTTTGGTCTATAAAAGTGTCAATTATTATTCGATTGTTATAATATTTTTACCATTTGATGCCTTATGCCATTTATGACTTCAATGAACTAAGTTAACATTTTCAATATCACCGGAAGTAATGTAATTTTTGCAAAAAACGTATTTTTAGCCTTCAAAACAAAACATTTTTTTGAAGGGATTTATATTTATTATTCAGTTAACTTTATAACGTCTGACTCTAATGGGCAGTAAGATTGAATCAATACCATCATATTGATATCAAGAAAAGGTTTCTAGCATGTTCCCTTGTCGAATAATAGCCAATTTTCCCAGGGTCACTTTTAATTTTTTTACATTCTTAATTTCCGTTGATGGGTTACAGGTTAGTTATTTATTGCCCGATACGTATAAAACAAAGTTTGTATTTTGTATGTTACGAATTTTCGACTTTTTTCCCCTATAAAAATTTCTTTCGGCACCGGAAGTGACGTAATTTTGCGATAATTTACAATTTTGGCCTGTCTTTTCGCCAGCAAATATTACTTTTATATATGATAGAAGGTTTCACTGTAGCAAAACAACTAAAGTATAGTTCGGTAGCTCAATGGATCGGCTATGGTATAATAAACTTCCTGTATGATTCCTGAAAGCCGGTTCAGTGCTGCTTGCAGGTCTAGTTATTATTATTATTATTTACCGCGAGGGCCTAGATCTCCATGATCGAAAACAGATATCGATCTGGAATTAGCTTTTCTATTGGGAAACCATGTGGTGGCTACTTGATAAAATATTTTTGAAATTTCTGCGCATACCGGAAGTGACCGAACTTTGTACTTTCTCTAAAAATTGAAAATCGGCTATAGTTTCGTCAATTCTTTATCCATTTTCAAACAAATTACATTTTTGGAATCCCTGGATCTTTTCTGAGAAAATGGCTATCTCACATTTTTCAATTTCGAACATTCGTCTATGACTTTTATAGTTCGAAAATTGAACACATGTTGTTTACGAGACAATTTTTGTTATTTTTCAAAATTTTCAAATTTGACCTACATTTTTGGATACCTGAAGTCCATCCGATTCCAGTAATATAAGTTTCATTCAGAGTTATCGCCCTTTATTTTTCGATTTTTTTCGAATTTTCTTCCCATTTTGTGAGCTCGGGTTTCGTTTTATGGCAGAATTGACGTTTCTGAAACTTCTGGAACATGAAGTTAAAGTCCAATATCAACAGGTAAAGCAATTTCGACAAGACTCCTTAAACCGGAAGTGGTCGAAATAATGTGCAAAATTTGCAAAAAAACGAAAAAAATGGGTGGTTTTGGGAAAAACGTGATTTCTTCGCCCGATATCAACGGATTAAAGGGATTAAGGTATCGTTGGGTTGCATGAAGAATGGACTATCGTATGATACCCAAATCATACAGATACTATGAAAAGGTAGCAAAATATGGCACGCTGAAAATCAAGTATTTTCTGATTTGGAGCGTTTTTGGATGCCTGTATCTCGAAAACTTAACCTACAATTTTTTTTATTTTTTTTCTATCGAGAGTCCTTTTGGAGGTATTTGGCATGAAGCCATCCAATAGGACTTTGAAATGTCTGGAATAGGATAAAAAAGGGACTGAAAATCGAAAAAAGTCGAAAAATCGTGAAATTTTGGAAAATGCTCTACTATTTTTTTATTTTAAGAGATTTTTAAAAAAAGGTTGTATATTCAGATAGCTGACCTAATTACGATTCTAACGATGTATAATATGTATGTAATTATTAAAATTTAATTTTCGATATTTTAAATTTTTTGCATTTTTGGCACTTTTGAACATAGGATTTCTCAGGGGCATTTTATCTGATCAGATAATGTAATATATCATTACAGAGCCCTGTGGCTATTTTAGTGCCCAAACCGGCTATTAGAACTATTCCGACAATAATAACCATACCGGAAGTATTCAAAAAATGAAAAAAAAGAGTAAAAACATTGTCGCACTTGCGAAAAACTTGATTTCTCCCTTAGGTAATAGCGGACCAAAAGAACTAAAGTGTCGCTGGATAGCCCTATTAATGGACCATCATATGGTATCTAAATAATACGATTTCGATGGTAAGGAAATAAATTATTGTATGCCAAAAATCTAGTATTTTCCAATTTTTTAACATTCTGAGACGCCCTTTTCTCGAAAACGACGCCTACGATTTTTCTTAAACTTTTCTTACTCAAAGTCCTGTTAGTTGTCTATATAGGGAATCCAAAATGAAAAGCATTGAAATAATATAAGTGGTCGAAAAATGGCCTCAAACTTTGAAAAAAATTGAAAAATCGTTAAATTTTTTGAAACGCTCTTTAATTTATCTTTTTTTCTAAAACTACTCAATGGATGTTTCTGACACTTTTGGTACAGAAAGTTAAGTATCCAAAGGACTTCGTAAAGCTATCACAACAACGATCGTAAAACCGGAAGTAGTCGAAAAAATGTCCGATATTTCGAAAAAAAATAATTTTTTTACGAAAACCTTTTTTATTTATGAATATTTTTTGATGATATTTTACACAGGGTTAAAATATCATCGTACTTGAGCAGAAATGAGAAAAAAAATTGTCTCGGTAATTTGCGTTAGCCGCCATCGGCTAATTTAGTTTTTCGTACCCAGAAAAATTATTTATTGTTCGATTTGTATAAAACAAAGTTCATATGCACCATGGTCCCAATTGTAATTTTTTTTGTTACGGTGAAATTTTTCTGTCGGCAACGGAAGTGACGTAATATTAACAAAAACTACAATTTTGACAGTTCGGTACCACTTTTTGAAAGCAAATATTATTTTTTTTCAAAACTGATATAACTAAAAGGATGCACCCTGCAAAGGTGCACAAAAACCTTAGCTCATATTTTTTAATTTCAACTTCATTTTCGGGCAATTTCGAATAAAATGTAAAATAAAGTGTAAAATTCAGTTATTTACAATTCATTCAGCGTCTTCATATTTTGAAATATTTATTTGTAATTTTCATAAACTCGTAGCAATAATCCAGACGAAGAGAATGTATGCGAAAATTAGTTTGTAATATGAGCAGTTGCCGAGAAATATGCAATTTTGCATGCATCACTTTTCACGTTATTTTGCCTATACAAGAGTGAATTATTATTCGATTTGCAATATTTTTTTTCCATTTGATGCCTAATGCCAATTTGGACTAGGTCAAGCCAATTTTACATTTTCACTGTGACCGGAAATGACGTCATTTGGGCAAAAACTGTATTTTTAACCTAAAAAACAAATATTTTATTCAAATGAGTCTGCCTTATAATATTTTTAAAATTATGATATTTGATTCCCATCAACGAATAAAATGAAGCCATACGACCATACAGATACCACAAAATGGTTTCTAACTTGTACGGTTACAGAGAAATAGGCGATCTTCTATAAGTCACTTTTCAAGGTTTTTGGTCTGTAAAACTGTCAATTATTATTCGATTTTTACAATTTATTTACCATTTCATGCCTTATGCTATTTATGACTTCTATGAACCAAGTTAAAATTTTCAATATCACCGGAAGTAATGTAATTTTTGCAAAAAACGTATTTTTAGCCTTTAAAACAAACATTTTTTTGAAGGGATTTATATTTATTATTCGTATAACTTTATAACGTCTGACTCTAATGGGCAGTAAGACTGAATCAATACCATCATATTGATATCAAGAAAAATCTTCTAGCATGTTCCCTTGCCGAATAATAACCAATTTTCCGAGGGTCACTTTTCAGTTTTTTACCTTCTTAATTTCAGTTTATGGGTTATAGGTTAATTATTTATTGTCCGATATTTATAAAAAAAAGTTTGTATTTTGTATGTTGCGAATTTTCGACTTATTTTTCATCTATAAAAATTTCTTTCGGCACCGGAAGTGACATACTTTTGCCATAATTTACAATTTTGACCGGTCTTTTAGCCAGCAAATATTACTTTTACATATGATAGAGGGTGTCACTGAAGCAAAACAACTAAAGTATAGTTTGGTAGCTCAATGGATCGGCTATGGTATAATAAACTTCCTGTATGATTCCTGAAAGCCGGTTCAGTGCTGCTTGCAGGTCTAGTTATTATTATTATTATTATTATTATTTACCGCGGAAGCGTAGATCTCTATGATCGAAAACAGATATCGATCTGGAATTAGATTTTCTATCGGGAAACCATGTGGTGGCTACTTGATAAAATATTTTTGAAATTTCTGCGCATACCGGAAGTGACCGAACTTTGTATTTTGTCTAAAAATTGAAAATTGGTCATAGTTTTGTCAATTCTTTATCCATTTTCAAACAAATTACCTTTTTGGAATCCCTGAATCTTTTCTTAGACAATGGCTATCTCACATTTTTCGATTTCGAATATTCGTCTATGACTTTTAGCGTTCGAAAATTGAAAACATGTTGTTTACGAGACAATTTTTGTTATTTTTCAAAATTTTCAAATTTGACCTACATTTTTGGATACCTGATGTTCATGCGATTCCAGTAATATAAGTTTCATTCAGAGTTATCGCCCTTTATTTTTCGATTTTTTTCGAATTTTCTTCCCATTTTGTGAGCTCGGGTTTCGTTTTATGGCAGAATTGACGTTTCTGAAACTTCTGGAACATGAAGTTATAGTCCAATACCAACGAATAAAGCAATTTCGACAAGAATCCTTAAACCGGAAGTGGTCGAAATAATGTTCAATATTTTGAAAAAAATGCAAAAAATGGATATTTTGGGGAAAAACGCGATTTCTCCGCCCGATATTAACGGATTAAAGAAATAAGGGTACCATTGGACTGCACTAGGATTGTACTATCGTATGATACCCAATTCATACGGATACGATGAGCAGGAAGCAAAATATGGCACGCTGAAAATCAAGTATTTTCTGATTTGGAGCGTTTTTGGACGCCTGTATCTCGAAAACTTAACCGCAACTTTTTTTTTAACTTTCTCTATCGAGAGTCCATTCGATAGTCTTGTGAATTATGCCACCCAATAAGACTTTGAAATGTCTGGAATAGGTGAAATAACGGACTGAAAATCGAAAAAAGTCGAAAAATCGTGAAATTTTGGAAAATGCTCTACTATTTTTTTATTTTGAGAGATTTTCAAAAAAAGATTGTATATTCAGATAGCTGACCTAATTACGATTCTAGCGATGTATAATATGTATGTAGTTATTGAAATTTAATTTTCGATATTTTAAATTTTTTGCATTTTTGGCACTTTTCAACATAGGATTTCTCAGGGGCATTTTATCTGATCAGATAATGCAATATATCATTACAGAGCCCTGTGGCTATTTTAGTGCCCAAACCGGCTATTAAAACTATTCCGAAAATAATAACCATACCGGAGGTATTCAAAAAATGAAAAAAAAAGGTTAAAAACATTGTCGCACTTGCGAAAAACTTGATTTCTCCCTTAGGTAATAGCGGACCAAAAGAACTAAA
The DNA here is from genome assembly GCA_948474765.1 of Patella depressa. Lineage (NCBI taxonomy): Eukaryota > Metazoa > Mollusca > Gastropoda > Patellidae > Patella > Patella depressa. The sequence continues at coordinate 32,295,029 of OX419719.1, read as the reverse complement.
GGGTCGTTGGAAAGCCCTTTTAATGGACCATCATATGGTATCTAAATAATACGATTTCGATGGTAGGGAAATAAATTATTGTATGCCAAAAATCTAGTATTTTCCGATTTTTTAACATTCTGAGACGCCCTTTTCTCGAAAACGACGCCGCAGATTTTTCTTAAACTTTTCTTACTCAAAGTCCTATCGGTTGTCTATATAGTGAATCCAAAATGAAAAGCATTGAAATAATATAGGTGGTCCAAAAATGGCATCAAACTTTGAAAAAAATTGAAAAATCATTAATTTTTTGTAAACGCTCTTTAATTTATCTTTTTTTCCAAAACTACTCAATGGATGTTTCTGACACTTCTGGTACAGAAAGTTAAGTATCGAAAGAACTTCGTAAAGCTATCGCGACAATGATCGTAAAACCGGAAGTAGTCGAACAAATGTCCGATATTTTGAAAAAAAATAATTTTTTTACGAATACCTTTTTTATTTATGAATATATTTTGATGGTATTTTACACAGGGTTAAAATATCATCGTACTTGAGCAGAAATGAGAAAAAAAATTGTCAGGGTAATTTGCGTCAGCCGCCATCGGCTAATTTAGTTTTTCGTACCCAGAAAAATTATTTATTGTTCAATTTGTATAAAACAAAGTTCATATGCTCCGTGGTCCAAGTTGTAATTTTTTTTGTTACGGTAAAATTCTTCTGTCGGCAACGAAAGTGACGTAATATTAACAAAAACTACAATTTTGACAGTTCGGTACCACTTTTTGAAAGCAAATATTTTTTTTTTCAAAACTGATATAACTAAAAGGATGCACCCTGCAAAGATGCACAAAATCCTTAGCTCAGATTTTTTAATTTCAATTTCATTTTCGGGCAATTTCGAATAAAATGTAAAATAAAGTGTAAAATTCAGTTATTTACAATTCATTCAGCGTCTTCATATTTTGAAATATTTATTTGTAATTTTCATAAACTCGTAGCAATAATCCAGACGAAGAGAATGTATGCGAAAATTAGTTTGTAATATGAGCAGTTGCCGAGAAATATGCAATTTTGCATGCATCACTTTTCACGTTATTTTGCCTATAAAAGATCGAATTATCATTCGAATTGCAATATTTTTTTTCCATTTGATGCCTAATGCCAATTTGGACTAGGTCAAGTCAATTTTACATTTTCACTGTGACCGGAAATGACGTCATTTGGGCAAAAACTGTATTTTTAACCCAAAAAACAAATATTTTATTCAAATGAATCTGCCTTATAATATTTTTAAAATTATGATATTTGATTCCCATCAACGAATAGAATGAAGCCATACGACCATACAGATACCACAAAATGGTTTCTAACTTGTATGGTTACAGAGAAATAGGCGATCTTCTATAAGTCACTTTTCAAGGTTTTTGGTCTATAAAAGTCTCAATTATTATTCGATTTTTATAATTTTTTTTACCATTTGATGCCTTATGCCAATTATGGCTTCTATGAACTAAGTTAACATTTTCAATATCACCGGAAGTAATGTAATTTTTGCAAAAAACGTATTTTTAGCCTTCAAAACAAACATTTTTTTGAAGGGATTTATATTTATTATTTGTTTAACTTGATAACGTCTGACTCTAATGGGCAGTAAGATTGAATCAATACCATCATATTGATATCAAAAAAAGCCTTCTAGCATGTTCCCTTGTCGAATAATAGCCAATTTTCCCAGGGTCACTTTTAAGTTTTTTACCTTCTTAATTTCAGTTTATGGGTTATAGGGTAATTATTTATTGCCCAATATGTATAAAACAAAGTTTGTATTTTGTGTGTTGCGAATTTTCGACTTATTTTTCACCTATAAAAATATCTTTCGGTACCGGAAGTGACGTAATTTTGCCATAATTTACAATTTTGACCGGTCTTTTCGCCAGCAAATATTACTTTTACATATGATAGAGGGTGTCACTGAAGCAAAACAACTAAAGTATAGTTTGGTAGCTCAATGGATCGGCTATGGTATAAGAAACTTATTGTATGATTCCTGAAAGCCGGTTCAGTGCTGCTTGCAGGTCTAGTTATTATTATTATTATTATTTACCGCGGGAGCGTAGATCTCTATGATCGAAAACTGATATCGATCTGGAATTAGAATTTCTATCGGGAAACCATGTGGTGGCTACTTGATAAAATATTTTTGAAATTTCTGCGCATACCGGAAGTGACCGAACTTTGTATTTTGTCTAAAAATTGAAAATTGGCCATAGTTTTGTCAATTCTTTATCCATTTTCAAACAAATTACCTTTTTGGAATTTCTGAATCTTTTCTTAGATAGTGGCTATCTCACATTTTTCGATTTCGAACATTCGTCTATGACTTTTAGCGTTCGAAAATTGAAAACATGTTGTTTACGAGACAATTTTTGTTATTTTTCAAAATTTTCAAATTTGACCTACATTTTTGGATACCTGAATTTCATGCGATTCCAGCAATATAAGTTTCATTCAGAGTTATCGCCCTTTATTTTTCGATTTTTTTCGAATTTTCTTCCCATTTTGTGAGCTCGGGTTTCGTTTTATGGCAGAATTGACGTTTCTGAAACTTCTGGAACATGAAGTTATAGTCCAATACCAACGAATAAAGCAATTTCGACAAAAATCCTTAAACCGGAAGTGGTCGAAATAATGTGCAATATTTTGAAAAAAATGAAAAAAATGGATATTTTGGGGGAAAACGCGATTTCTCCGCCCGATATAAATGGATTAAAGAAATTAGGGTACCACTGGACTGCACTATGATTGTACTATCGTATGATAACAAATTCATACGGATACTATGAACAGGCAGCAAAATATGGCACGCTGAAAATCAAGTATTTTCTGATTTTTAGCATTTTCGGACGCCTGTATCTCGAAAACTACTCCAGCGATTTTTATGAAACTTTCTGTATGAAGAGACCTTGTGGTAGTCTTGTGTACGAAACATTCCATTACGACTTTGAAATATCTGGAATAGGTGAAATAACGGACTGAAAATCGAAAAAAGTCGAAAAATCGTGAAATTTTGGAAAATGCTCTACTATTTTTTTATTTTGAGAGATTTTCAAAAAAAGATTGTATATTCAGATAGCTGACCTAATTACGATTCTAACGATGTATAATATGTATGTAGTTATTGAAATTTAATTTTCGATATTTTAAATTTTTTGCATTTTTGGCACTTTTCAACATAGGATTTCTCAGGGGCATTTTATCTGATCAGATAATGCAATATATCATTACAGAGCCCTGTGGCTATTTTAGTGCCCAAACCGGCTATTAAAACTATTCCGAAAATAATAACCATACCGGAAGTATTCAAAAAATGAAAAAAAAAGGTTAAAAACATTGTCGCACTTGCGAAAAACTTGATTTCTCCCTTAGGTAATAGCGGACCAAAAGAACTAAAGGGTCGTTGGAAAGCCCTATTAATGGACCATCATATGGTATCTAAATAATACGATTTCGATGGTAGGGAAATAAATTATTGTATGCCAAAAATCTAATATTTTCCGATTTTTTAACATTCTGAGACGCCCTTTTCTCGAAAACGACGCCGCAGATTTTTCTTAAACTTTTCTTACTCAAAGTCCTATCGGCTGTCTATATAGTGAATCCAAAATGAAAAGCATTGAAATAATATAGGTGGTCCAAAAATGGCATCAAACTTTGAAAAAAATTGAAAAATCATTAAATTTTTGTAAACGCTCTTTAATTTATCTTTTTTTCCAAAACTACTCAATGGATGTTTCTGACACTTCTGGTACAGAAAGTTAAGTATCGAAAGAACTTCGTAAAGCTATCGCGACAATGATCGTAAAACCAGAAGTAGTCGAACAAATGTCCGATATTTTGAAAAAAAATATTTTTTTTACGAATAGCTTTTTTATTTATGAATATATTTTGATGGTATTTTACACAGGGTTAAAATATCATCGTACTTGAGCAGAAATGAGGAAAAAAAATTGTCAGGGTAATTTGCGTTAGCCGCCATCGGCTAATTTAGTTTTTCGTACCCAGAAAAATTATTTATTGTTCGATTTGTATAAAACAAAGTTCATATGCTCCGTGGTCCCAATTGTAATTTTTTTTGTTACGGTAAAATTTTTCTGTCGGCAACGAAAGTGACGTAATATTAACAAAAACTACAATTTTGACAGTTCGGTACCACTTTTTGAAAGCAAATATTTTTTTTTTCAAAACTGATATAACTAAAAGGATGCACCCTGCAAAGATGCACAAAATCCTTAGCTCAGATTTTTTAATTTCAATTTCATTTTCGGGCAATTTCGAATAAAATGTAAAATAAAGTGTAAAATTCAGTTATTTACAATTCATTCAGCGTCTTCATATTTTGAAATATTTATTTGTAATTTTCATAAACTCGTAGCAATAATCCAGACGAAGAGAATGTATGCGAAAATTAGTTTGTAATATCAGCAGTTGCCGAGAAATATGCAATTTTGCATGCATCACTTTTCACGTTATTTTGCCTATAAAAGAGTGAATTATCATTCGATTTGCAATATTTTTTTTCCATTTGATGCCTAATGCCAATTTGGACTAGGTCAAGTCAATTTTACATTTTCACTGTGACCGGAAATGACGTCATTTGGGCAAAAACTGTATTTTTAACCAAAAAAAAAATATTTTATTCAAATGAGTGTGCCTTATAATATTTTTAAAATTATGATATTTGATCCAAATCAACGAATAGAATGAAGCCATACGACCATACAGATACCACAAAATGGTTGCTAACTTGTATGGTTACAGAGAAATAGGCGATCTTCTATAAGTCACTTTTCAAGGTTTTTGGTCTATAAAAGTCTCAATTATTATTTGATTTTTATAATTTTTTTACATTAGATGCCTTATGCCATTTATGGCTTCTATGAACTAAGTTAACATTTTCAATATCACCGGAAGTATTGTAATTTTTGCAAAAAACGTATTTTTAGCCTTCAAAACAAACATTTTTTTGAAGGGATTTATATTTATTATTCGTTTAACTTGATAACGTCTGACTCTAATGGGCAGTAAGATTGAATCAATACCATCATATTGATATCAAAAAAAGCCTTCTAGCATGTTCCCTTGTCGAATAATAGCCAATTTTCCCAGGGTCACTTTTAAGTTTTTTACCTTCTTAATTTCAGTTTATGGGTTATAGGGTAATTATTTATTGCCCAATATGTATAAAACAAAGTTTGTATTTTGTGTGTTGCGAATTTTCGACTTATTTTTCACCTATAAAAATATCTTTCGGTACCGGAAGTGACGTAATTTTGCCATAATTTACAATTTTGACCGGTCTTTTCGCCAGCAAATATTACTTTTACATATGATAGAGGGTGTCACTGAAGCAAAACAACTAAAGTATAGTTTGGTAGCTCAATGGATCGGCTATGGTATAAGAAACTTCCTGTATGATTCCTGAAAGCCGGTTCAGTGCTGCTTGCAGGTCTAGTTAGGCTTTCAGACTTTCGTCTGAAAGCCTATTGTGATTACTAAAATTATTATTTATTATTATTATTTTTTTTTTCGCCGGAGCCTATTTCTCAGTGCCTGTAACAGATACCGATCTGGGACCTAATTCTCTATTGGGAAACCATGTGTTGGCTACTTGATAAACTATATTTGAAACTTCTGCGCAGACCGGAAGTGGTCGAATTTCGTGCGGTGTCAAAAAATCAAAAAATGGCCGTAGTTTCGTCAATTCTGTACCTATTTTCATACAAATGACATTTTCGGAAACCCTGAGTCTTTTCTCGGACGATAGCAGTTGAAAATTTCGATATTTCGAAACTTCATCGCTGACTTCTTGCGATCGAAAAATGAAAAAAGTTGTTTGAGAGACAATTTTTGTTATTTTTCAAAATTTTGAAATTTGACCTACATTTTTGGATACCTGAAGTCCATCCGATTCCAGTAATATAAGTTTCATTCAGAGTTATCGCCCTTTATTTTTCTATTTTTTTCGAATTTTCTACCCATTTTGTGAGCCTGGGTTCCGTTTTATGGCCGAATTGACGTTTCTGAAATTTCTGAGGCATGAAGCCAAATGACCATTGCAAGGAATAAAGCAATTTCAACAATAATCTGTACACCGGAAGTGGTCGAAATAATGTCCGATATTTTGGAAAAAATGCAAAAAATGGGTATTTTGGGGAAAAACGCGATTTCTCCGTCCGATATCAATGGATTAAACAAATTAGGGTACCATTGGACTGCACTAGTATTGTTCTATCGTATGATACCCAATTTGTACGGATACGACGAGCAGGAAGCAAAATATGGCACGCTGAAAATCAAGTATTTTCTGATTTTGAGCGTTTTTGGACGCCTGTATCTCGAAAACTTAACCGCAACTTTTTTTTTAACTTTCTCTATCGAGAGTCCATTCGATAGTCTTGTGAATTATGCCACCCAATAAGACTTTGAAATGTCTGGAATACGATAAAAAAGGGACTGAAAATAAAAAAAAGTCGAAAAATCGTGAAATTTTGGAAAATGCTCTACTATTTTTTTATTTGAAGATATTTTCAAAAAAAGGTTGTATATTCAGATAGCTGACCTAATTACGATTCTAACGATGTATAATATGTATGTAGTTATTGAAATTTAATTTTCGATATTTTAAATTTTTTGCATTTTTGGCACTTTTGAACATAGGATTTCTCAGAGGCATTTTATCTGATCAGATAATGTAATATATCATTACAGAGCCCCGTGGCTATTTTAGTGCCCAAACCGGCTATTAAAACTATTCCGACAATAATAACCATACCAGAAGTATTCAAAAAATGAAAAAAAAGGTTAAAAACATTGTCGCACTTGCGAGAAACTTGATTTCTCCCTTAGGTAATAGCGGACCAAAAGAATTAAAGTGTCGCTGGATAGCCCTATTAATGGACCATCATATGGTATCTAAATAATACGATTTCGATGGTAAGGAAATAAATTATTGTATAACAAATATCTAGTATTTTCCGATTTTTTAACATTCTGGGACAGCCTTTTCTCGAAAACGACGCCGCAGATTTTTCTTAAACTTTTCTTACTCAAAGTCCTATCGGTTGTCTATATAGTGAATCCAAAATGAAAAGCATTGAAATAATATAAATGGTCCAAAAATGGCCTCAAACTTTGAAAAAAATTGAAAAATCGTTAAATTTTTGGAAACGCTCTTTAAGTTATCTTTTTTTCCAAAACTACTCAATGGATGTTTCTGACACTTCTGGTACAGAAAGTTAATTATCCAAAGAACTTCGTAAAGCTATCACGACAACGATCGTAAAACCGGAAGTAGTCGAAAAAATGTCCGATATTTTGAAAAAAAATAATTTTTTTACGAAAACCTTTTTTATTTATGAATATTTTTTGATGATATTTTACACAGGGTTAAAAATATCATCCTACTTGAGCAGAAATGAGAAAAAAAATTGTCTCGGTAATTTGCGTTAGCCGCCATCGGCTAATTTAGTTTTTTGTACCCAGAAAAATTATTTATTGTTCGATTTGTATAAAACAAAGTTCATATGCTCCGTGGTCCCAATTGTAATTTTTTTTGTTACGGTGAAATTTTTCTGGCGGCAACGGAAGTGACGTAATATTAACAAAAACTACAATTTTGACCGTTCAGTACCACTTTTTGAAAGCAAATATTATTTTTTTTCAAAACTGATATAACTAAAAGGATGCACCCTGCAAAGGTGCACAAAATCCTTAGCTCAGATTTTTTAATTTCAATTTCATTTTCGGGCAATTTCGAATAAAATGTAAAATAAAGTGTAAAATTCAGTTATTTACAATTCATTCAGCGTCTTCATATTTTGAAATATTTATTTGTAATTTTCATAAACTCGTAGCAATAATCCAGACGAAGAGAATGTATGCGCAAATTAGTTTGTAATATGAGCAGTTGCCGAGAAATATGCAATTTTGCATGCATCACTTTTCACGTTATTTTGCCTATAAAAGTGTGAATTATTATTCGATTTGCAATATTTTTTTTCCATTTGATGCTTAATGCCAATTTGGACTAGGTCAAGCCAATTTTACATTTTCACTGTGACCGGAAATGACGTCATTTGGGCAAAAACTGTATTTTTAACTTAAAAAACAAATATTTTATTCAAATGAGTCTGCCTTATAATATTCTTGAAATTATGATCTTTGATTCCCATCAACGAAAAGAATGAAGCCATACGACCATACGGATACCACAAAATGGTTTCTAACTTGTACGGTTACAGAGAAATAGGCGATCTTCTATAAGTCACTTTTCAAGGTTTTTGGTCTATAAAAGTGTCAATTATTATTTGATTTTTATCATTTTTCTACCATTTGATGCCTTATGCCATTTATGACTTCTATGAACTAAATTAACATTTTCAATATCTCCGGAAGTAATCTAATTTTTGCAAAAAACGTATTTTTAGCCCTCAAAACCAACATTTTTTTGAAGGGATTTATATTTATTATTCGTTTAACTTTATAACGTCTGACTCTAATGGGCAGTAAGATTGAATCAATACCATCATATTGATATCAAGAAAAGGCTTCTAGCATGTTCCCTTGTCGAATAATAGCCAATTTTCCCAGTGTCACTTTTAAGTTTTATACCTTCTTAATTTCAGTTTATGGGTTATAGGTTGATTATTTATTGTCCGATATGTATAAAACAAAGTTTGTATTTTGTATGTTGCGAATTTTCGACTTATTTTTCACCTATAAAAATTTCTTTCGGCACCGGAAGTGACGTAATTTTGCCATAATTTACAATTTTGATCGGTCTTTTCGCCAGCAAATATTACTTTTACATATGATAGAAGGTGTCACTGAAGCAAAACAATTAAAGTATAGTTTGGTAGCTCAATGGATCGGTTAGGGTATAATGAACTTCCTGTATGATTCCTGAAAGCCGGTTCAGTGCTGCTTGCAGGTCTAGTTATTATTATTATTTACCGCGGGGGCCAAGTTCTCCATGATCGAAAGCAGATATCGATCTGAAATCAATTTTTCTTTCCGGAAACCATGTGGTGGCTACTTGATAAAGTATTTTCGAGAATTCTGCGCATACCGGAAGTGGCAGATCTTTGTACGTTGTCAAAAAATTGAAAATTGGCCATAGTTTCGTCAATTATTTACCCATTTTCTAACAAATGACATTTTCGGAAACCCTGAATCTTTTCCGAGCCAATAGCAATCTAAGATTTTGTAATTTCGAAACTTCGTCGCTGACTTCTAGGGTTCGAAAATTGAAAAATTTTGTTTAAGAGACAATTTTTGTCATTTTTCAAAATTTTCAAATTTGACCTACATTTTTGGATACCTGAAGTCCATCCGATTTCAGTAATATAAGTTTCATTCCGAGTTATCGCCCTTTATTTTTCGATTTTTTTCGAATTTTCTTCCCATTTTGTAAGCTCGGGTTTCGTTTTATGGTAGAATTGACGTTTCTGAAACTTCTGGAACGTGAAGTTATAGTCCAATACCAACGTATAAAGCAATTTCGACAAGAATCCTTAAACCGGAAGTGGTCGAAATAATGTGCAATATTTTGAAAAAAATGCAAAAAATGGATATTTTGGGAAAAAACGCGATTTCTCCGCCCGATATCAATGGAATAAAGAAATTAGGGTACCATTGGACTGCACTAGAATTGTGCTATCGTATGATACCCAACTCGTACGGATACGATGAGGAGGCAGCAAAATATGGCACGCTGAAAATCAAATATTTTCTGATTTGGGGCGTTTTTGGACGCCTGTATCTCGAAAACTTAACCGCAACTTTTTTTTTAATTTTTTCTATCAAGAGTCCTTTCGGAGGTATTTTGCATGAAGCCATCCAATAAGACTTTGAAATATCTGGAATAGGTGAAATAACGGACTGAAAATCGAAAAAAGTGGAAAAATCGTGAAATTTTGGAAAATGCTCTACTATTTTTTTATTTTCAGAGATTTTCAAAAAAAGATTGTATATTCAGATAGCTGACCTAATATCGATTCTAACGATGTATAATATGTATGTAGTTATTGAAATTTAATTTTCGATATTTTAAATTTTTTGCATTTTTGGCACTTTTGAACCTAGGATTTCTCAGGGGAATTTTATCTGATCAGATAATGTAATATATCATTACAGAGCCCTGTGGCTATTTTAGTGCCCAAACCGGTTATTAAAACTATACCGACAATAATAACCATACCGGAAGTATTCAAAAAATGAAAAAAAAAGGTTAAAAACATTGTCGCACTTGCGAAAAACTTGATTTCTCCCTTAGGTAATAGCGGACCAAAAGAACTAAAGTGTCGTTGGATAGCCCTATTAATGGACCATCATATGATATCTAAATAATACGATATTGATGGTAAGGAAATAAATTATTGTATGCCAAAAATCTAGTATTTTCCGATTTTTTAACATTCTGAGACGCCCTTTTCTCGAAAACGACACGGCAGATTTTTCTTAAACTTTTCTTACTCAAAGTCGTATCGGTTGTCTATATAGTGAATCCAAAATGAAAAGCATTGAAATAATATAGGTGGTCTAAAAATGGCATCAAACTTTGAAAAAAATTGAAAAATCGTTAAATTTTTGTAAACGCTCTTTAATTTATCTTTTTTTCAAAAACTGCTCAATGGATGTTTCTGACATTTCTGGTACAGAAAGTTAAGTATCCAAAGAACTTCGTAAAGCTATCGCGACAATGATCGTAAAACCGGAAGTAGTCGAAAAAATGTCCGATATTTCGAAAAAAAATATTTTTTTTACGAAAATCTTTTTTATTTATGAATATTTTTTGATGATATTTTACACAGGGTTAAAATATCATCGTACTTGAGCAGAAATGAGAAAAAAAATTGTCTCGGTAATTTGCGTTAGCCGCCATCGGCTAATTTAGCTTTTCGTACCCAGAAAAATTATTTATTGTTCGATTTGCATAAAACAAAGTTCATATGCTCCGTGGTCCCAATTGTAATTTTTTTTGTTACGGTGAAATTTTTCTGTCGGCAACGGAAGTGACGTAATATTAACAAAAACTACAATTTTGACAGTTCGGTACCACTTTTTGAAAGCAAATATTATTTTTTTTCAAAACTGATATAACTAAAAGGATGCACCCTGCAAAGGTGCACAAAATCCTTAGCTCATATTTTTGAATTTCAATTTCATTTTCGGGCAATTTCGAATAAAATGTAAAATAAAGTGTAAAATTCAGTTATTTACAATTCATTCAGCGTCTTCATATTTTGAAATATTTATTTGTAATTTTCATAAACTCGTAGCAATAATCCAGACGAAGAGAATGTATGCGAAAATTAGTTTGTAATATGAGCAGTTGCCGAGAAATATGCAATTTTGCATGCATCACTTTTCACGTTATTTTGCCTATACAAGAGTGAATTATTATTCGATTTGCAATATTTTTTTTCCATTTGATGCCTAATGCCAATTTGGACTAGGTCAAGCCAATTTTACATTTTCACTGTGACCGGAAATGACGTCATTTGGGCAAAAACTGTATTTTTAACCTAAAAAAACTAAAATTTTATTCAAATGAGTCTGCCTGATAATATTTTTAAAATTATGATATTTGATTCCCATCAACGAATAGAATAAAGCCATACGACCATACAGATACCACAAAATGGTTTCTAACTTGTACGGTTTCAGAGAAATAGGCGATCTTCTATAAGTCACTTTTCAAGGTTTTTGGTCTATAAAAGTGTCAATTATTATTCGATTTTTATTATTTTTTTACCATTTGATGCCTTATGTCATTTATGACTTCTATGAACCAAGTTAACATTTTCAATATCACCGGAAGTAATGCAATTTTTGCAAAAAACGTATTTTTAGCCTTCAAAACAAACATTTTTTTGAAGTGATTTATATTCATTATTCGTTTAACTTTATAACGTCTGACTCTAATGGGCAGTAAGATTGAATCAATACCATCATATTGATATCAAGAAAAGGCTTCTAGCATGTTCCCTTGTCGAATAATAATCAATTTTCCCAGGGTCACTTTTAAGTTTTTTACCTTCTTAATTTCAGTTTATGGGTTATAGGTTAATTATTTATTGCCCGATATGTATAAAACAAAGTTTGTATTTTGTATGTTGCGAATTTTCGACTTATTTTTCACCTATAAAAATTTCTTTCGGCACCGGAAGTGACGTAATTTTGCCATAATTTACAATTTTGACCGGTCTTTTTGCCAGCAAATATTACTTTTACATATGATAGAGGGTGTCACTCAAGCAAAACAACTAAAGTATAGTTTGGTAGCTCAATGGATCGGCTATGGTATAATAAACTTCCTGTATGATTCCTGAAAGCCGGTTCAGTGCTGCTTGCAGGTCTAGTTAGGCTTTCAGACTTTCGTCTGAAAGCCTATTGAGATTACTAAAATTATTATTAGGGTTTCACACTGCGTAGCTTGTGTGAAACACTATTGTTTTTGTTAAAATTATTATTCTTATTATTATTATTATTATTCAGATTCCAATTTGAATAGATCTCAGCAACTACGTGTCGCATCGTTACCATTTCTTCGGTTTTACTGGGAAAGTGGGTGTGACTTAGAGGATAAAGCTACTTTGAACGTTCTGCGACAATGCGAAATGTCCGAAATCACCGAAGTTATCGTTTTTGAAAATATTGCAGTAATTTTAACAATAATCATTGGATTTTAACTTTCGATACATTTTGGCATAGCCTGAGACAGGGTACATAGCTACGCTACTTTCGATTTTTGATTTTCGGCAAATCTTCGAAGATATTAGGCGCCAAATTTCGAAAATTTAAAATTTTACAAAAAACTTTTTTATTTATGAATATTTTTTAGTCGTATTGTGCACAGAATTAAAGAGTCATCTGACTAGTGGAAAAATGTTAAAAAAATTTGTCTCAGTAATTTTCCTTGGCCGCCATTGGCTAATTCAGTTTTTCAGTCCTAGATTAATTTTTTATTGTTCGATATGAAAACAAAATTCATATGCTTCGTTGTATCAATTGTCATTTTTTTTATTACCAAAAGTGTTATCTGTCGGCACCGGAAGTGGCATAATTTTACCAAAAACTACAATTTTGACAGTTATTTTCTTATTTCGAAAACAAATATTATTTTTTGGAAAAATTATTTGACTCAAAGAGTGTGCCCTTTCAAGACGCAAAAAATGTAGGAAGCAGTTTTTTTAATTTCGATTTCACTTTCGAGCAAATTCGATTAAGAGGCTAAAAATGGTGTAAAATTTACCCATTTACAACCTATTCAGGCTTTTCAGATTTTAAAATATTTCTTCGTAACTTTTATAAACTTGTAGCTATAATCCATACGAAGAAAATGTATGTTAAAATTCGTTTGTAATATAAGCAGTTACCAAGAAATGGGCAGTTCTGTACAAGTCACTGTTTTCGTTATTTTGCCTGTAAAAAAGTCAATTATTATTGGATTTTTATAAAAGTGACATCATTTGATTCAAAAAGCATGTAGCGTCATGTCAAGTTGATTACAATTTAAAATTGACACCGGAAGTGACATCATTTGGTCAAAAACTGCATTTTAAACTTTTTAAATCAATGTTTTATTCAACCAAGAATAACTTAATATGTATTAATAATTTTAACTTTTGGTTTAAATTCACATATAAACAAAACTCATATGGTCATATAGATATCATAAAATTGTTTCTAACTTATTCGGTTGCCGAGAAATAGACGGTTTTCTACAGGTCACTTTTGAAGGTTTCGGGGCCATAAAAGGGTCAATTATTATTCGTTTTTCATAAACGTCACACCATGGTATAGCTAATGCCATTTCGGATTTCATACAAGTAATTTAAGATTTTCATTATCACCGGAAGTAACGTCATTTTGGCAAAAACTGTATTTTTAGCCTCCAAAACAGATATTTTATTCAAATGAGTCTGTTTTGAAATCTTTTTCAAATTATGGTATTTGATGCCAATCAACAAATAGAATGAACCCATACGATCATACAGATACCACAAAATGGTTTCTAACTTGTACGGTTGCAGAGAAATAGCCGATTTTCTACAAGTCACTTTTCAAGTTTTTTGGTCTTTAAAAGTGGCAATTATTATTCGATTTACATAAAATTTTCACTATATGATTAATTGAACATTTGCATTAACACCGAGAGTAATTTGATTTTGTCAAGATCATTTACAAGTAACAAATGTATAAAATGAATTGATATTGCTGGATTTTGTTGATTCTGCGTCCATTTTATTTGGGCGCAATGTTAATTTGGAAACCTGTTTAGTGGTTTCAACCAAGAATAACTTAATATGTATTAATAATTTTAACTTTTGGTTTATATTCACATATAAACAAAACTCATATGGTCATATAGATATCATAAAATGGTTTCTAACTTATTCGGTTGCCGAGAAATAGACGGTTTTCTACAGGTCACTTTTGAAGGTTTCGGGGCCATAAAAGGGTCAATTATTATTCGATTTTCATAAACGTCACACCATGTTATACCTAATGCCATTTGGGATTTCATACAAGTAATTTAAGATTTTCATTATCACCGGAAGTAACGTCATTTTGGCAAAAACTGTATTTTTAGCCTCCAAAACAGATATTTTATTCAAATGAGTCTGTTTTGAAATCTTTTTCAAATTATGGTATTTGATGCCAATCAACAAATAGAATGAACCCATACGATCATACAGATACCACAAAATGGTTTCTAACTTGTACGGTTGCAGAGAAATAGCCGATTTTCTACAAGTCACTTTTCAAGTTTTTTGGTCTTTAAAAGTGGCAATTATTATTCGATTTACATAAAATTTTCACTATATGACTAATTGAACATTTGCATTAACACCGAGAGTAATTTAATTTTGTCAAGATCATTTACAAGTAACAAATGTATAAAATGAATTGATATTGCTGGATTTTGTTGATTCTGCGTCCATTTTAATTTGGAAACCTGTTTAGTGGTTTCGCTGGTACCGGAAGTGACATATGTTCAAGGGTAACTTGGCACCGGAAGTGACATGTTAAAGGATAACATAGCACCAGTGAAACCCGTCATTCCTGCATGCAGGTCTAGTTATTATTATTATTATTATTATTTACCGCGGGAGCCTAGATCACCATGATCGAAAACAGATATCGATCTGGAATTAGATTTTCTGTCGGGAAACCATGTGGTGGCTACTTGATAAAATATTTTTGAAATTTCTGCGCATACCGGAAGTGACCGAACTTTGTATTTTGTCTAAAAATTGAAAATAGGCCATAGTTTCGTCAATTGTTTATCCATTTTCAAACAAGTTACCTTTTTGGAATCACTGAATCTTTTCTTAGACAATGGCTATCTCACATTTTTCGATTTCGAACATTCGTCTATGACTTTTAGCGTTCGAAAATTGAAAACATGTTGCTTACGAGACAATTTTTCAAAATTTTCAAAATTTTCAAATTTGACCTATATTTTTGGATACCTGACGTCCATGCAATTCCAGTAATATAAGTTTCATTCAGAGTTATCGCCCTTTATTTTTCGATTTTTTTCGAATTTTCTTCCCATTTTGTGAGCTCGGGTTTCGTTTTATGGCAGAATTGACGTTTCTGAAACTTCTGGAACATGAAGTTATAGTCCAATACCAACAAATAAAGCAATTTCGACAAGAATCCTTAAACCGGAAGTGGTCGAAATAATGTGCAATATTTTGAAAAAAATGCAAAAAATGGATATTTTTGGGGAAAACGCGATTTCTCCGTCCGATATAAATGGATTAAAGAAATTAGGGTACCATTGGACTGCACTGGGATTGCACTATCGTATGATACCAAATTCATACGGATACTATGAACAGGCAGCAAAATATGGCACGCTGAAAATCAAGTATTTTCTGATTTTTAGCATTTTTGGACGCCTGTATCTCGAAAACTACTCCAGCGATTTTTATGAAACTTTCTCTATCAAGAGACCTTGTGGTAGTCTGAAGTACGAAACATTCCATTACGACTTTGAAATATCTGGAATAGGTGAAATAACGGACTGAAAATCGAAAAAAGTCGAAAAATCGTGAAATTTTGGAAAATGCTCTACTATTTTTTTATTTTAAGAGATTTTCGAAAAAAGGTTGTATTTTCAGATAGCTGACCTAATTACGATTCTAACGATGTATAATATGTATGTAGTTATTGAAAGTTAATTTTCGATATTTTAAATTTTTTGCATTTTTCTCACTTTTGCACATATGATTTCTCAGTGGCATTTTATCTGATCAGTAAATGTAATATATCATTACAGAGCCCTATGACTATTTTAGTACCCAAACCGGCTATTTTAACTATTCCGACAATAATAACCATACCGGAAGTATTCAAAAAATAAAAAAAAAAGGTTAAAAACATTGTCGCTCTTGCGAAAAACTTGATTTCTCCCTTAGGTAATAGTGGACCAAAAGAACTAAAGTGTCGTTGGATAGCCTATTAATGGACCATCATACGGTATGTAAATAATACGATTTCGATGGCAAGGAAATAAATTATTGTATGCCAAATATCCAGTATTTTCCGATTTTTTAACATTCTGAGACGCCCTTTTCTCGAAAACGACGCCTACGATTTTTCTCAAACTTTTCTTACTCAAAGTCCTATCGATTGTCTATATAGTGAATCCAAAATGAAAAGCATTGAAATAATATAGGTGGTCCAAAAATAGCATCAAACTTTGAAAAAAATTCAAAAATCGTCAAATTTTTGTAAACGCTCTTTATTTTATCTTTTCTTCCAAAACTACTCAATAGATGTTTCTGACACTTCTGGTACAGAAAGTTAAGTATCCAAAGAACTTCGTAAAGCTATCACGACAACAATCGTAAAACCGGAAGTAGTCGAAAAAATGTCCGATATTTTGAAAAAAATTTTTTTTTTTACGAAAACCTTTTTTATTTATGAATATTTTTTGACGATATTTTACACTGGGTTAAAATATCATCCTACTTGAGCAGAAATGAGAAAAAAAATTGTCTCGGTAATTTGCATTAGCCGCCATCGGCTAATTTAGTTTTTCGTACCCAGAAAAATTATTTATTGTTCAATTTATATAAAACAAAGTTCATAAGCTCCGTGGTCCCAATTGTAATTTTTTTTGTTACGGTGAAATTTTTCTGTCGGCAACGGAAATGACGTAATATTAATAAAAACTACAATTTTGACAGTTCGGTACCACTTTTTGAAAGCATATATTATTTTTTTTCAAAACTGATATAACTAAAATGATTCACCCTGCAAAGGTGCACAATATCCTTAGCTCAGACTTTTTAATTTCAATTTCATTTTCGGGCAATTTCGAATAAAATGTAAAATAAAGTGTAAAATTCAGTTGTTTGCAATTCATTCAGCTCTTCATATTTTGAAATATTTATTTGTAATTTTCATAAACTCGTAGCAATAATCCAGACGAAGAGAATGCATGCGAAAATTAGTTTGTAATGTGAACAGTTGCCGAGAAATATGCAATTTTGCATGCATCACTTTTCACGTTATTTTGCCTATAAAAGAATGAATTATTATTCGATTTACAATTTTTTTCCCCATTTGATGCTTAATGCCATTTTGGACTAGGTCAAGCCAATTTTACATTTTCATTGTGACCGGAAATGACGTCATTTGGGCAAAAACTGTATTTTTAACCTAAAAAGCAAATATTTTATTCAAATGAGTCTGCCTTATAATATTTTTAGAATTATGATATTTGATTCCCATCAACGAATAGAATCAAGCCATATGACCATACAGATGCCACAAAATGGTTTCTAACTTGTACGGTTACAGAGAAATAGGCGATCTTCTATAAGTCACTTTTCAAGGTTTTTGGTCTATAAAAGTGTCAATTATTATTCGATTTTTATAATATTTTTACCATTTGATGCCTTATGCCATTTATGACTTCAATGAACAAAGTTAACATTTTCAATATCACCGGAAGTAATGTAATTTTTGCAAAAAACGTATTTTTAGCCTTCAAAACAAAACATTTTTTTGAAGGGATTTATATTTATTATTCAATTAACTTTATAACGCCTGACTCTAATGGGCAGTAAGATTGAATCAATACCATCATATCGATATCAAGAAAAGGCTTCTAGCATGTTCCCTTGTCGAATAATAGCCAATTTTCCCAGGGTCACTTTTAATTTTTTTACCTTCTTAATTTCAGTTGATGGGTTACAGGTTAGTTATTTATTGCCCGATACGTATAAAACAAAGTTTGTATTTTGTATGTTACGAATTTTCGACTTATTTTTCCCCTATAAAAATTTCTTTCGGCACCGGAAGTGACGTAATTTTGCGATAATTTACAATTTTGGCCCGTCTTTTCGCCAGCACATATTACTTTTATATATGATAGAAGGTTTCACTGTAGCAAAACATCTAAAGTATAGTTCGGTAGCTCAATGGATCGGCTATGGTATAATAAACTTCCTGTATGATTCCTGAAAGCCGGTTCAGTGCTGCTTGCAGGTCTAGTTAGGCTTTCAGACTTTCGTCTGAAAGCCTATTGAGATTACTAAAATTATTATTATTATTATTATTATTATTTACCGCGGGAGCGTAGATCTCTATGATCGAAAACTGATATCGATCTGGAATTAGAATTTCTATCGGGAAACCATGTGGTGGCTACTTGATAAAATATTTTTGAAATTTCTGCGCATACCGGAAGTGACCGAACTTTGTATTTTGTCTAAAAATTGAAAATTGGCCATAGTTTTGTCAATTCTTTATCCATTTTCAAACAAATTACCTTTTTCGAATTCCTGAATCTTTTCTTAGACAGTGGCTATCTCACATTTTTCGATTTCGAACATTCGTCTATGACTTTTAGCGTTCGAAAATTGAAAACATGTTGTTTACGAGACAATTTTTGTTATTTTTCAAAATTTTCAAATTTGACCTACATTTTTGGATACCTGAAGTTCATGCGATTCCAGCAATATAAGTTTCATTCAGAGTTATCGCCCTTTATTTTTCGATTTTTTTCGAATTTTCTTCACATTTTGTGAGCTCGGGTTTCGTTTTATGGCCGAATTGACGTTTCTGAAACTTCTGGAACATGAAGTTATAGTCCAATACCAACGAATAAAGCAATTTCGACAAAAATCCTTAAACCGGAAGTGGTCGAAATAATGTGCAATATTTTGAAAAAAATGAAAAAAATGGATATTTTGGGGGAAAACGCGATTTCTCCGCCCGATATAAATGGATTAAAGAAATTAGGGTACCACTGGACTGCACTATGATTGTACTATCGTATGATAACAAATTCATACGGATACTATGAACAGGCAGCAAAATATGGCACGCTGAAAATCAAGTATTTTCTGATTTTTAGCATTTTCGGACGCCTGTATCTCGAAAACTACTCCAGCGATTTTTATGAAACTTTCTGTATGAAGAGACCTTGTGGTAGTCTTGTGTACGAAACATTCCATTACGACTTTGAAATATCTGGAATAGGTGAAATAACGGACTGAAAATCGAAAAAAGTCGAAAAATCGTGAAATTTTGGAAAATGCTCTACTATTTTTTTATTTTGAGAGATTTTCAAAAAAAGATTGTATATTCAGATAGCTGACCTAATTACGATTCTAACGATGTATAATATGTATGTAGTTATTGAAATTTAATTTTCGATATTTTAAATTTTTTGCATTTTTGGCACTTTTCAACATAGGATTTCTCAGGGGCATTTTATCTGATCAGATAATGCAATATATCATTACAGAGCCCTGTGGCTATTTTAGTGCCCAAACCGGCTATTAAAACTATTCCGAAAATAATAACCATACCGGAAGTATTCAAAAAATGAAAAAAAAAAGGTTAAAAACATTGTCGCACTTGCGAAAAACTTGATTTCTCCCTTAGGTAATAGCGGACCAAAAGAACTAAAGGGTCGTTGGAAAGCCCTATTAATGGACCATCATATGGTATCTAAATAATACGATTTCGATGGTAGGGAAATAAATTATTGTATGCCAAAAATCTAATATTTTCCGATTTTTTAACATTCTGAGACGCCCTTTTCTCGAAAACGACGCCGCAGATTTTTCTTAAACTTTTCTTACTCAAAGTCCTATCGGCTGTCTATATAGTGAATCCAAAATGAAAAGCATTGAAATAATATAGGTGGTCCAAAAATGGCATCAAACTTTGAAAAAAATTGAAAAATCATTAAATTTTTGTAAACGCTCTTTAATTTATCTTTTTTTCCAAAACTACTCAATGGATGTTTCTGACACTTCTGGTACAGAAAGTTAAGTATCGAAAGAACTTCGTAAAGCTATCGCGACAATGATCGTAAAACCGGAAGTAGTCGAACAAATGTCCGATATTTTGAAAAAAAATATTTTTTTTACGAATAGCTTTTTTATTTATGAATATATTTTGATGGTATTTTACACAGGGTTAAAATATCATCGTACTTGAGCAGAAATGAGGAAAAAAAATTGTCAGGGTAATTTGCGTTAGCCGCCATCGGCTAATTTAGTTTTTCGTACCCAGAAAAATTATTTATTGTTCGATTTGTATAAAACAAAGTTCATATGCTCCGTGGTCCCAATTGTAATTTTTTTTGTTACGGTAAAATTTTTCTGTCGGCAACGAAAGTGACGTAATATTAACAAAAACTACAATTTTGACAGTTCGGTACCACTTTTTGAAAGCAAATATTTTTTTTTTCAAAACTGATATAACTAAAAGGATGCACCCTGCAAAGATGCACAAAATCCTTAGCTCAGATTTTTTAATTTCAATTTCATTTTCGGGCAATTTCGAATAAAATGTAAAATAAAGTGTAAAATTCAGTTATTTACAATTCATTCAGCGTCTTCATATTTTGAAATATTTATTTGTAATTTTCATAAACTCGTAGCAATAATCCAGACGAAGAGAATGTATGCGAAAATTAGTTTGTAATATGAGCAGTTGCCGAGAAATATGCAATTTTGCATGCATCACTTTTCACGTTATTTTGCCTATAAAAGAGTGAATTATCATTCGATTTGCAATATTTTTTTTCCATTTGATGCCTAATGCCAATTTGGACTAGGTCAAGTCAATTTTACATTTTCACTGTGACCGGAAATGACGTCATTTGGGCAAAAACTGTATTTTTAACCAAAAAAATATTTTATTCAAATGAGTGTGCCTTATAATATTTTTAAAATTATGATATTTGATCCCCATCAACGAATAGAATGAAGCCATACGACCATACAGATACCACAAAATGGTTGCTAACTTGTATGGTTACAGAGAAATAGGCGATCTTCTATAAGTCACTTTTCAAGGTTTTTGGTCTATAAAAGTCTCAATTATTATTTGATTTTTATAATTTTTTTACCATTAGATGCCTTATGCCATTTATGGCTTCTATGAACTAAGTTAACATTTTCAATATCACCGGAAGTATTGTAATTTTTGCAAAAAACGTATTTTTAGCCTTCAAAACAAACATTTTTTTGAAGGGATTTATATTTATTATTCGTTTAACTTGATAACGTCTGACTCTAATGGGCAGTAAGATTGAATCAATACCATCATATTGATATCAAAAAAAGCCTTCTAGCATGTTCCCTTGTCGAATAATAGCCAATTTTCCCAGGGTCACTTTTAAGTTTTTTACCTTCTTAATTTCAGTTTATGGGTTATAGGGTAATTATTTATTGCCCAATATGTATAAAACAAAGTTTGTATTTTGTGTGTTGCGAATTTTCGACTTATTTTTCACCTATAAAAATATCTTTCGGTACCGGAAGTGACGTAATTTTGCCATAATTTACAATTTTGACCGGTCTTTTCGCCAGCAAATATTACTTTTATATATGATAGAGGGTGTCACTGAAGCAAAACAACTAAAGTATAGTTTGGTAGCTCAATGGATCGGCTATGGTATAAGAAACTTCCTGTATGATTCCTGAAAGCCGGTTCAGTGCTGCTTGCAGGTCTAGTTTATTATTATTATTTACCGCGAGGGCCTAGATCTCCATGATCGAAAACAGATATCGATCTGGAATCAGATTTTCTATTGGGAAACCATGTGGTGGCTACTTGATAAAATATTTTTGAAATTTCTGCGCATACCGGAAGTGACCGAAATTTGTACGTTATCTAAAAATTGAAAATCGGCCATAGTTTCTTCAATTCTTTATCCATTTTCAAACAAATTACATTTTTGGAATCCCTGAATCTTTTCTGAGACAATCTATTCTGAGACATTTTTCAATTTCGAACATTCGTATATGACTTTTATCGTTTGAAAATTGCAAACATGTTGTTTACGAGACAATTTTTGTTATTTTTCAAAATTTTCAAATTTGACCTACATTTTTGGATACCTGAAGTCCATCCGATTCCAGTAATATAAGTTTCATTCAGAGTTATCGCCCTTTATTTTTCGATTTTTTTCGAATTTTCTTCCCATTTTGTGAGCTCCGGTTTCGGTTTATGGCAGAATTGACGTTTCTGAAACTTCTGGAACATGAAGTTATAGTCCAATACCAACGTATAAAGCAATTTCGACAAGAATCCTTAAACCGGAAGTGGTCGAAATAATGGGCAATATTTTGAAAAAAATGCAAAAAATGGATATTTTGGGGAAAAACGCGATTTCTCCGCCCGATATCAATGGATTAAAGAAATTAGGGTACCATTGGACTGCACTAGGATTGTACTATCATATGATACCCAATTCATACGGATGCTATGATCAGGAAGCAAAATATGGCACGCTGAAAATCACGAATTTTCTGATTTTTAGCATTTTTGGACGCCTGTATCTCGAAAACTTAACCTGCAATTTTTTTTAAATTTTTTCTATCGAGAGTCCTTTTGGAGGTATTTTGCATAAAGCCATCCAATAAGACTTTGAAATGTCTGGAATAGGAAAAAAAAGGGACTGAAAATCGAAAAAAAGTCGAAAAATCGTGAAATTTTGGAAAATGCTCTACTATTTTTTTATTTTAAGAGATTTTTAAAAAGACGTTGTATATTCAGATAGCTGACCTAATTACGATTCTAACGATGTATAATATGTATGTAATTATTAAAATTTAATTTTCGATATTTTAAATTTTTTGCATTTTTGGCACTTTTGAACATAGGATTTCTCAGGGGCATTTTATCTGATCAGATAATGTAATATATCATTACAGAGCCCTGTGGCTATTTTAGTGCCCAAACCGGCCATTAAAACTATTTCGACAATAATAACCATACCGGAAGTATTCAAAAAATGAAAAAAAAGAGTAAAAACATTGTCGCACTTGCGAAAAACTTGATTTCTCTCTTAGGTAATAGCGGACCAAAAGAACTAAAGTGTCGCTGGATAGCCATATTAATGGACCATAATATGGTATCTAAATAATACGATTTCGATGGTAAGGAAATAAACTATTGTATGCCAAAAATGTAGTATTTTCCAATTTTTTAACATTCTGAGACGCCTTCTTCTCAAAAACGACGCCTACGATTTTTCTTAAACTTTTCTTACTCAAAGTCCTATCGGTTGTCTATATAGGGAATCCAAAATGAAAAGCATTGAAATAATATAAGTGGTCGAAAAATGGCCTCAAACTTTGAAAAAAATTGAAAAATCGTTAAATTTTTGGAAACGCTCTTTAATTTATCTTTTTTTCCAAAACTACTCAATGGATGTTTCTGACACTTCTGGTACAGAAAGTTAAGTATCCAAAGAACTTCGTAAAGCTATCACAACAACGATCGTAAAATCGGAAGTAGTCGAAAAAATGTCCGATATTTTGAAAAAAAATATTTTTTTTACGAAAACCTTTTTTATTTATGAATATTTTTTGATGATCTTTCACACAGGGTTAAAATATCATCGTACTTGAGCAGAAATAAGAAAAAAAATTGTCTCGGTAATTTGCGTTAGCCGCCATCGGCTAATTTAGTTTTTCGTACCCAGAAAAATTATTTATTGTTCGATTTGTATAAAACAAAGTTCATATGCACCGTGGTCCCAATTGTAATTTTTTTTATTACGGTGAAGTTTTTCTGTCGGCAACGGAAGTGACATGTTTAAGGGTAACATGGCACCAGTGAAACCCGTCATTCCTGCATGCAGGTCTAGTTCTTTTTGTTATATTTCATTTTCTTTTCTAACGTCCGCTGCCATTTCTCTTCTTTTAGCCACCCAATACATGGCATGAAATGAAAGAGAATTTACCCCTCTTTCATGTGGTGCCATCAATTATTCCTGACATCCCTCAGCTTAGTATTAAATACGTCCCCGAAAATCACTATCTCCACCAGTCTATTTTTTTGTTATATTTCATTTAATTTTCTAACGTCTGCTGCCATTTTATTTATTTGAGCCACCCTACACATGGTATGGAACGAAAGAGTGTTTATCTCTCTTTCATGTGGTACCACTCATTATACCCGAAATCCCTCGACTTAGTCTGAAATCCGTCCCCGAAAATAACTCTCCCCACCCCCTCCAATCTATTTTTCTTCTACATTTCATTTAATTTTCTAACGTCCGCTGTCATTTCATTTATTTTAGCCACCGAATACATGACATGAAATAAAAGAGTGTTTATCCCACTTTCATGTGGTACCATTGATTATTCCTAACAGCCCTCGACTTAGTCTTAAATCCGTCCCCGAAAATCACTACCCCCCCCACCTATTTTTTTTAAATATTTCATTTAATTTTCTAACGTCCGCTGCCATTTCATTCATTTGAGCCACCCTACACATGGTATGAAATGAAAGAGTGTATATCCCACTTTCATGTGGTACCATCTATTATTCCATATATACCTCGGCTTAGTATGAAATCCGTCCACGAAAATCACTACCCCCCACCACCTGTCTTTTTTTTGTGTTATATTTTATTTAATTTTTTAACGTCCGCTGTCAGTTTTTTCTTTGAGCCACCCAATACATGGTATGGAATAAAAAAAAAGGGTTAACTCTTCTTTCATGTGGTACCATTTATTATTCCTGAAATCCCTCGGCTAAGTATGAAATCTGTCCCCTAGAATGACTACCCCAATCCCCCCGTCCATTTTTTTGTAATATTTCATTCCATTTTCTAACGTCCGCTGCCATTTTATTTATTTGAGCCACCCTACACATGGTATAAAATGAAAGAGTGTTTATCCCACTTTCATGTGGTACCATTTATTATTCTTCACAGCCCTCGACTTAGTCTGAAATCCGTCCCCGAAAATCACTAACCCCCCCCCCCTCA
Source organism: Patella depressa (assembly GCA_948474765.1). Lineage (NCBI taxonomy): Eukaryota > Metazoa > Mollusca > Gastropoda > Patellidae > Patella > Patella depressa. The sequence goes on along the minus strand of OX419719.1, from coordinate 32,269,717 downwards.
CCTATTTTCTTTAAATATTTCATTTAATTTTCTAACGTCCGCTGCCATTTTATTTATTTGAGCCACCCTACACATGGTATAAAATGAAAGAGTGTTTATCCCACTTTCATGTGGTACCATTGATTATTCCTAACAGCCCTCGCCTTAGTCTGAAATCCGTCCCCGAAAAACACTACCCCTCCCTACCTATTTTGTCAATATTTAATTTAATTTTCTACCGTCCGCTGACATTTTATTTATTTGAGCCACCCTACATATGGTATAAAACGAAAGAGTGTTTATCCCACTTTCATGTGGTACCATTTATTATTCCTCACAGCCCTCGACTTAGTCTGAAATCCGTCCCCGAAAATCACTACCCCCCCCCACCTATTTTTTTTAAATAATTCATTTAATTTTCTAACGTCCGCTGCCATTTTATTTATTTGAGCCACCCTACACATGGTATGAAATGAAAGAGTGTTTATCCCACTTTCATGTGGTACCATTGATTATTCCTCACAGCCCTCGACTTAGTCTGAAATCCGTCCCCGAAAATCACTACCCCACCCACCTATTTTTTTTTTAAATATTTCATTTAATTTTCTAACGTCCGCTGCCATTTTATTTATTTGAGCCACCCTACACATGGTATAAAACGAAAGAGTGTTTATCCCACTTTCATGCGGTACCATTTATTATTCCTCACAGCCCTCGACTTAGTCTGAAATCCGTCCCCGAAAATCACTACCCCCCCCACCTATTTTTTTAAAATAATTCATTTAATTTTCTAACGTCCGCTGCCATTTTATTTTATTTGAGCCACCCTACACATGGTATGAAATGAAAGAGTGTTTATCCCACTTTCATGTGGTACCATTGATTATTCTTCACAGCCCTCGACTTAGTCTGAAATCCGTCCCCGAAAATCACTACCCCTCCCTACCTATTTTGTTAATATTTAATTTAATTTTCTAACGTCCGCTGCCATTTTATTTATTTGAGCCACCCTACACATGGTATGAAATGAAAGAGGGTTTATCGCACTTTCATGTGGTACCATTTATTATTCTTCACAGCCCTCGACTTAGTCTGAAATCCGTCCCCGAAAATCACTACCACCCCCCAACCTATTTTCTTTAAATATTTCATTTAATTTTCTAACGTCCGCTGCCATTTTATTGATTTGAGCCACCCTACACATGGTATAAAATGAAAGAGTGTTTATCCCACTTTCATGTGGTACCATTGATTATTCCTAACAGCCCTCGACTTAGTCTGAAATCCGTCCCCGAAAATCACTACCCCCCGCACCTATTTTCTTTAAATATTTCATTTAATTTTCTAACGTCCGCTGCCATTTTATTGATTTGAGCCACCGTACACATGGTATTAAATGAAAGAGTGTTTATCCCACTTTCATGTGGTACCATTGATTATTCTTCACAGCCCTCGACTTAGTCTGAAATCCGTCCCCGAAAATCACTACCAACCCCCCACCTATTTTCTTTAAATATTTCATTTAATTTTCTAACGTCCGCTGCCATTTTATTGATTTGAGCCACCCTACACATGGTATAAAATGAAGCAGTGTTTATCCCACTTTCATGTGGTACCATTGATTATTCCTAACAGCCCTCGACTTAGTCTGAAATCCGTCCCCGAAAATCACTACCCCCACCTATTTTTTTTTTAAATATTTCATTTAATTTTCTAACGTCCGCAGCCATTTTATTTATTTGAGCCACCCTACACATGGTATTAAATGAACGAGTGTTTATCCCACTTTCATGTGGTACCATTGATTATTCCTCACAGCCCTCGACTTAGTCTGAAATCCGTCCCCGAAAATCACTACCCCCCCACCTATTTTTTTTTTAAAATATTTAATTTAATTTTCTAACGTCCGCTGCCATTTTATTTATTTGAGCCACCCTACACATGGTATAAAACGAAAGAGTGTTTATCCCACTTTCATGTGGTACCATTTATTATTCCTCACAGCCCTCGACTTAGTCTGAAATCCGTCCCCGAAAATCACTACCCCCCCCCCACCTATTATTTTTAAATATTTCATGTAATTTTCTAACCAAATATTTTGAACTTGAACAAAACGACCTAAAATATTGTGACATAAAATCTGCCACCGAAAATAAATTTGTCGATTTTTTCCTAATAGTTACTGATCAACAAGACAATTCGCAATCGAACCATAAACTTCGAACGTATGGAAAAATTAAGCCAAACTTTTATGCGATACCGTTCTATCTGCACTCCGTCAAATCGAAAGCCCATAAAATTGCGTTGACTTCGATTAGGCTAAGCACACACCATCTCGAGATAGAGCGTGGTCGCTATAAAAATATCCCTCCACATGCTCGTTTATGTAGACAATGTAATAATAATCAAATAGACGACGAATACCATTTCATATTTGACTGCAATAAATATGATAATCTTAGAAATTCAAAATATACACCAATTTTCAAAAGCAATCCACACATCTCGTGCAATATGATTAATGCTTTAAATCCCCCAAACGAAATTGCTAGTCAGGTTGCTTCATATATATATATATGTGTCTCCAAGAAAGAACATCAGAGTTACCTGTTAACCAACACCCCTGTTCAATATAGTATGTTTATTATACTAATACTTACGGTAGAAATAGTTTGTTTACTTCCCAAGCTAGTTTAGATAATTTTCGTTTTCGAGCTATACTGATTTTGATTTTACCAACCATCTTTTAATGCTTATAAACTTATCATATCACATTGTACATCCATATAGGATAACCCCAGATGTTATGTTATAATTGTATGATCAACTTTTGTTTAAACTGTGTATGCTGTCCTTAAGTGGATGAAATGATACAATAAAATCTTATCTTATCTTATCTTATCTAACGTCCGCTGCCATTTTATTGATTTGAGCCACCCTACACATGGTATAAAATGAAAGAGTGTTTATCCTACTTTCATGTGGTACCATTGATTATTCCTCACAGCCCTCGACTTAGTCTGAAATCCGTCCCCGAAAAACATTACCCCCCCCCTATTTTTATTTTAATATTTCATTTAATTTTCTAACGTCCGCTGCCATTTTATTGATTTGAGCCACCCTACACATGGTATAAAATGAAACAGCGTTTATCCCACTTTCATGTGGTACCATTTATTATTCCTCACAGCCCTCGACATAGTCTGAAATCCGTACCCGAAAATCACTACCCCTCCCCCACACCTATTTTTTTAAAATATTTTATTTAACTTTCTAACGTCCGCTGCCATTTTATCTATTTGAGCCACCCTACACATGGTATGAAATGAAAGAGTGTTTATCTAACTTTCATGTGGTACTATTGATTATTCCTCACAGCCCTCGACTTAGTCTGAAATCCGTCCCCGAAAATCACTACCCCCCCCCACCTATTTTTTTTTTAAATATTTCATTTAATTTTCTGACGTCCGCTGCCATTTTATTTATTTGAGCCACCCTACACATGGTATGAAATGAAAGAGTGTTTATCTCACTTTAATGTGGTACTATTGATTATTTCTCACAGCCCTCGACTTAGTCTGAAATCCGTCCCCGAAAATCACTACCCCCCCCCCCCCACCTATTTTGTTAATATTTCATTTAATTTTCTAACGTCCGCTGCAATTTTATTTATTCGAGCCACCCTACACATGGTATAAAACGAAAGAGTGTTTATCCCACTTTCATGTGGTACCACTGATTATTCCTAACATCCCTCGACTTAGTCTGAAATCCGTCCCCGAAAATCACTACCCCTCCCCCCCCACCTATTTTTTTTAAATATTTCATTTAATTTTCTAACGTCCGCTGCCATTTTATCTATTTGAGCCACCCTACACATGGTATAAAATGAAAGATTGTTTATCCCACTTTCATGTGGTACCATTGATTATTCCTCACAGCCCTCGACTTAGTCTGAAATCCGTCCCCGAAAATCACTACCCCCCCCACCTATTTTTTTTTAATATTTCATTTAATTTTCTAACGTCCGCTGCCATTTTATTGATTTGAGCCACCCTACACATGGTATAAAATGAAACAGTGTTTATCCCACTTTCATGTGGTACCATTTATTATTCTTCACAGCCCTCGACTTAGTCTGAAATCCGTCCCCGAAAATCACTAACCCAACTTATTTTTTTTAAATATTTCATTTAAATTTCTAACGTCGGTTGCCATTTTATTGATTTGAGCCACCCTACACATGGTGTAAAATGAAAGAGTGTTTATCCCACTTTCATGTGGTACCATTGATTATTCTTCACAGCCCTCGACTTAGTCTGAAATCCGTCCCCGAAAATCACTACCCCTCCCTACCTATTTTGTTAATATTTAATTTAATTTTCTAACGTCCGCTGCCATTTTATTTATTTGAGCCACCCTACACATGGTATAAAACGAAAGAGTGTTTATCCCACTTTCATGTGGTACCATTTATTATTCCTCACAGCCCTCGACTTAGTCTGAAATCCGTCCCCGAAAATCACTACCTCCCCCACCTATTTTTTTTTAAATAATTCATTTAATTTTCTAACGTCCGCTGCCATTTTATTTATTTGAGCCACCCTACACATGGTATGAAATGAAAGAGTGTTTATCGCACTTTCATGTGGTACCATTTGTTATTCTTCACAGCCCTCAACTTAGTCTGAAATCCGTCCCCGAAAATAACTACCCCCCCCCACCTATTTTCTTTAAATATTTCATTTAATTTTTTAACGTCCGCTGCCATTTTATTGATTTGAGCCACCCTACACATGGTATAAAATGAAGCAGTGTTTATCCCACTTTCATGTGGTACCATTGATTATTCCTAACAGCCCTCGACTTAGTCTGAAATCCGTCCCCGAAAATCACTACCCCCACCTATTTTTTTTTAAATATTTCATTTAATTTTCTAACGTCCGCAGCCATTTTATTTATTTGAGCCACCCTACACATGGTATTAAATGAACGAGTGTTTATCTCACTTTCATGTGGTACCATTGATTATTCCTCACAGCCCTCGACTTAGTCTGAAATCCGTCCCCGAAAATCACTACCCCCCCACCTATTTTTTTTTAAAAATATTTAATTTAATTTTCTAACGTCCGCTGCCATTTTATTTATTTGAGCCACCCTACACATGGTATAAAACGAAAGAGTGTTTATCCCACTTTCATGTGGTACCATTTATTATTCCTCACAGCCCTCGACTTAGTCTGAAATCCGTCCCCGAAAATCACTACCCCCCCCACACCTATTTTTTTTAAATAATTCATTTAATTTTCTAACGTCCGCTGCCATTTTATTTATTTGAGCCACCCTACACATGGTATGAAATGAAAGAGTGTTTATTGCACTTTCATGTGGTACCATTTATTATTCTTCACAGCCCTCGACTTAGTCTGAAATCCATCCCCGAAAATCACTACCACCCCCCAACCTATTTTCTTTAAATATTTCATTTAATATTTCTAACGTCCGCTGCCATTTTATTTATTTGAGCCACCCTACACATGGTATGAAATGAAAGAGTGTTTATCCCACTTTCATGTGGTACCATTGATTATTCCTCACAGCCCTCGACTTAGTCTGAAATCCGTCCCCGAAAATCACTACCCCCCCCCCACCTATTTTTTTTTAAATATTTCATTTAATTTTCTAACGTCCGCTGCCATTTTATTTATTTGAGCCACCCTACACATGGTATAAAACAAAAGAGTGTTTATCCCACTTTCATGTGGTACCATTTATTATTCTTCACAGCCCTCGACTTAGTCTGAAATCCGTCCCCGAAAATCACTACCCCACCCACCCATTTTTTTTTTAAATATTTCATTTAATTTTCTAACGTCCGCAGCCATTTTATTTATTTGAGCCACCCTACACATGGTATTAAATGAAAGAGTGTTTATCCCACTTTAATGTGGTACCATTGATTATTCCTCACAGCCCTCGACTTAGTCTGAAATCCGTCCCCGAAAATCAATACCCCTCCCTACCTATTTTGTTAATATTTCATTTAATTTCTAACGTCCGCTGCCATTTTATTTATTTGAGCCACCCTACACATGGTATAAAACGAAAGAGTGTTTATCCCACTTTCATGTGGTACCATTTATTATTCCTCACAGCCCTCGACATAGTCTGAAATCCGTCCCCGAAAATCACTACCCCCCACCTATTTTTTTTAAATATTTCATTTAATTTTCTAACGTCCGCTGCCATTTTATTTATTTGAGTCACCCTAAACATGGTATGAAATGAAAGAGTGTTTATCCCACTTTCATGTGGTACTATTGATTATTCCTCACTGCCCTCGACTTAGTCTGAAATCCGTCCCCGAAAATCACTACCCCCCCACCTATTTTGTTAATATTTCATTTAATTTTCTAACGTCCGCTGCCATTTTATTTATTTGAGCCACCCTACACATGGTAAAAAACGAAAGAGTGTTTATCCCACTTTCATGTGGTACCACTGATTATTCCTAACATCCCTCGACTTAGTCTGAAATCCGTCCCCGAAAATCACTACCCCCCCCCCCCACCTATTTTCTTTAAATATTTCATTTAATTTTCTAACGTCCGCTGCCATTTTATTGATTTGAGCCACCCTACACATGGTATAAAATGAAAGAGTGTCTATCCCACTTCCATGTGGTACCATTGATTATTCCTAACATCCCTCGACTTAGTCCGAAATCCGTCCCCGAAAATCACTACCCCTCCCTACCCATTTTATTAATTTTTCATTTAATTTTCTAACGTCCGCTGCCATTCTATTTATTTGAGCCACTCTACACATGGTATGAAACGAAAGAGGGTTTATCCCTCTTTGATGTGGTACCATTTATTATTCCTGACAGCCCTCGACTTAGTCTGAAATCCATCATGTATTGGGTGGCTCAAATAAATAAAATGGCAGTGGACGTTAGAAAATGAAATGAAATATAACAATAAGATACACTGGGGGGGGGGGGGCAGTGATTTTTGGGGACAGATTTCATACTAAGCCGAGGGATTTCAGGAATAATCAATGGTACCACATGAAAGAGGAATAAACCCTCTTTCATTCCATACCATGTATGGCATGGCTCAAAGAAAAAAAAATGTGAGCGGACGTTATAAAAGTAATTGCATTTAACAAAAAATTAGCCGGGGGGGGGGGGGTAGTGATCTTCGTGGACAGATTTTAAACTAAGCCGAGGGATATCAGGAATAATCGATGGTACTTCATGAAAGTGGGATAAACACTTTTTCATTTCATACCATGTGTAGTGTGGCTCAAATAAATAAAATGGCAGCGGACGTTAGAAAATTAAATGAAATATAAAAAAAAAATAGGTAGGGGTGGGGTACGGTAGTGATTTTCGGGGACAGATTTCAGACAAAGTCGAGGGCTGTCAGGAATAATCAATGGGAGATCAGTATCGATGGAAGATCAGTATATGTCGATGTTTTGTGGTGTATACCCGTAATTACTTCAACCTGTTTTACGGAATATTCCGGTTACATTCGGGAATTATCTTTGGTGCCACAAAAATGGGGGATAAAGACTGATACAATTATTGTGTGTCTTAAATGGTTAAAATACTACGGGGCGTTTGTTATTCATTTCATCCGCTCACTTAAACGGCTATACATTGTGTTTATTAAACACTGCTATCGACGATGAGGGTCAAGGTCATAAATCGTAACGTCCGCTCAGATCAGCTCAACGGAGCTTATTGACTGGAAATCCTTGTGGTAGGCCTACTTATCATTTGGAAAAGATTATTTTTGTTTACGCACAAATCAAAAAACGGTGTTATTGTAAAAGTTAACTAGAAGGTATTTAATTGATAACAACTGTTGTATTTTCGTTTTTGACGGTTCTAACTGTGTATAGTCCGGTGGATGAAGCGGGGGGGGGGGGTCGCCACCCGAGCTGTGAATTTATGAGACGAAGATTTTGCTAGACCAGTTTTTTGTGTAGACGCAATATGGGTGGGGATCAGGCGTTTGAGGTGGCGTTTTCGAGATATAGGGGGTCAAATGTCTACAATGGGCGTGTGTGTGGTGGGGGTAGGAAGAACGTAATGTTGACATAATCACGATTTTCTAGGACTGCTCATCTTTAAATACCGGTAGGCTAAATGTTTATGGTACCCTGGACATCTGTTTTGATATCTGAGGAGGTCATGGGGTGGGGGTACTTCAGCTCTGAACGTAGGTCTCATTACAATCGGCCAGTATTACGTTTAGGTCCTGTGCTATTCAATACATGTCGAAACTGAAATCTGTCCCAGTCAATTTTACTGGGCAACTTTTTACTGCTAAAGGGCCGCGTGTCAGTCCATCCATGTGAACGCTAGCTACGAGAACATAGCTAAAAACGTTGAGATATACTGATGTGTTTGTTTTTGGCTACGATTTGAGGCCCTAAGTTCCAAGTTGCAAATTCAATTTCTTTATTAATGCATATAACATCATTAAAATAAGATAAGTTAATACTAATCCTATCACTAATTAAACTTACAGAGGCCAATGTGGTGGCACAACTATCGCCCAACTCCAAATATTCTTATTTAAATTACTTAAGCCATATTTTTGTTCGACATTCACCTCCATTGAAATCAATGTGGATGTCGCCATTCGAATGGTTTGCCATTCGTTTATATTTATATGTTATTTGCCATTCGTTTTCGTTATTTGCCATTCGTTTTTTTAAATCAATGTTTTCTGTACTATCACGATGTCTGGTCGAGGGGTAATGGTACCAAACACTTAAACTAGTTTTACTTCGTCGTACAAAATGAACATATATCATTTTCGATGCAGTATAAATGCAAAAATTACTACCACAAGAAACGTTGTTTGGCAGAATGCCATGGGAGGTCTCTTTATAGCCTAGCGGTGACTACCCGAAAAAGTACCCTACTATATGACCTGTCCCTCAAAGGTTTAAATAAAATAGGTTTATTCAAGTATATGGATTGGAAATGATGAAAAATAAAAATGAATGACAGTGTTTTATATTATGTTGATATTCACTGTATGTATACACTGATGAGAGAGAGAGAGAGGGAGAGAGAGAAGTGAAGGAGCGAGAGAGAGGAGAGAGAGACAAAGAGAGAAGGAGAGGGGAGAGAGAGAAAACACCGAGGGGGGGGGAAAATTATTTAAATAAAAAAAAAACAGAACCATAGTATGATAGTCCCTCTCGACTACACAGCTGCTCTCCATCCTGCACAATAGTGACAAGGGGAGATAGCCGAAACAAATTACGATCATGTCTGAAAAATATGTTGTTTAGAGTACACAGAGACGTGACATGCGAAGCCGGTCGCTTAAACAAAGTTTCATGATGCCCCCAAAAATATCACTGTGTATTAAACTGACATTAAATGTTATAAATTTTATGCCGAATTTTAATCCCTTAGTCAATTTTAAGAAATCCCTGGCTGGTACAGCTATGTGAGTAGTTTTAAAAATTTCACATGTTTGTCAATAAAATAAACGGTTGGAAGAGAGAGTAGTTTTGCCTGTCCAACAACTGCCAAAGACCCCTACTCGCCAGCGAATTATTAAAATGAAATTAGACCATTTGATAGTCTTGAAATGACCTACATTGTGTCGATAGGTGTTAAACTCTCTCTCTCCCTCTCATTCTCTATCTCCAGTTTGAAATGGAATGTATAAATAGAAATATACGGATGACAAATATAACAAGCAGTTGAAAATGAAATGTGTTGGTAGAAAATGAATTATAGGAATGGTTAATAAAATAATATAAACTACGGGTCGAAGATTAAATATTTCTGGATTATTAATAGATACAAAATTTCACAGAAATGGAACTTTCACATGTGTGTTACATCCATGTACACACAATGTCGGTTCTCTGTCTTCGCTTCGCTGTGAACGAAGGTTTTCATTTACACGGTGAAGCTTCAAATAACAACTAGACCTGCATGCAGGAATGACGGGTTTCACTGGTGCCACGTTGCCCTTGAACATATGTCACTTCCGATACCAATGAAACCATTATGCAGGTTTCCACATAAGCATTGCAAACATCAAATAAAATGGACGAAGAATCAACCAAATCCAGCAATATCAATTCATTTTATATATATGTTACTTGTAAGTGATCCTTGCAAAATTTCATTACTTCCGGTCATAATGAAAATGTTCAATTAGTTTTATGAAATCAGAAATGGCATAAGGCATCATATGGTGAAAATTTTATTAAAATTGAATTATAACTGACACTTTTAAAGACCAAAAACCTTGAAAAGTGACTTAACGAAAATTGACCATTTCTTTGCAACCGTGCAAGTTGGAAACCATTTTGTGGTATCTGTATGATCGTATGGGTTCATTCTATTTGATCAATAGAATTAAATATCATAATTTGAAACAAATAAAAAGTATGACTCATGTAGTACTACTGCTATTTCTAGGACTTCTTGCTTTGTTGCGTTTGTGATCGTAAAATAATACCACAGTATTTAAAGTATAAGAACTTTATTGCCAAGCTAATGACTTTGCAGGTCCCTTGTTCTCAACAGATAATGGCTGCTAGAATATCTGGGTGAGTTTCTAACGAATCTAGCTCTACCCCCTATTCCTGCAGGCTCAAGATTAACTTTGACCCTAAATTCCATTCCGAATATGGAATAAAGCCTTACAATTCTCACCACTACAATCAGGTGATACTCCTTATATGGTCTTCCAACTATAGGTCAAATAACAAGAAGAACTTGATGAATATTTTGACAGTGGTTAGGATTTTACCAAAACATCACTTGTTTTTTATGTATAGCTTTTAATTCAGTGCACTAGGTGCATGTGAATTTGACTTTATAAAAATAGTTGTTTTAACAATTTTCTCAAAGACACAATATGGTCTTAAAGACCATAGTCTTACAGTAACTTACACTCATTTGAATAAAATATTTTTTTTGAGGGCTAAAATTTAAGTTTTGAGCAAATGACGTCATTTCCGGTGGCAGCGTAAGAGGTAAAATGGTTTGACATAGTCCACTATGGCATTAGGCATCCAATGGCGAAAGAAAATTGAAAATCGAATAATTGTTGATTCTTTTACAGCCAAAATGAAAAGTGACTCATGCAAAATTGCCTATTTCTCGGCAACTGCGCTTATTACAAATTGATTTTCACGTACATTCTCTTCGTATGGGTTATTACTACGAGTTCATGAATGTTACGAAGATATATTTTTTAATATGATGACGCTGGATGGGTTGTAAATAGCTTATTTTGACACCTTTTTTCACCCTTTAATCCAAATTGCCTGAAATCGAAATTAAAAAAACTGAGCCGGATGTTTTGTGCGCCTTTACATGGCACATCTTTTCAGTCATATAAGATTTGAAAAAAATAATATTTGCTTTCAAAATGTTGTACCGAACTGTCAAAATTGTTGTTTTTGCTAAATTAAAGTCACTTCCGGTGCCGACAGGAAACTTCATCGGTAACAAAAAAAATGTCACTTGGGGCCACGAAGCATATGCACTTTGTTTTATACAAATCGGGTAAGAAATAATTTATCTATAACTGATCAATTGATTTCGGACATTTTTCAATTTTTCAATTTTTTGAATACTTCCGGTATGGTGATTAGTGTCGAGATAGTTTTAATAACCAGTTTGGGCAATTAAATAGCCGCAGGGCTCTGTAAGGATATATTACATTAACTAATCAGATAAAATACACCTGAGAAATCCTATGTTCAAATGTGCCAAAAATGCATAAATATCGAAATATGGAAAATTAAATTTCAGTATTTCAATACATATTATACATCGTTAAAATCGGATTTAGGTCAGCTATCTGAATGTGTAACCATTTTTTGAAAATCTGTTAAAATAAACAAATAATAGAGCATTTTTCAAAATTTGACAATTTTTCGATTTTCAGTCCCTTTTTAAACGCCCACATGGAAATGTGGTCGTATATTGTCGTCGCCCCCGTCTGTCAGTCCGTCCGTCCGTCCGTCCGTCCGTCCATCGTCCACAATTTCTTGTGAACGCTCTAGAGGCTATAGTTAATATCCGATTGACTTTAAATTTATACACGGTGTTTAAGGTCGTGAGACGAAGAAGCCTATTGATTTTCGGTGATATCCGATAATTACTACCAGAGTTATGACCCTTGATCACTTTGAAAAATCTTGTGAACACTCTAGAGGCTATAGTTAATATCCGATTGACTTTAAATTTATACACAGTGTTTAAGGTCATGAGACGAAGAAGCCTATTGATTTTCGGTGATATCTGATAATTACTGCCAGAGTTATGACCCTTGATCACTTTGAAAAATCTTGTGAACGCTTTAGAGGCTAAAGTTAATATCCGATTGACTTTAAATTTATACACAGTGTTTAAGGTCATGAGACGAAGAAGCCTATTGATTTTCTGTGATATCCGATAATTACTACAAGAGTTATGACCCTTGATCACTTTGAAAAATCTTGTGAACGCTTTAGAGGCTAAAGTTAATATCCGATTGACTTTAAATTTATACACAGTGTTTAAGGTCATGAGACGAAGAAGCCTATTGATTTTCTGTGATATCCGATAATTACTACAAGAGTTATGACCCTTGATCACTTTGAAAATTCTTGTGATATCTGACCAAGAAATTCAGCTTTTCGCAAGAACGCAAATTTTTTAAACCTTTTTTTCAATTTTTTGAATACTTCCGGTATGGTGATTAGTGTCGAGATAGTTTTAATAACCGGTTTGGGCAATTAAATAGCCTCAGGGCTCTGTAAGGATATATTACATTAACTAATCAGATAAAATACACCTGAGAAATCCTATGTTCAAATGTGCCAAAAATGCAAAAATATCGAAATATGGAAAATTAAATTTCAGTATTTCAATACATATTATACATCGTTAAAATCGGATTTAGGTCAGCTATCTGAATGTGTAACCATTTTTTGAAAACCTGTTAAAATAAACAAATAATAGAGCATTTTCCAAAATTTGACAATTTTTCGACTTTTTTCGATTTTCAGTCCCTTTTTATACGCCCACATGGAAATGTGGTCGTATATTGTCGTCGCCCCCGTCCATCGGTCTGTCGGTCCGTCCGTCGGTCCGTCCGTCCGTCCATCGTCCACAATTTCTTGTGAACGCTCTAGAGGCTAAAGTTAATATCCGATTGACTTGAAATTTATACACGGTGTTTAAGGTTGTGAGACGAAGAAGCCTATTGATTTTCAGCGATATCCGATAATTACTACCAGAGTTATGACCCTTGATCCCTTTGAAAAATCTTGTGAACGCTCTAGAGGCTATAGTTAATATCCGATTGACTTTAAATTTATACACAGTGTTTAAGGTCAGGAGACGAAGAAGCCTGTTGATTTTCGGTGATATCTGATAATTACTGCCAGAGTTATGACCCTTGATCACTTTGAAAAATCTTGTGAACGCTTTAGAGGCTAAAGTTAATATCCGATTGACTTTAAATTTATACACAGTGGTTACGGTCGTGAGACGAAGAAGCCTATTGATTTTCAGCGATATCCGATAATTACTACCAGAGTTATGACCCTTGATCACTTTGGAAAATCTTCTGAACGCTCTAGAGGCTATAGTTAACATCCGATTGACTTTAAATTTATACACAGTGTTTAAGGTCATGAGACGAAGAAGCCTATTGATTTTCGGTGATATCTGATAATTACTGCCAGAGTTATGACCCTTGATCACTTTGAAAAATCTTGTGAACGCTTTAGAGGCTAAAGTTAATATGCGATTGACTTTAAATTTATACACAGTGTTTAAGGTCATGAGACGAAGAAGCCTATTGATTTTCGGTGATATCCGATAATTACTACCAGAGTTATGACCCTTGATCACTTTGAAAAATTTTGTGAACGCTTTAGAGGCTAAAGTTAATGTCCGATTGACTTTAAATTTATACACAGTGTGTAAGGTCATGATAAGAAGAAGCCTGTTGATTTTCAGCAATATCCGATAATTCCTGCCCGAGTTATGACCCTTGATCACTTTGAAAAATCTTGTGAACGCTCTAGAGGCTAAAGTTAATATCCGATTGAATTTAAATTTATACACGGTGTTTAAAGTCATGATACAAAGAAGCCTATTGATTTTCAGCAATATCCGATAATTACTGCCAAAGTTATGACCCTTGATCACTTTGAAAAATCTACAGTTAATATCCGATTGACTTTAAATTTATACACACTATTTACGGTCATGATACAAAATAGCCTATTTATTTTCAGCGATATCCGATAATTACTGCCAGAGTTATGACCCTTGATTCGATTGACTTTAAATTTGTACACAGTGTTTAGGGTCATGATACGAAGAATCCTATTTGATTTTCAGTGATATCTGATTATTTCTGGCAGTTGATCACTTTGAAATATCTTGTGGACAAAGGCCTTGAGACAAACCATCAAAACTATTCTAATCATTTCTGATGATTATTTAATGGGCTATTACTCGTAATAAGATTATCATGTGTTGTAAATGTTCTCCTTACTGATAAAAGTAACAATATGCGACAACCCTTGTTGACTGCTCGGACGACTTAGCTGTTGTGGGCGTATGTTTCGTTGCCTGGCAACCAATCTTTTTATACGCCCACATTTTTATGTGGACGTATATTGTCGTCGCCCCTGTCCGTCCGTCCGTCCGTCCGTCCGTCCACAATTGTTTGTGAACAGTCTACAGGTCACAATTTTTATCCGATTTCAATGAAACTTGAAATATAGGTTTATCACCCCAAGATCTCGGTTCCTTTCGATATTGGCATGTAACGGACTGTAACTTCATGGATTATGCCCCCTGATTGTACGAAAAATCACGTTTTTACCTTGTGAACACTGTAGAGGTCACAATATTGAACCGATTTTGATGAAACTTGACATGCATGTTTATAACCCAAAGATCTTGGTTCCTTTCGATATTTGCGCATATCGGATCATAACTTCCTGAATTATGGCCCCTGATTGTACGAAAAATCTTCTTTTTTAGCTTGTGGTCCTTCTTGAGGCCAAAATTATTATCCGATTTAGAAAACCGTCTGATTATATAACTGTTACACCGTAGAGAAGGTCGTGTTCGAATTTCGTGAAAATCGGACCAAAATTGGCGGACAAAATGGCCACCGTTTGTACGCGAAAAGTGTAAAAATATGGTATGTCAAGGTTGTGAACACTGTAGAGGTCACAATATTTAACCGATTTTGATGAAACTTGAAATTCATGTTTAT
This sequence comes from Patella depressa, assembly GCA_948474765.1. Taxonomy (NCBI): domain Eukaryota; kingdom Metazoa; phylum Mollusca; class Gastropoda; family Patellidae; genus Patella; species Patella depressa. The sequence goes on along the minus strand of OX419719.1, from coordinate 32,254,451 downwards.
AAGTCAAAGATCTTGGTTTCTTTCGATATTTGCGCATATCGGATCATAACTTCCTGAATTATGGCCCCTGATTGTACGAAAAATCGCCTTTTTATACGCCCACATTGAAATGTGGTCGTATATTGTCGTCGCCCCCGTCCGTCCGTCCGTCGGTCCGTCCGTCCGTCCGTCGGTCCGGCGTCCACAATTGCTTGTGGACGCTCTACAGGCTAAAGTTAATATTCGATTGACTTTAAATTTATACACAGTGTTTAAGGTCATGAGACGAAGAAGCCTATTGTTTTTCAGCGATTTCCGATAATAACTACCAGAGTTATGGCCCTTGATCACTTCAAAAAATCTTGTGGACGCTCTAGAGGCCAAAGTTAATATCCGATTGACTTTAAATTTACACACAGTGTTTAAGTTAATGAGACGAAGAAGCCTATTGATTTTCGGCGATTTCCGATAATTAGTGCCAGAGTTATGGCCCTTGATCTCTTTAAAAAATCTTGTGGACGCTCTAAAGGTCAAAGTTAATATCCGATTGACTTTAAATTTATACACAGTGTTTAAGGTCATAAGACGAAGAAGCCTATTGATTTTCAGCGATTTCCGATAATTAGTGCCAGAGTTATGGCCCTTGATCACTTCAAAACATCTTGTGGACGCTCTAGAGGCCAAAGTTAATATCTGATTGACTTTAAATTTATACACAGTGTTTAAGGTCATAAGACGAAGACGCCTATTGATTTTCAGCAATTTCCGATAATTAGTGCCAGAGTTATGGCCCTTGATCACCTCAAAAAATCTTGTGGACGCTCTAGAGGCCAAAGTTAATATCCGATTGACTTTAGATTTATACACAGTGTTTAAGGTCATGAGACGAAGAAGCCTATCGATTTTCGGCGATTTCCGATAATTAGTGCCAGAGTTATTGCCCTTGATCTCTTTAAAAAATCATGTGGACGCTCTAAAGGTCAAAGTTAATATCCGATTGACTTTAAATTTATACACAGTGTTTAAGGTCATAAGACGAAGAAGCCTATTGATTTTCAGCGATTTCCGATAATTAGTGCCAGAGTTATGGCCCTTGATCACTTCAAAAAATCTTGTGGACGCTCTAGAGGCCAAAGTTAATATCCGATTGACTTCAAATTTATACACAGTGTTTAAGGTCATAAAACAAAGACGCCTATTGATTTTCAGCGATTTCCGTTAATTAGTGCCAGAGTTATGGCCCTTGATCACCTCAAAAAATCTTGTGGACGCTCTGGAGGCCAAAGTTAATATCCGATTGACTTTAGATTTACACACAGTGTTTAAGTTAATGAGACGAAGAAGCCTATTGATTTTCTGCGATTTCAAATAATTACTGCCAGAGTTATCTCCCTTGATAACTTCAAAAATTCTTGGGACGCTATAGAGGCCAAAGTTACCATCCGATTTACTTCAGATTGATACATAGAGTTAAGGTGTTGAAACGAACAAGTATTTTGATTTTCAATGAATTTAGATAACTGAACAGCTAAATCCATGATATTAAATGTTTCATGTATATACTAATTGTTAGCGTGGGGTAAAATTTTATAAAAAGCAATCAAATTCTAATGATTTTCTAATAATTACATAATGAGTTGTTACTCTTAATCAGTTTTTAGTGTATTACAAATGTTTCATTACCGAAAAAAGTAAAAATATGCGACAACCCTTGTTGACTGCCCGGACGATTTAGCTGCTGTGGGCGTATGTTTCGTTGCCTGGCAACCTATCTTTTAGCTTGTGGTACTTCTTGAGGCCAAAATTATTATCCGATTTGAAGAAACGTCTGATTATATCACCGTTACACCATAAAGAAGGTTGTGTTCGAATTTCATGAAAATCGGACCAAAATTGACGGACAAAAAGGCCGCCGTTTGTACGCGAAAAGTGTAAAAATATGGCATGTCAAGGTTGTGAACACTGTAGAGGTCACAATATTTAACCGATTTTGATGAAACTTGAAATTCATGTTTATAAGCCAAAGATCTTGGTTCCTTTCGATATTTGCGCATATCGGATCATAACTTCCTGAATTATGGCCCCTGATTGTACGAAAAATCGCCTTTTTATACGCCCACATGGAAATGTGGTCGTATATTGCCGTCGCCCCCGTCCGTCTGTCGGTCCGTCCGTCGGTCCGTCCATCGGTCCCTCCATCGTCCACAATTTCTTGTGAACGCTCTAGAGGCTAAAGTTAATATCCGATTGACTTTAAATTTATACACAGTGTTTAAGGTCATGAGACGAAGAAGCCTATTGATTTTCGGTGATATCCGATAATTACTACCAGAGTTATGACCCTTGATCACTTTGAAAAATCTTGTGAACGCTCTAGAGGCTATAGTTAATATTCGATTGACTTTAAATTTATACACAGTGTTTAAGGTCATGAGACGAAGAAGCCTATTGATTTTCGGTGATATCTGATAATTGCTGCCAGAGTTATGACCCTTGATCACTTTGAAAAATCTTGTGAACGCTTTAGAGGCTAAAGTTAATATCCGATTGACTTTAAATTTATACACAGTGTTTAAGGTCATGAGACGAAGAAGCCTATTGATTTTCTGTGATATCCGATAATTACTACCAGAGTTATGACCCTTGATCACTTTGAAAAATCTTGTCAACGCTCTAGAGGCTAAAGTTAATATCCGATTGACTTTAAATTTATACACAGTGTGTAAGGTCATGATAAGAAGAAGCCTGTTGATTTTCAGCAATATCCGATAATTCCTGCCCGAGTTATGACCCTTGATCACTTTGAAAAATCTTGTGAACGCTCTAGAGGCTACAGTTAATATCCGATTGAATTTAAATTTATACACGGTGTTTAAAGTCATGATACAAAGAATCCTATTGATTTTCAGCAATATCCGATAATTACTGCCAGAGTTATGACTCTTGATCACTTTGAAAAATCTAAAGTTAATATCCGATTGACTTTAAATTTATACACACTATTTACGGTCATGATACAAAATAGCCTATTTATTTTCAGCGATATCCGATAATTACTGCCAGAGTTATGACCCTTGATCACTTTGAAAAACCCTGTGAATGCTCTAAAGGCTAAAGTTAATATCCGACAAAATGGCCGCCGTTCGTACGCGAAAAGTGTAAAATTATGGTATGTCAAGGTTGTGAACACTGTAGAGGTCACAATATTGAACCGATTTTGATGAAACTTGAAATGCATGTTTATAACTCAAAGATCTTGGTTCCTTTTGATATTTCCGCATATCGGATCATAACTTCCTGAATTATGGCCCCTGATTGTACGAAAAATCACCCTTTTTAGCTTGTGGTACTTCTTGAGGCCAAAATTATTATCCGATTTGAAAAACCGTCTGATTTTATCACCGTTACACCGTAAAGAAGGTTGTGTTCGAATTTCGTGAAAATTGGACCAAAATTGGCGTACAAAATGGCCGCCGTTTGTACGCGAAAAGTGTAAAAATATGGTATGTCAAGGTTGTGAACACTGTAGGGGTCACAATTTTGAACCGAATTTGATGAAACTTGAAATGCATGTCTATATGTCAAAGATCTTGGTTCCTTTCGATATTTGCGCATATCGGATCGTAACATCCTGAATTATGGCCCCTGATTGTACGAAAAATCACGCTTTTAGCTTGTGGATATTATAGAGGTCACAACTTTGAACCGATTTGGATGAAACTTGACATGTATGTTTATAACCCAAAGATCTTAGTTCTTTTGATATTTGCGCCCATCGGATCTTAAATTCCTGAATTATGGCCCCTGTTTGTCCAAAAATCACCCTTTTTAGATTGTGGTCCTTCTGTAGGTCAAAATTATTATCCGATTTAAAAAAAACCTTTGATGATATCACCGTTGTTTGGTAATGAAGGTTGAGTTCGAATTTCATGAAAATCAGACTAAAATTGACAGATAAAATGTCCGTCGTTTGTTAAAGATATGTTTATCAAGGTTATGGACCCTATAGAGGTCACAATTTTAATTCGATTTTGATAAAACTTAAAATACATGTTTATAACCTAAAGGTCTTGGTTACATATTTGCGCATATCGGATTCTAACTTCCTGAATTATGGCCCCTGATTGTCCGGAAAATCGCCTTTTATTGCTTGTAGTCCCCCTGGAGGTCGCAATTATTATCCGATTTAAAAAAAACCATTTGATTATATCACTGTTACACTGCTGCTTGTACGCGAATTTGTAACAATATTGTATATCAAGTGGACTTGAAACAGAGTTTAAGGTCTTGAGACCAACAAATATATTGATTTTCAATGAATTTTTGATAATTGTACAGCTAAATCCACAATATTAAATTTTTCGTATACTAGACATTAGCATGGGCCAGAACTTTATAAAAAACCAAACAAATTCTAATGATTTTTGATAATTACTTAATATGCGACAACTCTTGTTGACTGCCCGGACGATTTAGCTGCTGGTGGGCGTATGTTTCGTTGCCTGGCAACCTATTCCAGACATTTCAAAGTCTTATTGGATGGCTTCATCCAAAATACCTCCAAAAGGACTCTCGATAGAAAAAAATTAAAAAAAAATTGTGATTAAGTTTTCGAGATACAGGCATCCAAAAACGCTCCAAATCAGAAAATACTTGATTTTCAGCATGCCATATTTTGCTTCCTGCTCATCGTATCCGTACTAATTGGGTATCATTCAGTGGTACAATCACCATCCGACCAAATGATACCTTAATTTGTTTAATCCGTTGATATCGGACGGAGAAATCGTGTTTTTACCCAAAACACAAATTTTTCACGTTTTTTATACGCCCACATTGAAATGTGGTCGTATATTGTCGTCGCCCCCGTCCGTCCGTCGGTCCGGCGTCCAGAATTACTTGTGGACGCTCTAGAGGCTAAAGTTAATATCCGATTGACTTTAAATTTATACACAGTGTTTAAGGTCATGAGACAAAGAAGCCTATTGTTTTTCAGCGATTCCAGATAATAACTACCAGAGTTATGGCCCTTGATCACTTCAAAAAATCTTGTGGATGCTCTAAAGGCCAAAGTTAATATCCAATTGGCTTTAAATTTATACACAGTGTTTAAGGTCATAAAATGAAGAAGCCTATTGATTTTCAATGATTCCTGATAATTACTGCCAGAGTTATGGCCCTTGATCACATCAAAAAATCCTGTGGACGCTCTAGAGGCCAAAGTTAATATCCTATTGACTTTAAATACACACACACTGTTTAAGGTCATGAGACGAAGAAGCCTGTTGATTTTCAGCGATTTCAAATAATTACATCCAGAGTTGTCTCCCTTGATCACTTCAAAAAACCTTGTGACGCTATAAAGGCCAAACTTATCATCCGATTGATTTCAGATTGATACACAGAGTTTAAGGTGTTGAAACGAACAAGTATTTTGATTTTCAATGAATTTTGATAACTGAACAGCTAAATCCATGATATTAAATGTTTCCTATACTAATTGTTAGCTTGGGGCAAAACTTTTATAAAAAGCAAACAAATTCTAATGATTTTCAGATAATTACATAATGAGTTGTTGCTCTAAATCATATTTTAGTGTATTACAAATGTTTCATTACCAAAAAAAGTAAAAATATGCGACAACCCTTGTTGACTGCCCGGACGATTCAGCTGCTGTGGGCGTATGTTTCGTTGCCCGGCAACCTATCTTTTCAAAATATCGCATATTATTTCGACTACTTCCAGTTTATGGATTGTTGTTGAAATTACTTTAAACGGTGGTTTGACCATATTGTTTTATGTTCCAGGAATTTCAGAAATGTCGATCGAGGCCGTAAAACGAAACTTAAGCTCACAAAATGTGAAGAAAATTCGATAAAAATCAAAAAATAAAGGGCGATAACTGTGAATGAAACTTATATTACTGGAACCGGATTGCCTTCAGTTATCCAAAAATGTAGGTCAAAAAATTTTGAAAAATAACAAAAATTGTGTCTTAAACAACATATTTTCATTTTTCGAACGCTAGAAGTCAGCGGTGAAGTTTCGAAATTGCAAAATTTCTAACTGCTATCGTCCCAGAAAAGACTCAAGGTTTCCGAAAATGTAATTTGTATGAAAATAGGTACAGAATTGACGAATCTACTGCCGTTTTTATACGCCCACATTGAAATGTGGTCGTATATTGTCGTCGCCCCTGTCCGTCCGTCCGTCCGTCGGTCCGGCGTCCACAATTGCTTGTGGACGCTCTACAGGCTAAAGTTAATATCTGATTGACTTTAAATTCATACACAGTGTTTAAGGTCATGAGACGAAGAAGCCTATTGTTTTTCAGCGATTTCCGATAATAACTACCAGAGTTATGGCCCTTGATCACTTCAAAAAAATCTTGTGGACGCTCTAGAGGCCAAAGTTAATATCCAATTGACTTTAAATTTATACACAGTGTTAAAGGTCATGAGACGAAGAAGCCTATTGATTTTCAGCGATTTCCGATAATTAGTGCCAGAGTTATGGCCCTTGATCACTTCAAAAAAATCTTGTGGACGCTCTAGAGGCCAAAGTTAATATCCGATTTACTTTAAATTTATACAGAGTGTTTAAGGTCATGAGACGAAGAATCCTATTGATTTTTAGCGATTTCCAATAATTGGTGCCAGAGTTATGGCCCTTGATCACTTCAAAAAATCCCGCGGACGCTCTGGAGGCCAAAGTTAATATCCGATTGACTTTAAATTTATACACAGTGTCTAAGGTCATGAGACGAAGAAGCCTTTTGATTTTCAGCGATTTCTGATAATTACTGCCAGAGTTATGACCCTTGATCACTTCAAAAAATCTTGTGGATGGTCTAGAGGTCAAAGTTAATATCCGATTGACTTTAAATTTATACATAGTGTTTACAGTCATGAGACTAAGTCATCTATCGATTTTCAGTGATTTTCAATAATTGTTGCCAGAGTTATTGCCCTTGATCACTTCGAAAAAATCCTGTGGAAGCTCTAGAGGCCAAAGTTAATATCCGATCGACTTTAAATTAACACACAGTGTTTAGGGTCATGAGACGAAGAAGCCTATGGATTTCAGAGGTTTCAAATAATTATTGCCAGAGTTATCTCCCTTGATAACTTCAAAAAATTTTGTTAACGCTATAGAGGCCAAACTTATTATCCGATTGACTTTAGATTGATACACAGAGTTTAAGGTGTTGAAACGAACCAGTATTTTGATTTTCAATGAATTTTGACAACTGAACAGCTAAATCCATGATATTAAATGTTTCATGTATATACTAATTGTTAGCGTGGGGTATCACTTTATAAAAAGCAATCAAATTCTAATGATTTTCTGATAATTACATAATGAGCTGTTACTCTTAATCAGTTTTTAGTGTATTACAAATGTTTCATTAGCGAAAAAAGTAAAAATATGCGACAACCCTTGTTGACTGCCCGGACGATTTAGCTGCTGTGGGCGTATGTTTCGTTGCCTGGCAACCTATCGTTTAATTTTTTGGCACCGCACGAAATTTGGCCACTTCCGGTCTGCGCAGAAGTTTCAAATACAGTCGATTAGGTAGCTACCATGGTTTCCAGATAGAAAATTATGTCTCAGATCTGTATCTGTTACAGACACTGAGAAATTAGGCTCCCTCGAAAAATAAAATAATAATAAACTAGACCTGCATGCATGAATGACCGGTTTCACTGGTGCCACGTTACCCTTGAACGTGTCACTTCCGGTGCCAAGTTACCCTTGAACATATGTCTCTTCCGGTACCAACGAAACCACTAAACAGGTTTCCAAATTAACATTGCACACAAATAAAATGGACGCAGAATCAACCAAATCCAGCAATATCAATTCATTTTATACATTTGTTACTTGTAAATGATCTTGACAAAATTACATTACTTCCGGTGTTAATGTAAATGTTCAATAAGTTTTATGAAATCAGAAATGGCATAGATATCATATAGTGAAAAAATTTTGTAAATTGAATAATAATTGCCACTTTTAAAGACAAAAAAACTTGAAAAGTGACTTGTAGAAAATCGGCTATTTCTCTGCAACCGTACAAGTTAGGAACCATTTGGTGGTATCTGTATGATCGTATGGGTTCATTCTATTTGTTGATTGGCATCAAATATCATAATTTGAAAAAGATTTCAAAACAGACTCATTTGAATAAAATATCTGTTTTTAAGGCTAAAAATACAGTTTTTGCCAAAATGACGTTACTTCCGGTGATAATGAAAATCTTAAATTACTTGTATGAAATCCTGAATGGCATTAGGTATAACATGGTGTAACGTTTATGAAAATCGAATAATAATTGACACTTTTATAACCCCAAAACCTTCAAAAGTGACCTGTAGAAAACCGTCTATTTCTCGGCAACCAAACAAGTTAGAAACAATTTTATGATATCTATATGAACATATGAGTTGTGTTTATATGTGAATTTAAACCAAAAGTTAAAATTATTAATACATAAATCATTGAATAAATCATTGATTTAAAAAGTTTAAAATGCAGTTTTTGACAAAATGACGTCACTTCCGATGTCAATTTTAAAATGTAATAAACTTGATATGACGCTACATGCTTTTTGAATAAAATGATGTCACTTTTATAAAAAATCCAATAATAATTGACTATTTTACAGGCAAAATAGCGAAACAGTGACTTGTGCAGAACTGCCCATTTCTTGGCAACTGCTTATATTACAAACTAATTTCAACATACATTTTCTTCGTATGGATTATAGCTACAAGTTTATAAAAGTTACGAAGAAATATTTTAAAATCTGAAAAGCCTGAATAGGTTGTAAATAGGTCAATTTTACACCATTTTTAGCCCCTTAATCGAATTTGCTCGAAAATGAAATCGAAATTAAAAAAAACTCCTTCCGACATTTTTTGCACCTTGAAAGGGCACACACTTTTAATATTTGTTTTCAAAAAATGGTACCTAACTGTCAAAATTGTAGTTTTTGGTAAAATTATGCCACTTCCGGTGCCGACAGATAACACTTTTGGTAATTAAAAAAATGACAATTGAGACAACGAAGCATATGAACTTTGTTTTATACAAATCGAACAATAAAAAATTAATCTAAGACTGAAAAACTGAATTAGCCAATGGCGGCCAAGGAAAATTACTGAGACAAATTTTTTTAACAATTTTGCGCTAGTCAGATGACTCTTTAATTCTGTGCACAACACGACTAAAAAATATTCATAAATAAAAAAGTTTTTTGTAAAATTTTAAATTTTCGAAATTTGGCGCCTAATATCTTCGAAGATTTGCCGAAAATCAAAAATTGAAAGTAGCGTAGCTATGTGCCCTGTCTCCGGCTATGCCAAAA